>JAMJFZ010003960.1:705000-1067500 GCA_026225945.1 Cricetomys ansorgei
TTTGGGAAGGAAATAAGAGCCAAGAGATGTTTTCGAGTGAAAGGATCTTAACTTTTCCCTAAAAGAAAGAAAGACCGTCAGCTACTGAGAATGCATGAAATTAGGAACTGTGCTGGGAACTTGAAGATCAGGGAAAGCATGTCTGAGAGTTCCTGGGCACAGCGTGTGGCGTCCTTAGGAGGAGGATCGGAAGACTCTTAGCAAACAGGGTAGATATGAAACCTCAGGTGGTGAGGTTTCGTGGTGGATGCAGAGACTCTTCCTGATGGCAAGACAAGAGGGCTGACCTGTCCCTGCCGTGATGGTCAGGAATGTGGAATTTTCCAATGCCGGCTGCCGCCATGTTCAGCGTGAGGTTCAGGACCTGAAAGAAGCCGAGTGAGGCAGCCGTCACGGAGTTCTGGATGAGTCAAGGGATAGGAGAAGGGATGGGGGCAAGCGCAGAGAGAGAGAGAAGACACCACAGGCTGTTAGAGATGAGGGCCGCGGTTCTAATACCTGGTGTCAGTGTACCGCCAAGGGTCTGCACCAGGAGTGTGTGAAGCCAGCAAGAGGGGAATGTGGACACAGTCTTCACAGAAACATCAGGGGTACTGGAAGGGCTCTTCGGGAATCTGGGAAGCAAGCCCAATGCAGTGCCTGTTTCTTAGAGACCTTGGAGGTTATGCCAGGCGAAGGTGATCTCAGCTGCCATTAATTTCCTAAAAATGGGTTAAAGTCCTGTGGTCTGGTCAGGTGGTGGATCAGCGTGTAAGACTTTCTGTCTAACTTTCGGGAGGTCTGCAAAGATCTCCTGTGCGTTCCATCGCAGACTTGGCAGCACAGGATGATGCCTACCATCATTCTGAAGAATTCTAATTGGAACTTGAGGACATTAAAGGGCGTAGCAGAGTCCACGTGGACCCAGGTGGTTGTGAAGACAAGATGGCCTGTCTTACGTGATTGTCACCAGGCTGACATCCCTAATCCAGGAAGAATAGAGAAGCCGGGATTCTGGTCTAGACTGGTCTGCTGCCACACTGTGGAGTTACAGGTTGTGTGATCCTTTACCATGGCAGGGTCCTTGTGCTGTGGTGTGCTGAACAACTCAGTCTACTGTGTCAAAAATATGTATCCAGTTTCTGACAAGGGCCTCATCCAGTCATGACCAGCCCTGCTGAGAAAGGCATCTCTGTAGTAGATGAAGTTCCTGATAGTAGAATGTCTGTGCAGCGAAGTGTAGCGTGATTCCTAACTCACACCGTAGCACACGGCAGTGCTCCATGGTACCAGGTAACACCTGTTCTGGCTCTGGCCCCTTTCTGTGTAATGTGAACTCTGCAGCCTGAAAGAGCTTCTTGCGGGGACCTTTAAAGACCCAGATACATCAGATGGTTTTTAAAAGGGCTTTCCTGAGTCACATTTTATCTGTAAGTAATTCTGATATTTCTGTCTCATTACAGGTAATGTATGAAATCGGTGGCGCGGTGGAAAGAAATAAAGACTCCCTGTCCCAGAACCTCCTGTTTGTAATGAAGAGTAAGTCGGCTTTCTCCCCACACTGAGCTTGGGACACGCTCTCCTGCAAAATGCGCTATCAGCTCTAGGGGATCGGAGCGCTGTCTCCTCCCAGTGCTCAGGGTAATAGGGAGCATGTCGTCACACTGTGCGTTGATTACAGCCTGATGTGGAGTCCGAGAAGCTGGAGTTTGAGGAAGCGTTTAGCAGACAAGTGTGTCAAACACTTTTACTGCTTCCGCACACGAGCGTGAAGGAGGGAGTCTGAGGAGACTAATGGCGATGAGCGTGGTTCGGAACGTAGGCCACAGCAGGCTGGATTTCATTACTGAAGACGGCTCCAGGGCACAAGCAGAGTGCTTTTCTATTTGTGTGTACTTTCAGTTATGAAGTATTAATGCCCGCTAAGTAGAAGCTGACCGATGTATACATGTGTAAATACATACATACATACGTTTATTGGCTCCTTCTCGGTGGGTATTCATATTTTATATACGTCAGCTATAATTTTGTACAACATGTAGCACTGTATTCTAAGTGTGCGTACCCTACGTATGAGTGATTCTGTCTTTTCTGGTAATCATTCTCCTAAAGCTGCTCTGTGACGATTCACATTTTTCTGGTAGCCTCTTCAGGAAAGGGTTAATTTCTCGCTGAGGCTCAGCCATCTGTCTTTCCTGGAAGAAGGACAGTTCAGGCTTCGTGAGTGGTCACATGCTCTGAACCGGAGGTCAGACATCTGCGTCACCGCTGCCTCGGGCCTCACTGTGCACGTCACGCCTCGCTGTCAGGATACGGTGTTTACACAGGGCCTCTCCGCTGGCCTCTCGGTCACGCGGCAGCCACTGGGTTCTCTCGGCTGAGACGCCGCAGGGGAGCAGGAGTGGGGATGAAATCACCAAGAAAGGAAGACTTGAACCGCTCAGCCTCATCACCCCCTAGAAAGCACCGGCAGTGATTTCAACTTTCACTCTTAATGCACTTCCCTTTTAGTCCGTGTGCAGGTCTGACCCACAGTGTTTGAGACGCCATCACAATGCTTTGCTCCATTTTGATATTTTGCTATGTCAGAACACGCATGTGCAAATATAGAATTAGAAAATGATGACTTGGGGATGTTTTAGTCTCGATTTTCTTATAGACTCTCTATATTTTAAACTTTTTTTTTTGTTTGTACTTGTCAACAGTTAATTTGATTCCAAGAAAACATAGGTTAAGTTCTCAGCAGGAAGGCTGGCTACACAATAAGGTCTGGCATATTTGTGATTCAGATGTGAGATGGTAGATGCTTTCTGTGGAGTGCCACAGAAGGTGTGTCTAGCCTTGTGAAGCATGAGGGTCTCTTTGCAGTTACCCAGCTCTGCTGGTACAGCAGGACAGGAGCACCAGACCAGGCTCTGCTGGTCAGCAGGACAGCAGCTACAGACCACGCTCTGCTGGTACAGCAGGACAGCAGCTACAGACCAGGCTCTGCTGGTACAGCAGGACAGGAGCACCAGACCAGGCTCTGCTGATCAGCAGGACAGCAGCTACAGACCAGGCTCTGCTGGTACGGCAGGACAGCAGCTACAGACCAGGCTCTGCTGGTATGGCAGGACAGCAGCTACAGACCAGGCTCTGCTGGTACAGCAGGACAGCAGCTACAGACCAGGCTCTGCTGGTACAGCAGGACAGCAGCTACAGACCATGCTCTGCTGGTACAGCAGGACAGTAGCTACAGACCAGGCTCTGCTGGTACAGCAGGACAGCAGCTACAGACCAGGCTCTGCTGGTACAGCAGGACAGGAGCACCAGACCAGGCTCTGCTGGTCAGCAGGACAGCAGCTACAGACCAGACTCTGCTGGTACAGCAGGACAGTAGCTACAGACCAGGCTCTGCTGGTCAGCAGGACAGCAGCTACAGACCAGGCTCTGCTGGTACAACAGGACAGCAGCTACAGACTAGGCTCTGCTGGTACAGCAGGACAGCAGCTACAGACCAGGCTCTGCTGGTCAGCAGGACAGCAGCTATAGACCAGGCTCTGCTGGTACAGCAGGACAGCAGCTACAGACCAGGCTCTGCTGGTACGACAGGACAGGAGCTACAGACCAGGCTCTGCTGGTCAACAGGACAGCAGCTACAGACCAGGCTCTGCTGGTATGGCAGGACAGTAGCTACAGACCATACAAAAACATACAGTAGTGTTCCAATAGCACTATGTTTATAAGCACATGTGGGGGCTACACTTGACCTACAGACTGTAGTTGCTTGCATAGTTAATCATTCCAGCAAAAGGAACCTGGGTGTGATAGTGTTATACGAATCTTCAGGATGCTGTGAAGCCGTGGAAAGTAATTATAAGGACATATAGCTGACAAACCCTGATGTCCAGTGCTGTCCTCCTCATATTAGGCAGCCCAGTTGAGGGAGGTGGAAGTTTGACTTTGAGGAGGATGGAGGGTTGCCCTTGAGGAAGGTCAGGGAGATCTACCCATCCAGGCCTAAGAGTAGAAGTAAATAAGTTGCCATGTCCCAGGAGTTCACTCGCCCAGCTCTAGGCTGGAGGGTGCTTAGGGAGTCTGCTTTCCTCTGGAGCTCATGTGGCTATGGTCGGGGCTCCGATGGAAGCCCCTGAGGCCCCCAGCTGTGTCAGGAGGTTAGCTCACCCTGCCTCGGCTTCATGCAGTGTCATCATTGCTTAGAGAAAAGATAGAAATGGGGCAAAAGTTAAATGTTGTGTCCCATATTTACAAGTAGTGTCTCAAATCTATTTAAGGCATTTCACCTCTATTAGAAGAATAATATTTTATCACTTATAAAGGAGTCCTGTCACACACACACGTTGGAGACATGTGATAATTGTTTATTTATTTTTAAGTGAGTGATACTTTATGCTTATTGTTTCCATTGTCATATTGAGTGGTTTCAAAAAAAAACACTTTTAAACTTAAAAGTTTTAAAAACCTAAAACTCCCAAGTGCTCTTCGGACAGATGAAGATGTTGTTCTGTCTTCACTCCCTTTTTTCTCTCCTCGTGTTTTCTCAAACACGTTCCCTTCCCTGTCTCCACACTTCAGAGCACTTCTGACACCAGGAGATTATCTTCTGTGAACTCAGTCCATTATCAGAAGGTTGCTCATTGATGCCACGCCCACAGTGGACAGAACCCACGAGCTCCTTTGCTGTTCTGCCCCTAAAGTCTTTCCTCCTGGTTTCCTCCCACCTTGGGGCCATTTCTTCTTAGCCGTTTTCACTCTTAGGCGATGCTCCAGCCTCCTAGAGCTCTTCTTAACAGCATTTAACAACTGAAAGGCTGCTGGTTTTGAGCAAGAGTTAGAAGCTGGGAGCCTACAGAGATGAGGGATGCTCGAGCACTGTGTTCCAGGGGTGACTGCCTGGCTCATCAATGGGGCTGTTCACCTTCTCTTTGTCCTCCCTTGGTTACTCGTTTTTCTTTGTTGTTGATTACTAATCTTTGAGGAAGTACTGTGGGACTATATGAACATTATGTCCCATCAAAATTCTACCCAATGATTTTGCATGAAGTAATCATTCTTGCTTAAGTCAAGAGTTTTCTCCGAGGGCTCTGAAAGCAGGTTCTTCCGTCAGCAGGAGCATTCTGCTCTAACAGCCCTCTCTCCCTTTTATTAACCAGTTCCTCTGTTACGGATAAGATTTGTCCAAGAGACCCAGGTCCTGCCAGCACCCGCCTCTTTTTGATAGGTTCGTTGGTTTTCAGCACTTGCTGACAATTGGCCTTCCCAAACCTCTCCAGTGACCATCCTCCTCATTGCCAGTGTTGAGTCTGCAGTTCCTTCTGTCCGAAGGAGAACCGGCTATGAGAAACACCGAGGCTGGGGCTGGGTGAGCTCTTGCTGTGCTGCTATTTCAATGAGGCCCAGGTTCAGAACTCAGTTTCAGATGTACATGTAGATGGTGTGCAGATGTGTACGTGTACTAAAAGTAACGAATGTATACTGAAATGTGTAAATTTCTCCCCACGTCCCCGGGTTCCCTCCTGACTGTTTCTACTACTGTCACCCCTCCCTGCATGTTCACTGACGTAGTGAATTTTCACTGATGATATTACAAGCACACAGACACACACACACACACACACACACACACACACACACACATGCACACACACCACATATGTAATATGCACGGTTTGCTGTTTTGTGTGTGGAATTGGTAGAAACAAACTCACTTTGCTGTTGAGTATTGTGAAGTGCCTAAGAGGCTGAACACGATCCTAAGTAGTTATGCAAATTATTTCAAGCTTTAGTTTTGCAATAATCTTCACGATATGGGTACTGCCATTGTTATTGTATTTTTAAAAAGCCGCTTGAGCTCCGAAAGCATCTGCATATACACAGCAGTAATGGAAGGCTCCTCCCAGATCTTATTCAACACCCACATTATTGCCTCTACTCTATTCAAAAGATTCATGATGCAAGGTCCACCTGCTGGATCTCTGGCTCTGCCTTGAATAGCTGAGCAAAGTCTCTGAGCTCTAGACTGTTAGATCTAAGCAGCCTAGTGTCTGAGTGACACCAGATCTCTTCGCCTCCACTGTTGAACTGGGTCAGAGAGAGAAAGACAGGCTTTTTTTGCTACTTTAACCTAATGCCAGATGCAACCAAACTATGCCAAGTCACCAAGAGTATTTAAGTACTCCTCTGAACAGGATTAGCACCGGTGAGTGTCTTCAGGAGGGTAGTTACTGTCTTGTGTGGGGAATTGTGGCCAAACTCACGTTTTCATGACTGTGTCAAGGGCACAAAAGCGTGTCAGGTCTGAGCTAGTAAGATTCAGTGCTGACAACAAGGACAGGAGGAAGAGGAAGGGCACTCTTTGAAGAGCCACAAGCTAAGAGTTCAGGTTGGGAAACTGATCAAGACTCAAGCCAAGGGCAATGAAAGTCACCATCTGTCAGGAGAAATGAGCTGGTGGAAACGACATGGAGCCAAGCAAGGAGTGGACTCCAGTGTCTGCCGTACCCATGGCATTGCCCACACAGAATGGGGGAAGTGGTGTGTTCATGGAGACTGAGCCAACATGGCAGCGATTTTAATACCACTCACATTGTTCATCTGTCTATCTCCTAGCAAGTGAAAATGTTGTCATCAGTCACTTGTTCCAGTCAAAACTGTCACAGACGGGGTCGCTCATATCTTCCTACCCATCATTTAAATTCCGAGGACAGAAATCTACCCTGCTGAGTAAGAGATCCGCCTCTTCAATGATTGGAGTAAACAAGAATTATCTAGAACTTAGCAAGGTAGGAGTTTTGTTGTTCTTACTTGTGCTGTATTAAAGTCTACTCAGAGCAATCTCTTCTCTCCTAAAACCATGGTTTTCATAGAATGGAGAGATGTTCATATTCTAACAGAAGGGATTACAGGGCAGGATGGTAGCCTGGTTGCTTTTCTGTTGCTTGACAAACACCACAACCCAAAGCGATTTAGGAGAGGAAATGCCTGTTTCATCTCACACTTCCAACTCTCGGTCCATCACTGAAAAAGTCAGGGCAGGAACTGAAGGCAGGAATCTGAGGCAGAGACCACAGAGGAACGCTGCTTGCTGAGTAGCAGTCTGGCTGGCTCGTGCTGAGCTGGGTCCCTCATACATTACAGCACAGTGCCACTTGTCCAAGAAATGATGCCACTCACGGTGGCTGGACCAGTCAGCTGCACCGGTGTAGACAGTGGAGTCTCCACTGACAAGACACTCCTTCACAGGCACACCCACAAACCAGCTAGGTAAGGACAGCTACTCAATTGAGAACCCCCCACCCCCACCAGGGACCTCCAGGCTGTGCGAGGTTAACAGTCAATGCTAACTACGATAGGCAGCTTGCTGGGTTATAACTGCGAGAGGACACAGGGAAGTTCAGCGCAGTGACAATGCAGTGTGAGCAGGTGTTGTCATTGGCTGTCTGTGTGACATCTTGTTCTTCTCGTCGTTAGAACCATCTTCTGGGATGAGTGTAAAGAGCTTCAGGGCAATTGGATTAGAAGAAATAAACTTAGTGGCTCATTCTCTTAGTCTGTTTCTAAGGTTTTGGGTCTGTAAGTGATAAGTTCTCATCTCCCTTTCTCAGTCACAGAATGTTTCTTCTGTGTATGTGTAGACTTCCAGCTTGCTTTTGCACTGCACTAATTGTTGCTGTGTTTCTTCCACGTATGTTGGATTTATGACTAAAGGTTCCGTTTCTAAGAGGGAACTGAAATCTCCATGCAGTTATTTCGAGTTTTTGTGTTTTGTGTCTAGGCACTGCTCTGTTTTTTGAGAGTACAAGAGCAGACTGCTTTCCGGTTTCTTGCTTGTGTCTACCAACGTATAGAAGAGGAGATGCATAATTTGGAAGGGTTTAGAACAATTGATTTTGAAAATTCAGTTACTGAGGCAGATTGAAATATACCTTAGCTCTCCAGTCCAAAGGAATGCATAGTTTAAAATGTTGCCCTTCTGGAAAAGTGGCAGGGGTGTGTGAGTGTGATATATGTGTGTGTACATCTGTGTGTATATGCATGTGGATGTTGGATGTATGTGTGTATGTATGTAGATACATGTGTGCATATGTATGCGCATGTGTGTCTGTATGTCTGTATGTTCATGCACTTGTATTTGTGCATGTGTGTGCACATGTATGTATATCTATCTGTGTGTATACAAATATGTATATGCATGTATGGGTATGCTTTTGTCTAAATGTGCATATACCTGTATGCATGTTTATGTGTCTGCCTGTCTATGTACATGTATTTTTGTATGTGTGTTCATGTGTATATGTTTGTATGTACCTGTTTGTGTTTTTGTGTATGTATGTGTGTGTAAGCATGCCTGTGTTTGTGTGTGCCTCTGAGTGTATATATATGCTTGTGGGCTTGTGTGTGTCTATATGTGTGTTTGTGTATGTATATATGTATCTATCCCTGTGTATATACATGACTGTGTGAGTGTATGCCTCTGAATGTGTGCATGCCTGTGTGTGCATGCCCAAGTGTGTATGTATGTGCCCATGTGTGTGTGTGTGTGTGTGTGTACATATGTGCCTCTGTGTGTGTGTATGTGGTGTACATGCCTGAGTGTATGTATGTGCTCATGTGTGTGTGTCTGTGTGTGTGTGCGTGCCTGAGTGTGTATGTATGTGCTCATGTGTGTGTGTGTGTGTGTGTGTGTGTTTGTGCATGCCCGAATGTGTATTGTGTGGCCCTTGTGTGTATGTGTGTGTTCGTGTGGGTATGCTGACCCCTAGGATCAACGATCCTTCCGCAGCCTTTCTGCAGAATTAGACTTGGCAGGTCTCCCACCTCGCAGGCTAGGAACAGTCATCTGTGTGTTAGAAAGACAAGGGTTACCTTGTGAGAAGAGTTTGACTCCAATGGTCTTACACCTTTGGCCTTTCCTTTTTCATCCAGACGATACATCAAAAGTAAGAAATCACCATGTATCTCTACACTGTAATTTTCAATCTCCTCGTTTATTAAGCATTTGAGACCTGGTACTCAGGCTTTGACCTGAAGGACTGGAGAAGAGATAGAACCCACAGTTCAAGCTGCCCAGAGAGAGAAACCTGTGCCCCACCTCCAGGGGTAGAGATTATAGTCAGGACCCCCTAAATGACCTGCTCCCCACTGCCCTTGGCTTCCCTTTGCCCTACCCCAGTCCCTGCACATCCACCCCTGGGATGTGGATTTTTTTGGAATTTTGCCCATTCCTTAACTGGACATGACTTTGTAGAAGGGAGTTGTTGCTGCCTGAGGGTTCCATTTACGTTCCCTTGACAGCCACAGTGAGTCGCTGCGCTGCACAATTCATCCTAATGAAGGAAGCCACCGTCCTCCTGGTACCAAACAGATGACGTGGTTTCACTGGCTTCCCTCACGGCACTGCCAGACAGACAGCTGTTTCACCAGCATGTTTTCTCCCATCTCCGGTGTTGAAAGAACTGACATCAGAGCAGTGGATGTGTTAGTCCACACTTGTGATTCTATGAAATGGAACATGGCATCTTTCAGCCCCCAGGGGGATTTCGTTAAGTCCCTCCTGCCCTTTGTCTCTTCACTCCATGGCACCAGTGTTACTGCCTTTGAAATGTTTTCTATTATCATTTGATGTTTGCTACATGTGATATTTTTCTTCGAAGAGCTGATTCTATTATTTATTGGAGAACACAGTCTTCTGTCCTTTTTTAAAAGTAAATACCTTACTAAACCCTCCCTTTTAGCCTTGAAAAGAAGAAGAAATGAAGAAGGGGAAAGAAAACCCAGGAATGCATCAAACCCACATATCTGTGTTAGGGTAATTATCTTAAAGTCAAGAGAGCAAACTGATAACATAGCATAACATAGCATAACATAACATAACATAGCAAACATAACATAACATAGCATAACATAACATAGCATAGCATAACATAACATAGCAAACATAACATAACATAGCATAACATAACATAACATAGCAAACATAACATAGCAAACATAACATAACATAACATAGCATAACATAACATAGCAAACATAACATAACATAGCATAACATAACATACATAACATAACAAACATAGCATAACATAACATAGCATAGCATAACATAACAAACATAACATAGCATAACATAACATAACACAACATAACATAGCAAACATAACATAACATAGCATAACATAACATAACATAGCATAACATAACAAACATAACATAACATAACAACCATAACATAGCATAACATAACATAACAAACATAGCATAACATAACAAACATAACATAACATAACAAACATAACATAGCATAACATAACATAACATAACAAACATAGCATAACATAACATACATAACATAACATAACATACATAACATAACATAACATAACATAACAAACATAACACAACATAACATAACAAACATAACATAACATAACATAACACAACATAACATAACAAACATAACATAGCAGAACATAACAAACATAACATAACATAACAAACATAACATAGCAGAACATAACAAACATAGCATAACAAATATAGCATAACATAACATAACAAACATAACATAGAAGAACATAAAAAACATAACAAACATAACGTAACATAACAAATGCCATCTTTTTGCCCCAGGATAAGCCACATTTCATGACTGATGTGAACAGCTAGTAAACAGCCAGGACACTGCAGAGAGCCTCTTGTACCAGGCCAATCAGTGTTTACTGTGCAGTTAAAATGGGGGCAAGGCCGGGTGAGTCTGAGTTAGGGAAGAGCCCTAAGATGGTAGGCTAGCCGTGGTAACTGTCACCTCACCCACCGATGCCCATTCCCCAAATTTGCGGTAATATCAAGGCCCTTGGCCCTGACTTTTGTGAATTCTGGTTTATGTATTAGTCTATATGTGCATTAAGATGAGTGAGCAGCTTAATTTCTCCTTTCTCCTTATAAGCCAGAAGCTAATAAAATAATTCTGTCCTCCTTATCCCCCTACAGTTACTGAAAAAGAAGGGGCCTTCCACTTTCCTACAAAGACTGGAACGCGGAGACCCCGCCACGGCCGCCTCACAACTCGTGGTTAGTGACATTCAGATTCAAAACCTCGTGTTTGTGTAGGCTGTAAAATATTCATGTCACAATTTCTGTTCCATTTCTAACACCTTCAGTGCCTTCAGAAAAAAGGGTCTCACACACACACACACACACACACTTGCACGCACACACATGTCCATACACACACACTCTATTGCATGCATGCACATGTCTACACACACACACACATACTTGCACTCATGCACTCATCCATACACACACACACACACACACACTTGCACTCATGCACACATCCTTACACACACACACACACGCGCGCAGTCTCTTGCATGCATGCACATGTCTATACACACACACATACTTGCACTCATGCACACATCCATACACACATACACAAACACACACACACACTTTCATGCATGGACTTATCTGTACACATACACACACACACACACACACACACACACACACACGCTGAACCGATGCATGACACACAAACGTCATGGATTGCACTCAGAGACCCTTGCTTAAACTGCTCTGTACTCACACCCACTCTCTCTGGGGAGTCAGTTACAGTCTTCTCTCTCCATAGAAATCTCTGGCAGACATCACTGGGAAGCTGCAGAAAGGAAGTCCGCACTTCATCCATTGCATCAAGCCCAACACCTCGCAGCTGCCTGGCGTGTTCGACCATTTTTACGTGTCTGCACAGCTGCAGTACCTCGGTGTCCTGGGGCTGGTGAAGCTGTTCCGCTATGGGTACCCAGTGCGCCCTTCCTTCGAGGACTTCCTGTCCAGGTCAGTCTAGAGCCATTGTTGTGCCTTCTATGGAGATGCGGCACCGACGCCATTTCAGCTAAGTCCTCTCAGTTGCTTTTGGGAGCATAACTTTCAGTGGCTCTCCTGTCCTGTGAAAACAAGAGGATCTGGGAGGCAGTGAAGAGTGCTGACAGGGCTGATGTGGAAGGTAACCAAACTCGCTGACGTGGGGAACCATTCAGCCCCCTCTGTGGCTTTCCATGGACTGAGAGATTTATGAAATTATGACATACAGTATCTGCATAATATTAATTACTACGATGTGTATAGATGTGCTTATTTTTCCTTTATCTTGTATGAAGAAAATACAGTTTTGATGAAGGCTTTCAGACGACACAGGCAGACATCTGCTCCTTGTTTGTGTAAATGGAGATTTACTGGAATGTGGCAGGGGGGTCTATTTATGTATTGTTCGTGGCCACTTTTCCATTATATTGGTCACAGAGATGGTGAACACCGTGCAGAATAGAGGTAAGGCGCTGCCGTTATTTCACCCTGTAGAGAAGTTTGTTGACCCCAATATTAGATAATTTCAACTCAAAAGCACCATGTGCCCAAACAGTGCAGTGACCAGGGGAATGCTGGGAACAGGGCCTGTCCCGGCAGGATGAACCCACTTGCACACACCACTACAGCAGCAGTTTGCCAGGAATGCCCACAGCTGCACCAAAGCTGTACCAGGCTTTCAGGCTATGTATCTGCTCCTAATCGTGTGATGTTTGTGTGTGTGTGTGTTGGAGGGGCGTGTGCCTGATTACATGCTCCAGCCTGTGTAAGTGGCATCATGTCTTCCTTCCATCAACCTTCCACCTTATTTTTTGAGATAGAGTCTACTGGACATAGAACACACCAATTAGGAAAGACCAGCTAGCTGGCCAGCCATCTCCAGGGGTTCCTCTGTTCCTGCCTCACCAGCATCAGGATTATAGGAGCCTCCTGCTCTGTCTGACGTTGTCTTATGGGTGCTGGTGACCTGAACTCAGGTCCGCATCCTTGAGAGGTGTGGTGCTTTGAATGAGAAATGTCCCCCGTGGGCTCATGTGTTTGAACGGTTGGTCTCCAGTTGGCGGCGCTGTTTAGGGAAGCTTTGGAGCTTGCTGGAGGAACATTGTCACTAGGGGCAGGTTCTGAGAGTTTCTAACCTCGCCCACTTCCGGTTCACTCTCCCTGCCCTCTGTGTGGCTGAGATGCGTCTTGCTTCTACTGCCATGGCGTCCCCATCATTATGAACATCTAACCTTCTGGAACCGTAAACCAAAATGAACTCTTTCTTAAGTTGTTTTTATGGTGTTTTATTACAGCAACGGAAAAGTAACTAATATAAGAGACAAGCACCGGACCAACCAACCGTCTCCACAGGGCTTCATACGGCTCCTCTCCAAGCCCTGTTCATCATGTTTTTACCTAACCGTAAACCAATTTTATTGACCTTAAGAAAATCAGTAATCTAAATGAATGCACTTTAAAGAAAGTAGTCGATGAATAATAATTTAGCTTACACACATATGCTAAAGGCTGCTCTCTTGCTCTGGTGCTTTAGTCTAGCGCTCTTTTGTGACTCTGTATCTTGGCTTGAAGATGCTCACAGTCCAGTGGACAGATACATGCGGGTGCAGCTAAGCCGCAGTAAGGGCTTTTGTAATCAAGTGTGTATCCCGAGTCACAGAAGCACAGGAGGGAGGCGTCACAGCGATGGCTTTTGGGTACAGTTGGTATTAATTTTGGTAAAGGTAGCAATAATGCTTATAACTACTTCTGTAGGCACAGTATCTCATAATCTCTGGGGATAGTTACACAAGGAGTACACTAAGCCTGGCTGTGCATAAACTTTATGAGGCTAGGGTAGGAGCGGGGAGGCGTATCGTTGATTATTGTCCATGAAGATACCTCTGCGTGCAGGGGTATGCAGCTTAAAAATGGGTCTATAGTTTTTCATGCATTATACTTGGCTTGTTAGACGTGAGCCCTCCTGGGTCATTAAGTACAAGCAGTCTCTGGGTGAATGGGTTGTAAACCTGTCCACAGGCAAGTTTTTTAAAAGGATGTAAGATTGATACTATTGGAAGAAAAACTAGAGGATCCATATGTAAATTAAAACTAAGAGAACTCTGAATGTATTCTAAACCATCAGAATAGGAACCAATATAAGAGGAATTCAAGGTGCTTTGGGTTGTAGCTCTATCCATGATTCAGTATCACAGGCTGCATGGATGAGGGATGTCGTCTCCCACCTTCTTGTGGTCTCTCAAGGGTGTGGGTTCACAGGCATTATCATTCAGTCAGGGAGACTAATTTACTTCCAGCTCAAAAGAGTCTCCCATCTACGCATTTCAGAATCCTAGCACACCGCACCTGAACTTCAGGTTCTGCCTATCCTGTGACTGGAGGTGTATCCTGTGAATAAGTGTCTCCATCAGCGGGCACACGATATTGAAGCTGGTGAAGGGTGGAAAACCCTGATATAGTCTCCTGGGGCAATGTTTGTTTTGCTTTGATGTATCCCTTGAAATGCTAATTTCTTGAAAAAAAATTAAATAGAGAAAAAATAAAATCTCCAGCTGACCAAAACTCCTCCGAATCCACCATCAGTTTACCAAGTTTCTTAGGAAGCCATCCTCCAAGTTGGAGACCGTCTGCGGCACAAGCGTCAGATGTGAGGACCCACCCACCCACAGACACGGCACACTTCGGGCATTTGCTTCTTTGTTTGGTGAGGCTGTCTTAGGGACACGGTAACAAAGCTCTGTATGAAGGGTCCCTCGGAGATCCTCCAGGTAGCATTGCTTTTCTTCCTACTGCTTATCACAACAGGCATACATCTGAATTGCTGTCCCTACAGAATAGGGTGGGTGGGGGTCCTGATGCTGTGTTGGTGAGTGATATTATACATCATGACGATTTGAAATTTGTTTTATTTTGCCTTTTGTATTTGTGTATCTCTCCGTCAGAGCCTACCTTAATAAAAATAGATTATGCAATTAACCTTTTAAAATTAAGAACAGGTTTTCACATCTACACACCTCTTACTATAATGGCCTCTCATCAAGGACCATCTCTTATGTTGAGAAGCCTTGTAGCCACTAAATAAATATTGTCAGGATCTGGACACATACCTTGATGGTGTTTGCCTAGAATGTGTGAGGCCCCAGGTTCAGTTCCCAGTACATGTGCAGACACACACACACACACACACATACACATGCAAATCTCTTTAGACAAAGCCTGGCATAGGCAATTAATTCTGTCAGATGTTTATGTTAGTCTGGGTGTGGGGCACACTTGCTGAGCCAGTCTCTGCGTGCCTTCAGCATTTTCTTATCTGGAAGGGATGTGGTTTCCTCTTGTCTTTATTTTCCATGGCTAAGCAGAAATGGCATTATTAACTTATGTCAACAGAAATGTGTCCCCGTCTCTCTGAATGTGACAGAAACGTTGATCTACAGAGAGATCGCCCATCTCTGTGGAACTTGACTGAAATTCAACCAAAATACTGCTGTCAGCACACTGGGTTGATTTAGCACTCCTTGCATATTCAGAAGCTTACCTGTGCTCTGGAATGACCTCAGGCAAGGAAGCACCATTATAAAAATTAAGGCCTGGAGGTAGAATTTAATAGAAATGATAGAAATCATTTGCTGGTGAAATTCCAGATAGCAGCTTGTATCATTCCCTAGAATGCCTAGTATTCTACTTAAACACTGGCATGAAACATTTCTTTCTGGTCACAACCAGCTTATCCTATCTATCAGAGAACCAGCACTCATCAAGGCTAAAGACTCACCATACATGAGAACTATGCACAGCCCAAAAATCTCACATCAGAGGAAGGAGAAAGCTGTCCAGTTCTGCAGTTTGGAAGAAAACAGCTGCTTATCTGGTTGACATTTGTTACTTTTGGATTTCAGCATGACGGTAGATTGACAAATGCAGGCAAGGCCTTCCTGATGTGCTGGGTGGAATACACGGAATCTTAGCTTGCTTTCTACTGCTGTCGCAAAACGCCATTGCCAAAAGCAATGTGGGAAGTAAAGTGTTTATTATCTTAGAGCTTGTATTCCATCATGAAGGGTAATGAGGGCAAGAACTCAAGGCAGGGACCTGGAAGCGAGATCTGAAGCACAGGCCGTGGAGAAGCGGTGCTCACTGGCTTACTTCTTATGGAATTCTCAGCTTGCTTTTTCAAACGACCCAGGAGGACCACTTGCCTTGGAATGGCACTGCCCCAATAGCCATGTCCTCCCAAATCAATCATTAATCAAGAAAATGCCTGTCCCCACAGACTTCCTTACAGGCCGATCTGATGGACCCACAGATCCTGTCTATAGTGCTTGCCTTGACTCTCAGGCTTTTCATGGAGAAGTTTACTTGTTACTACTTTGTGCCCTGAGAGGCCTGGGTATGTGCCTGGTCTGTATCAAGAGCGACTGATCTGAGTCACCATTTCAAGAACTTTCTCTATTGCTGTCTGATTCTTTGTGAGACCTTTTAAAATGCCATCGTAGAAGTCTCTGCTCACAAACCTGTTCTGTATATCACTACCACCAACAGCAAAGGACTAACAAATCCAAAACGTGTGTTTTTGTAATACCAAAGTTCTGGCTGTATTGCCTGCGGCTCAACAGCAACAGGGCTCAGCTCAGCTCAGCTGTGACCTTAGTCTTTGCTTCATGATAGAATCCAGGTTTCAGGGCTAGCTTGGATTCAGAACATGCACTTGGTGAGCCAATTGATTTTCTCTCAAATTCCACTGAAGCGGTACCCACAGGATGGAACAAGACCCCACTGTCAGGAAAGCTACATAAAATACACAGGACAGTATTGTTGTTGGCCACTGTGTGGGCTCACCAAGAGAGACACAAAGGCATTTTCATAGGTCAGACCCTTCCAGACCTCAGCAGAGGGAACTACCAGCGTGGCCAGTGCCGTCCTGGGCAGTGGAAGCCCGAGCGTCTGAGCTCAGGTGTTTTTATTGATTCAGAACTCCTCAGGTGGTGTACTGATAGCACATGCAGATCATGAGCAATCAGACATCCCCCACAGAAATCTAACACTTACAGACAGTACAGAACGCCAGCCCCTCACCCAACAGTGCACAAAACAATTATTTTATACATAACTAAAAATAAACACCCCCAACAGGAGACGTGCATGTCCTGTTTCAGTCATCTTTGCCTTGTTAGTCCGTCTCAATACTTATTGACATAACACAAAACATGGATTCTTCCTCCTTGTCCAGTGAGCTGGGGCGAGTGTGTTCTTGCTCCTAGATGTGTCCAGACAGCAATGGAGCTGGGGTGAGACCTCGAGGGCAGAATGCGAGAGCATGTCTCCACCCGAATGTCTGGTCCCTTGCTCTCACTATGGCAGTCTCTCTGGCAGAGCACCCCATATTTCTCACCTCAGTAAAAAGTTCCCAATGGGCAAGAAAGCAAGCTCTGGTCCTCCTCAGCTAAGAGCAGAAGTTCTCTTTCTGTTCTGCTGGGCACAGTGGTTACAGCCCGAGTGAATCTTCTCAGTAGAATAGAAGCAACTGATGTGGCCAGACGGGGAGAAGCCATTATGTCCTTTTATCTGGGGGAGACAGGGGTGTGTGTGGAAGGGGACAGCCCTCGACAGCCGGACCTCGGATGTGACCAACGTGATCTCATCACTCCAGTTTGTGCAGTTAACTCTGTGTTCTGGAAGTCCTCATAGTACTATGTGTTTATGAAATTTTAGAATGGAAGGAAGGAATCATCAAAACCCATGTCACCTCCCCAAGAAAAGCCACGCAAGCAGGAATACCTGAATTCAACCCCAGCACCCATGTGAAAACGCTGGGAATGGGAGGCCATGCACATGATCCCAGCTCTGAGGTGGCAGAGACAGCGAGATCCATGAGGCTAGACAGCCAGCCAGGCCAGCCTATTTAGAGAGCTCCAGGTGCAGCAGGGAAGTGAGGGAAACAAGGTAGATGTCTCCTGGGGAATGACACCCAAGGATGACACCTCTGGCCTTCTCTCTCCCTCTATCTCTCCCTCCCTCTCTCTCCCTCTCTCTCTCTCTCTCTCCCTCCCTCCCTCTCTCTCCCTCCCTCTCTTTCTCTCTTCCTCTCTTTCTCTCCCTCTCTCTCTCCCTCTCTTTCTCTCCCTCTCTCTCCCTCTCTCTCTCCCTCTCTCCCTCTCTCTCTCTCCCTCTCTCTCTCCCTTTCTCTCTCTCCCTCTCCCTCTCTCTCTCTCTCTCTCTCTCTCTCTCTCTCTCCCTCTCTCTCCTCTCTCTCTCTCTCTCTCTCTGTCTCACACACACATACACACACACACACACACACACACACACATGGTTTTGAGAAGCCTTTAAAGGATCTTGTCTGACCCTGGCATCTTTCTCGATGATTTCTCTGGTACCTTCATGCTGATGATGCTACAATCCATGTCGTTTTACAGTGTGCTCTGCCTCGACTGTACCAGAGACTTACGGATATCCTGTCCCTTCTCCTCTTCCTTCTTCTCGGCTCCGGTCCTGTTTCAGGATCAGGAAGGAATCTTTGGTAGCCTGTGCCCAGGCCTGGGGTGGCGGGCTCCTGTAAGGGGCTGTCTGTCTTGGGCTGAGTGAGGGACATGGTCACTGAGGAGGGAGGCTCATTCACAATGCGGCGACTGTATCTGGAAAGGGCAGGTCTGTCCGGCAGGAGACCCGGCACGACTACATTGTGCTCCACCTGGGGGTACCCAGAGCTATGTTTTCAGATTGATACTGGGAGAAATCCCACCTGGAAAATCGTTTATCTTGTCGCAGCCGCACGGCCCGATGGGAGGCCACGCTGTGAAGGAGCACAGCCATGATGACGAGTGGGATGTGGAGACAGGACTGAAAGAAAACATATGTGGTTGATGGGACTCAACATTAAGGTGCAGCCACCCACGAAGCAGGCAGTCACAAGGGTTGCGTCTGTGCCCAAACTGTCTCAAAGTGTCCTCGTTGCAGGCTGGGGATGCCAGTCCTTTCAACGCATCTTTAATAGAAATGAGATTTATAAGGTCAGAGGGTCTTAACCCTTCTGGAAGTTGTGATTGGCAAATAATGCATTTTTCTTACAAGGCACTTTTGCCAAATCTGCTGTGCTTATGTAAGACTTAGTGTAACCAGGAATAAGGAAGGCGTTTAATTTTTCATTGAAATATAAACTAAGAGAGAAGCTTATGCAATGGCTGGAAAGTCAATTTGACTTAAATATCATCAAGTGTATCTTTATTTATAACTCGGCTGGCTGTCGGTGGATTGAGGACCAGCGGCAGCACTGTAATCTGCTCCAGCAGTCTGCGGTGCTCAGCGCCCGTCTGCAGAGGCCCCAGCAGCGAGCACAGACCAGCAGTCTCTGCGGTGCTCTCAGCTGTGGAAGCAAGCAGGAGGGAGGGCCTTCAGTGTCGGGTTACCAGCAGGACGTGTGGGCCTCCTGACGGGCAGTGAATCCTTAATAGAGAGTTGTCTCTTTTCCATATAGGGTTGTGGAAACTCTCCTTTATAAACTGAACAGAGGATGAGAGGTGGTTTTGTGGTTGGTTTGGTTTTGGTGCTGAGGCTGGAGTTCGGGGCGTTGGCATGCTCTGCAGATGTTCTGCCGCAGAAGTCAGCTGAGCCCAGGATGAGGGCTTCAGTGCCCACTCTTACAATCTGGCTCAGACCCCAACTGCTACTCTTTCAAGTTTTACTGTCCCATTGGGACCGTGTTCCCTCATTCACCCATCATTCATTTCTTCATCATTTATTCATTCGCTCTCCTCTTACAAACTTTGACTGTCGGAAAGTCACCGTGAGTGACTTGCAGTCACCCTGAGCTGTAACCTCGCAGTCATGGTCAGTGTGTTTCAAGGAGGAACCCTTTGGGGTCATGATGAGCATTGTGCAGATAATAGATATTGTGTAACAGCTGATTTCATAAGGGCCAGAGCTGAAGCTCAGTAGTCTACTTGCCTAGCATAGCCTAGACCCTAGGTTCAGTCCCCGACACTGCTAGGAAAGAACAGTAAAGGAAGCCATTGGCTTGAGCTTGCCTTGGTGATCCGTCATGGTGCTGTGGAGACGGTTCTGCAGGTAAAGTACCTGTGGTGAAAGCCTAGGGACTGAGCTTGGATCCTCAGCACCCACATTAAAAGCCAGGCAGGGAACGCGTATCCATCACCCCTGCTCTTTGGAAAGGAGAAAAACACAGCAGGACCCCCAAGGACTCACTGGCAAGCCAGAAGAGAAATCTATGAGCTCTGGGTCCTCAAAAGACTTTATCTGAAAAGATAAGGTGCAGAGCAATGGAGGGAGGTACCAGGAATGGACCTCTGACCTCCACACATGCAAGCACAGGCAAGTACATCCATACATGCATGTGTACGGCGTGCACACACACATACACACACACAAGTAAATAAATAAATGCGATTGTCTAGTGTTTGCCATAAATAGTAGTAGTCTTGTAGGGCGACCCTTTGTTCACCATGAGCAAGCCTCTGCCTCCCTGGGTAGCCACCTGGGAACATGGAGAAGCAATGCAGGCTTTGCACTCTCGTCTCTAAGTGGTCAACCATACAGCACTGAATCAGTCCCAAGGCTGTAAATACATCCCATGCCTCTCCCCAAGCCTTGTCCAGAGTCGATCATCAGGGAGTCTACACACAGGATAAATGCAGTGTTAAAATGAAAGAAAACAAGCAATTCTAACAAAAAAAATGTAGTCTCTCAGAAATTTCCTACATTTGACTAAATCGTTTGTCTTTAAGACTCCAGTGAAAAATGAAAATTCAAAGACTAGTACAGCCTATAAAGTGCAGAGACTCTCAGCTCCAAAGGAACTGAAACACCAAGTCTGGTTACCTTGTGCCTCTGAAGCGAATGTCCAGGCTTCCCTATGCACAGGCTGAATTCTTGTCTCTGAATCCCCTTTCTGTTTGTCTTTGGCTCAGTCTTAGCTCATTGGGTTCTAGGCAACTTGGCCAAGTGTAGGAGTTGTAAGTTTTATTTTATTTCTCTACCAGATTCTTCACTTTCTGCTATTCCAAGCAGACAGTTGGCTGTTAGGGAAAGGATGCGCAGTGCCAGCCAGGAGGTAGTTGACAGGTTGACAGCAAATACCTGTTGCATGAGCTACACTTGAATGGCAGGAGTGATTTTCTGCGTAGTTTCCTCGTTGAGCTCTGTATCGTGTGCTTGAAACACAATCCTTATTGGTGTCTGTAATGGATTTATTAATGGTGACCTGCTTGCTCTTGTCTAAATGGTTTACAGTGTTTGCTTTGGTCTTATTTCCCAAAAGAATTGTTCGCTACATGTTGTAGGCACTATTAGTCCTAGCTATGTGTCTGCAGTTTACTTAGGAAAATTCCCACTTTTACACAAGTATCTTGAGATATTCTCTGAGATTTCTGGTCACGCAGTAACTAAACAGAAGTTTGTGAATTCGTACTTCTATTTTACATGGCAAAGGAGGCTGCATTTTCTGCTGCTTTCTTGGCCTTTTAAATGCATAATGCACTAAATGCGTTCTCTGTAACACTGCGAGATTGGAGATTAATTTGTGCATCAGGAATATTTTTAACAATGGAAGCATCATGTCACAAGAGGCATTGTATTGATCTCATATTTATGTAAAAGACTATTTTTAACTTATGAAAAAAGTCACAAGTAGAGCTGACCCACTTTGCAGAAAACTCACAAGAATACAGAGTGCTCTGTGCTCCTGAAAGCCTCCAGCCCTTTAACTTAAAATGTGACTTCTCTGACAGCTTAATTAGTAAATTTTATATTACACGAAATGAATGTTATCCACTTTTAGGAGTTTTTAATTTTAGAATAAAGTCATTTGTTTTCTTGTCGAGAAATCCATATTCTTACAAAAACAAATCACTGTTTCAGCATAAAATTATTCTATTTTTAAACTTCTGTCTTTTTTGCAAAGATCTCCCATTTAAGACTAAACTGTTTAGATCTATGTAGGACTGGAATCCACAGCAATCAAGAATTGAATAACTCAAGTTATGAAATCTCCGTTAATATACGTAAACAGTGAAGTCTGCAGGAAGGCGAATGTCATTAATGAGAAAGTTAGATATGTATATACGAGGGACTCGGTGGGCAGTAGCGGGTGCGGGGCAGTCTGCACAGTCGGTAAGCAGGGCAAGAGGAGAGCGACCTTTCCAATCGAGACGGTCGCCACACTACATACTGAATCCATCCACAATATCAGCGGAAACGCGGATGAAGTCATCTGCTTTGTTTCAAAGGAACCTCTATGAGGGCATCACAATCCGAGGAGGCAGAAGCTGTCATTTGTACACTAGCGGTAGTAGCAGAATGATGACCTAACAATACCGTGAAATACAATTACAGCGGCGCTGCATTGTTTTCCTTAATGACGACCTGCACTCCATTTCAAGTCTGACCTTTATTGAATTACCAGGAAGAATCTTTCAAAAGGTAACCATTACGTAGAAAAAATGAACTGAGCTTGTGTTTGGGGTTGGCACACCTCTAGCAGTGTGAGTCCTCTCTTCTGTTTCAACCTAAATATTCAACGCAGCTCTCTTCCTGTTTGATTAAGTGGCACAGAGCTGAGGGTCAGTTCATCATTGCCTCAGTGTCCTGTATCCTGCAATCCGAACAGTGGTGACTCGGGTGTGGACAATCCTATGAAAGGAAAGACTCTCAGGGAGCCTCAGGCTCAAAGATCAGGACCCAAAGCTGCCATGCCCGGGTATGGAAACAGTCACACATTCCACAGAAGTCCTGGGATAAGGGCCTATAGATGCTGAGCCTGTCCTGGGGCAGGGTTCTCTCTCTCCACCAGCATAAGTGTTGGTCATACAGGCTGGGGCCAGGAACATTTTCCTGTCATCCTAAATTTGGCTGCACACACAGACACAGGCAAGGTAAGGCCCTGGAAAAGGAGTGTGGAATCTCAGCCTGGGGTTTGGAGCCCCGACAAGGCTGGGTGAGAGGGGAGCGCTAGGAAGGCCCTCAGTTCTTCTCTTTCCCAATGGACTCGTGGGCTGACCTTCACGCTGCAGGTGCATGAACCCGGTATGGTGTTCCTTACACTTTCTCTTAGCTTGGTTTGTTTATTTGTACAGAGTGTTTGCTAGAACAGTAATGTCATGGCAGAATAAAGCCAAAGTTCCAGAGATTGGCCGGAGGGTCTATGTCCTGCTTCTGAAGACTCTCCCACAGGAGCTTAGTAGGTTTGTTGCAGTAGGCAGCCCTGCGTGGACCTAGTGTCACCAGGGCACAGCTGCTGCTAGTTGTCGGATCTCACCCTCAATTTGAATAACTAAGGTAAGGAAGTTAGCCACTGAAGGTTGACGTTTTCCTTCTAGTATTTTTAAGGTGTTAATCTTTACTCTTGCCTTTTCCCAAGAAGACATGGGCTGTGGCCCTTGACTTGACTCTGTACACAGCATGCCTTTTAGTTCTGTGTACTTTGGAGATGTGTTCTCTCTTTGTTTGAGGAACTTGTGGTGTGATGTAAGCAGTGATGGAACTTGCTTATGATGCCTCCGAGTAAAATTCTCTCTGGGTTCTCCATGCTTGGCTTTTCAGATCTTTGGGGGTCTTGCAAATTCAAAGTAGTATTATCAATGATCATCTACTATGTTTTTCTTTCTCCACTCTATATTCTCCTTAGAAATTACAGTTCCATGTTTGAGATCACCTGCTGTTGTCACTGAGCAGCCAGTGTCCTGTTCACCGCGGGCTCTTCCTGCCTGCCCCCTGCCGCCTTCTTTCCCTAGCTAGTGTCATGACTGTCTTCAAGTAGACCAACCATTTCTGAACTAAAGCCATCTACGCTTCTTTCTGCTTTCGGTTTCTAGAGTTTTCATTTCTATAATCTCAAGCCTGAGTCTTTATTAATTCTTCATGTTCTTAATGTGGTTTCTATTCCTTGCAGTGTTTCCTAACTTAGGAATTTCACTTTATCTGTGTTGCTTCTGGGTCAGTGTTAGTGGATAATTTTCTCTGTGGCTTAAATGGTTTTTGTTGCCTCTGTGTTTAGTTTCGTTTCTTTTCAGGGATGTACATTTGGGACAGACTTACAGATGTTAAGAATTTTTTTCATGAGGTTGATTCTGTTCCTTTATTTCTCCAGGTCTTGTAGAGCTTAGTCAAGGACACAATTAAACAGATGCTGTTGGAGCTTTGCTTTCTAACTTTCTGTCAGTCAACTTTTCTAGTCATTGACCAATATCTGACAAGAAGCAACTGGAGGCCGAAAGGATTCATTTTGACTCACGGTTACAGGGGCACAGCCATCCAGAATGCTGGGAAGCGTGTGGCGGCAGCCCTTCAGCAGAGTGGCATGCTGGGAAGCGTGTGGCGGCAGCCCTTCAGCAGAGTGGCATGCTGGGAAGCGTGTGGCGGCAGCCCTTCAGCAGACTGGCATGCTGCCACGGTTCTCAGCTCCTCACTTGGGATCTGTGGGATGGGGAGCGATGCCCTGTCTGGCAACCCACTTCCTGCAGCTAGGCCCCACCCGCTTGTTATTTAGTAGTATTTTGCAGAGGATTGAGACTGAACTTGGCTGAGTTTAGTGTAACCCAGGAGACTCACCGTTGGGTGGTGTCTATGAGAACATTCTGAGGTAGGTTTAGCTCAGTAGGGACACCCTGAACATAGGCAGCACTTCCTGTGGGCTGGGGTCCTAGACTAGGCAAAATGGAGGAAAGAGAAAGATAAATATCAGCATTAATCTCTCTGTCTCCTCTCTAACTGCGGGTGCCATGTGACCTGTCACTACAGGCTCCTGCTGCCGTGCCCTCCCTCTGTGATGGATAGCATGCCTCTGAACTGTGAGCCAAGATGAACCCTCATTGCCTCACGTGTCAGGTATTTGGACATAGATGAGCCGTTAACTAACACGGAGGTGAATCCTGATGGCTGCTGACCCAGCCCTGTGACGTCCATTTCCTGTTGAATGGATGCATTGCCTGTTCATTGAACCCGGGCTAGCCTCAGAGCCCAGTAACCTAACATTGCAGAGGTCCTCTCTCCGTTGCAGGCTCTGTTTGAACATTTGCACTAAGGCAGTTCTTCTGGCTTCTTCTAAACAGACTCATGTCTCTGTATAAAAATCAGCACAGAACAGAGCAGCTGGTGTTTCATAAAGCTATGATGCTAGACACACGCCTTGGCTAGGAAGTGGAGGGGAGCACAGGTTTTAATTATGTTAAAATTAAGCAGACTAGACATTGTCCAGGAAGCTGGTGACTGTCAGCTTATTCTTAGAGAAATCTGTGTTGAGGGTTTCAGTCACCAAATGGTCAAAAATGGATCCTTCTACGCCAGACTCCGAACAGAATTCTGAGCATCGCGAACCCCTCCCCAAACCTCCTTGCAGAGCATCTTGGCTCAAGAAGGTGCTGACCGCTTTGCTCAGGATAGAATTTAACAATAGGGAAACTTCCGTTCCCTTCCTGATGGCGCGCCGCTGCTTCAGCTTAGGGAACCCTGAGATGTTAAATGTCTTAAGGAATTCCAGAATTTATAAGTAAATAAAATAGGAAGTTGTGCTTTTGTTAAAAAAACACTCTGAGAATTTCCTACATGCATACTACATGCAGTATGTTTCGAACAAGCCCATCTCCATTACCTCCCACCCAGTTTTTCCCTCCCCACCCCCGATTTGGGAAGAGAGTCTCTCTTTCCAAATGACTCTAGCCCCACCCCCAGTATTTAATTTGCTTTAAAAAATATCCTGGAGTCCATTTAACGCTGCTTGCATGTTCAGTGGTGTAGAACCATCTGCCGGAGCGTGGGAACACCTCAGAGAAAGCCATGGCTGTCACTAGTGTTTCTCGTGTATTACCCTGAAATCTTCACAGTGAAAATTACCTGCCACAATTCCCAGATATTTATCAGGTTAGCAATAATGCTCAGGAGATTTATATTAAGATAAAATGTCTCTGACCTTTGTTATACACTGTTGGCATTCAGTGTCAGTGATCAGGGAAATTGTATAAAATTGCATACTAGCAATAATTCATGTGTTTCAAACAAAGAACACTGTGAAACAGACATGTCTTGGTTACCCGGCCTTCAGAATTCTCACACACAATCAATTCATTTGTGTAATTCTTAGTTAGGGTTTCTATTACTAGGATAAAATACCATGACCAAAAGCAACTTAAGGAGAAAAGAGTTTATTTCTTCTTACGCTTACATATCTCAGTCCAGGGTAGGAACTCAGTGCAGAAGTATGACGTAGGGACTAAAATAGAAGGCACAGAGGGTCACTCCTTACTGGCTTGGTCCCCATGGCTTGGTCCCCATGGCTTGGTCCCCATGGCTTGGTCTCCATGGCTTGGTTTCCATGGCTTGGTTTCCATGGCTTGGTCCCCATGGCTTGGTTTCCATAGCTTGGTTTCCATGGCTTGGTCCCCATGGCTTGGTCCCCATGGCTTGGTCCCCATGGCTTGGTCTCCATGGCTTGGTCCCCATGGCTTGGTCCCCATGGCTTGGTTTCCATGGTTTGGTCCCCATGGCTTGGTCCCCATGGCTTGGTCCCCATGGCTTGGTTTCCATAGCTTGGTTTCCATGGCTTGGTTTCCATGGCTTGGTCCCCATGGCTTGGTTTCCATGGCTTGGTCCCCATGGCTTGGTCCCCATGGCTTGGTTTCCATGGTTTGGTCCCCATGGCTTGGTCCCCATGGCTTGGTTTCCATGGCTTGGTCCCCATGGCTTGGTCTCCATGGCTTGGTTTCCATGGTTTGGTCCCCATGGCTTGGTCCCCATGGCTTGGTTTCCATGGCTTGGTCCCCATGGCTTGGTTTCCATGGCTTGGTCCCCATGGCTTGGTCCCCATAGCTTGGTCTCCATGGCTTGGTCCCCATGGCTTGGTCTCCATGGCTTGGTCCCCATGGCTTGGTCCCCATGGCTTGGTCCCCATGGCTTGAACCCCAGCTTAGTCAGCCTGCTCTCTTGTACACCCCAGAACCGCCCACATGAGCTGGGTCCTCCCACATCAATCATGAATCGAGAAAACGTGCTACAGGCTTGCCCGCAGGCCATTCTGGTTGGGGCATTTTCTTAGTTTGCGGGTGTCTCCTCCCACATGACGCTAACCTGTGTCAAGTTGACAAGGAGGACACCTGGCGTCCAAAGCCTTCACGCGCTGCAGATTTATTTGCTTTCTCAACATAATTCTTTGAAGCATTTACCATCCAGAAAAGGAACCATCAAAGAGAAAAATCAAGAAAAGTATAACACTATAGCGATCTCTCTCCTTCACTTCCTTCTTGAAGGTCTTTTATTTCCTGCCCTACATCTTACCTGAGCGGTGTCTCACGACCTGAGCATTCGGAAGCGCCGTCGTTGCCGTATTCCTTATTCGTTAGGGTGACTGCTGCTCCGAGGTCCGGCCGACGCTGCGGTCAGTGTGGAGAGGTCAGCAAGGGAGCAGGTCGCTGATGCTGGCTTGAGAGACTAATACATTTCTAGGTAAGGAAGAAGGTAAAGGTAGATATGGTGAAGTGGAGTCCAGTGCCAGGGTGTGTGGGAGAACGTGCTGTGGGACTTAGTGGTTTTGAGAAGCCCAGGAGATAGGGCTCTAACTTGTGAGTTAACTCTGACTTCGGAGTATCAGTGAAAAGTACGAGAAATGATCACCATGTTTCCCAGGCATGAGTTAAGTCCCGAGTTTATACGTGGTTGCTTTAGACTTGAGTGATGAGGTTAAGGCCTGAGCTCATGTGTGGCTGCTTTAGCCTAGTTCCCAGTACTAAGGAAAGACTCTCAAGGAGGATCAAAGAGACAGAGGCTGAAGCTCGCTGACCTGGTAGGGAGACGGACTGTCCTCCTAAAGGCTCATGTGTTGAATGCTCGGTCTCCTGCTAGTGACAGGGTTTTGACAGGATCTGGAAATGCGAGGAAGTGGACCTAGGCAGAGGAGGTGGGTCAGGGGAGAATGCCTTGTGGGCTTCATCTTGCCCTGACCTTCCTGGGATCCCTTCGCAGTGCCTCCAAGCTGCCATTGTGGGAAGAACCTTCTCTACCACATTCTGGTGCCATGATAGTCTGCACAGGCTTATGGGGCCAGGCAACCATGAGCTGAACCTCTGAAGCCATGGTCAAAATGAATCCTTTGTCCTGTGAACTGTTTGTGCCAGATACTTTGTTACAGTGTCAAGAACATGTACCTCCAGTGGGGAAAGTGGGGAATGGTTCCTATGAGGGGAGAGAATTTGTGAGGGAGAGAGGAGGGGACATTAAGACTGGGCGGGTAATCCAGAGAAGATAGGTGACAGAAACATCTAGTTTTACGGAAGCAAGCCTGTGTGGTAGGGACCCTGAAATGCTGTTACTAGTTTGATTTAAGAAGGGCTCTTTGCTCTGTAGACCTGGGATGTTTTGATAAACTGTTGTGTGCACAAAACATAAAGCTTGCTGGCAGCACCTGGGGGTGTTCTGACAGGAGAGCTGAACACTATCAGATCGCTGTTCAGAATCTCTCCCTTCCCCAGTTGGGTCTTGGTCACCACAGGCTGTTCTGCTAAGGTGTGATTTCAACCGCATAGAGTGATGACTGACATAGAAATGAATCGGGAATACATCTTAACATTTTTGTAAAGAGGAAACACAGAAGATGCTTATGCCAGTTCAAATGAAAATTCAACTTATAAAGGTTTTATTTGCTGGTGGCAGTTTACAGGCCCTGCCCAGGGAGGATGTCATCTGCGTTGTTGTGGACAGGGCCTACTTGACCTTCCTTAGCTTTCCACAGCTCAAGCTCTCTGCAAAAGAGCTGTGAATGGTCCTAGTCAAAAGCAATCAAACTCCTACCTCGACAGAGCTTAACCCTCAGAGGGCCCGCTGGACCCCAGGTTTCAGCTGAAAGGGCTCCCCAGTAGGTTGGCTCTTGTTCACTGTTATTTGTAACCCCAAGAAATATTAGTCTTGAGGAGTAATCATTCAAAGAAGTACAGTAGAAACAGAGGCAACAGGACCAGGCTTTCAGGCTTGACAAGGAGGTAGGCTGTGCCAGTGAGCTGTCCAAGACTGTTCACAAATTAACTCCTTCAGGGTCCTGGTTAGGGTCAGTTTTTAATCACGCTTTTTAATTTTTGTCTTTTAATTAAGACTTCCATTTCAGACTGGGGCGATATTTCAACCAGTTTAAAGCTCTTGTCTTCCGAGCATCAGAACATGGATTCCATCCCCAGAACCCATAGTTTTAAAGGCTGGGTATGATATGCATTAGGAACCCAAGCGTTACAGAGGAGCCAGGAGGATCCCAGGGGTTTGCTGGTCAGTCTACAACAGACTTGTAGATTTGGGGCCAGTGAGAGACCCTGTCTCAGGTGGCTCTTCGGTTGTCCCCTGGTCCTCCTCACATACACACACATGCTGTTCGCATATGTGTGCAGCTGCACACTCACAAACACACACGCACACAAAGACCGCCCCTCCAGACGTGTGTGCCTGTCTGCGAGTAACGATGTAGTTACATTCCTAAGGCATTTAAAATGTCACCCAGCTCTTGTCCTTCAGACATTCCCATCTGCCTGGTACTTACAGATCATGCGAACAGATCATCAAGTGTTCCCATGACGACGTGATGCACTCCTTCCTCACAAAGCACCACGTCCTGGCTGCAGATCTTAATATGGCTGCAGATCCTTCACTTCTGCTCCACGAGGCAGGGGTACTAACCTGATGGGTGAATGCTTCCACAGAAGAAAAGTTAACCCTCCCTCTCTTACATTAACATTTTCATTGTGATATTGTTTTAAAACGAGAATGTCTTTTAAGAGATCAGAATTCTTCAGTTTCCTGAACATTTAAGGCCTCACAGGGTAAATGCTGTTGTTTTTTTTTGTTTGTTTTACTCTTTACTTGCCATGTGCCTTTTAAAGTCAGCCCTTTCCACAACGAGCATATTTCATTCGCGAGCCGAGGCCTCGGTCTTGATTCAGCCCTGACAGGCAGTGCGAATGTCCGAGGGAAGGTCTGCCCCACTTGGAAGAGTGCAGTCTGACCTCCATGCCAGCCTGCTCTATAGAGAACTGTCACTTCATCCTGAACTTCTTGATGGCTTCCGAACCGAGCGTGATAGCAGCAGGAGTACATATGCGTCTTTAAATTATGTAATCTTTGCAGTAACCACCTGTTGCCACGGAACTTTTCAGCTGCTTTCGAGAACACTGCTGTCTCCTCTGCAGCGGGAGAAAACAGAATAACAAAAGCCCTGATAAGCCAGTGTACCTGCCTGAGCTTCGTGTTCCTGCCCAGAAACAGGTCAGAGTAGCCCTGGCGAATATTAGATTAAGGAGCAAATTGCCTTAGGAATGGGGTAATTGCATCTAAACTGCACAGCTTCAAGAGGTCTCTCATTTGGGCTCAAGCAAGAGAACATCTGTTCTTTTCAGCTCAGCTAGACAGGCTGTTCCTGTACCCGATACACACAAGCCATAGCCCAGCCAGCAAATCACAAAATGCACAGAGGATGAAGAATAAAGCTGTCAAATTGAGCGCACGGAGCTGCCTGTGCTAGGCATCGTCTGGGGAGCACGGCTCCAAGGCAGCAGGACCGACTACTGCAAAGACCATCATTCCAGCTCTATGGCACAACCGGCCTCCAGGGAGAGAGCGGTTCTCAACCTTCCTAATGCCACGACCCTTTAATACAACTCCTCATGTTGTGGTGATCCCCAAACATAAGATTATTGTTGTTGCTACCCCATAACTGTAATTTTGCTGTCATGAATCGTAATGTAAATATCTGATACGCAGATGGTCTTAGGCGGCCCCTGTGAAATAGTCGTTCAATCCCCAGAGGCTTTGCGACCCACAGGTTGGGAACTGCTGCTTTAGGCACTCCCAATGCTAGAAGACCAGCTGGGTGGGTAGGGTATAAGTACCTGGGGCTACCTCAAGAGCAGGGCTAACCTGGCTGAAGCAAACCTTGCTCATTGCAAGGCTGCTCCAGAAATGAGCTTAGTGACAGACCTCATCTAATGCTGTCTTCCTCCCTCCCTCCCTCCATCCCTTTCTTCCTTCCTCTTTTGGTTTTCTTTATCAATGACATTTCAAATATTTTATTATATTCATTCATTTATTTATAGTATGTATGTGTGTGTGTACATGTGTACGTACACACGTGCCATAACACATATGTATAGGTCAGAAGACAACTTGTGGGAATCAGTTCTCTTCTTCCTCTGTGTGGGTGCAGGGGTTTGAACTTGGATCTTTGGGCTTGGTGTCAAGTGTCTTTACCCCCTAAGGCATCTAGCCAGTCCTTCATTGCTTTCTGGAATGAGTTGAATGCTATTGTATCACACAACCAAGGTAAAGGGGGTGAGACCAGCTTCAACTCAGAGCGCAGGAACGTCGTCATGGAAACGGATGGCAGATGGTCTAGAGCTGTTCGCTGTGTGTATAGGGGCACTTCCTATCCCAGGGTCTGAACTGTAACACTATTCTTTACTATTCAGCTCCCATGTGAGAGAATTCAGCAGGGTGAGAGGCCTGGCTTTGATTCCATGAAGTTCATGAATACACGGGATAGGGGTAAAGGTGTGTGTCCAGGCAGCTTGCCCTGCCATGGAGTTTAGAACAAGATTCAGTAGGCATCGTAATGGCCAGAGTAGACAAGGGTGTGTGCAGCTCATGGGCAGTCCCACCCATCGTCTCCGCCTGCCACACGTGTGTACAGACCTGGTCACTACCTGAGCAAAGGCACCTTCAGAAGAGCACGCAGCACCTCCTGACAGTACGTCCTGAAGGGATCTGCAGAAACATTCCGGTCCTGTGCAAGTCCTCTGAGATTCCGGTGATACCGCTCAACCTCTGGGCTTCGGCCAACAGGGTGTGAATTGAGCCCAACCCCATTCCATTCCAGATGCTGTGTTTCATTTACCAGACAAAGGCTGAGTGTGTGTGAGCTGAGCATGCTGACACTCAGGTTGGGGATGAGAGCGGCCCCTGCCACGGGGGGAGGGGCGGAGGGGGGTACACGACTTTGAGGGAGGGGCACGGAGGTGGAGTGTCCCTGTCTCATCAATATTCCTCATTTATACGTTACTCCAGGCATTGTCTTTCTCCTTCCACACAAAGCCGAAGTGAGTTCTGTCTTTCTTTCACCTCCCTACTAAACAGGATCTACGTTTTCTTAAGGACCCCACGACTAGATTCAGTTGGTGGTTCCGCCGGAACATGACTCTTGATGTCATTCGCCTTTCTAAATATGTCGTTGGATTGTGAACAGGACCCATGTGGCAGACGTTTATTTCTAGCTTGTTTAAAATGGTTGTTTTGAGCACTGTTGGGGGAGGGGCTGCCTAGGCCTTGGCGTCTTGTATTGTCTGCAGGCGTTGGCTTTATGTAAAAGATGCTTGATTCCTCATGATCGGCATGTGCTCACTGCTCTCTGGCAGAGTCATTATGAGAGAGCAGAGTCTTTGTATCAGTGGAGTACCTGAGAAGCTTAGGTGTCAAAAACCTAAGATCAGATCATTGGGGTTCCAGTGTCCAGAACGGTGCTTGCCATGACGGTAGTTCCTTCCGGCGGGGTTTGCACCTGGAAGATGTCTCCTTGTCTTTTCTTACTGAGCCACCCAGTAGCTATCTGTTACATACCCAGGATGACTTGCAACCCCTGAGGGCGTTCCTGGACTTTACACCACTCTGTCAATCTTTGCTGTCTTTCTCACTCCCTTTCCTCCTTTTCAACATCACATACGGAAGGTGGAAAAGCTCCACCTGTGCCAGTCTTCCAGGCCCCACCACAAACCTTGTGGCTGAGGGCAGTGTCAGTTCCCTCTTCCCTCCCTCGCTTCTTGCCACAAAGGACATCTTCCCCAAAAGTTTCTTCTTCCAAACCTCCTACAGGTAGGGCCTGCCTGTCCCTGGGGAGCGTGTCCACCTGGCCTCTGCTAAAACCCCCTCCTAGATGTTCATGAGCCAGTAAGTGCATGGGAAAGACACTCACAGGAAGGAAACACTTCCGTGCTTCCGTCTGGGACGCCTACCTGCTTCTAAGGTGAAGGAGAAGGGCTGCCACCTTCCTGACACAGATCTCTTTCCTCTTCCTTGAGGGGCCCTACCCTCTCCAGGGTGAGGCTGGGTGGGACTCAGGTGGACCCCTATCAAGGTAAAAGTAAACTCAAGGCCAAATTTAGGACTAACCACTGCAGGAGTCTCACAGGCCATGGGAGTTTAACTCTGCTGACCTTCCTGGAAACATGAGACAGCGTGTAGGGCTCTGGCATGAGAGAAGCCACAGAACTCTGTCACTGAGTACAAAATGAGGTCACAGTAAGCACAGAGTGAAAGGCAGACTCAGAGAACTGACTCATCTGGACACAGAAGAGCCCTCCTGGGGGTGACAGGATGCAGTGTTCACACAGAGCCGGCCTGAGCTAGAGTGGTGCAGGCAGGGTAATCCACTAAAACATTGGGACAGGGAGACTGCGGGACACTGAACAAGCACAGGAAGGACACAGTGGGCCCCATGGGAGAGACACCTTTACAACCTGAACCGTGTTTTCATAACATTTGCCTTATAGAAAATAAGTGATGCCAGCCCCCCCAGCTGACCCACCTCTCCAGCTGACCCCCCTCCAGCTGACCCCCCTCTCCAGCTGACCCCCCTCCAGCTTACCCACCTCCAGCTGACCCTCCTCTCCAGCTGACCCCCTCTCCAGCTGACCCCCACTCTCCAGCTGACCCCCAGTCTCCACCTGACCCCCCCTACAGCTGACACCCCCCTACAGCTGACCCCCACTCTCATGGGGAGCTATTCAAGCCCACTTGTCCCCCTTCCTGTCCTCTCCGATGCTTCCATGGCGCAGGGCAGGTCTGTTGCTAGGCAGCTGTGCTCAGCCCCGTGTCTCATGGAAAAGAACTAGAAAAATCTCCCTCCACACCTGTGCGTTGTTTACTGTGAGCAAGAACACGGGAACAAAGCCAACACCCAGGCAAGTCCATGGAGGGAGCCAAATGCAGCCCTCTTAAACCAGAAGCAGACAGCCACTTTGGGGCACCTCCGGTGTGTGAAGTGGCTGTGCTGTAACCCTGGGGAAGTCCTCGAGGGAATGGATTCTGGCTTCTAAAGCACATATGCACAAAAGTAAGTGGAATGTAGCATTGAAGGTTTCCAGGGATGCCAAATGTCTGTAAGCTGTGTTAATTTTCCTTACCTTTGCAAAACAGAGCACACCAAACTTTAACCTCTGTAGCCCCTAAGATTTTGCTCGTTTATACCAGGGCCTGTCGATCCCCTCCCCACCTTCCCATCGGCCAAGGTCTTCACTCCCCAGATCACAGCCAGTTCTCCACAGTGGCGTTCTAACCACTGCAGTGTTCAGCACTGCAGAGAAGTCCTCCACCTGGCTAGCTCCCTCTGCCTTGACGCATGCGTTCTGTGTTCTATGGCTGTAATAAGACACCATGACCCGAAGCAGTGACCCTTAGGGAGGAAAAGGTTTGTTTCATCTTACAGTTACATAGCACAGTCCACTACTGAAGGAAGTCAGGGCAGACGCTCAGGGCAGACACCCAGAAGCAGGAGAAGATGCAACATGATGATCACTGCTTCGTGCACCCCAGGACCACCTGCCTGGTGTTAGCACTCCCCACAGGGCTGAGCCCTCCCACATCAGTTGCTAACTTTAAAAATGTTCCATATACTTGCCAACGGGGAACCAGTCAAGTTCCCTCTTCCTAGGTGACCCTAGCTTGTGTCAAGTTGACAAAGTAAACAGCACACTTGCCCGTGCTCCCTTCCCTGTGTGCCTGTGTGTCCCCCTGCCAGTAGGTTCCAGGGACAGTCTTTTTTTCTTTTCCTGTTCTTCTCAGGCCTTTATCATGTCTGTTCCTGGGATGGGGATGAGACAGGAAATGCTGTTCCCCAAACGTTATTATTTCCTGGTCTGCAGTTGACTGTAAAGCGAGCGTCTCATAAGCTCTTGAAATAAGAAAAAACGTTTCTTTTCTAAAACATAATCTTAGTCCAGGAAAGCCGTGCTTTAACAGTTGAGTTCAGGCAGAACAGCTAGCTGACTGCTGATTTAGACCTTTCCTGGCAGGATAGCTTGCTCATAATAGATGCTCAATAAATATTTATTGAGATAATTAAAATTTTTAAAGATTTCAGGAGCCAAAACCAGCAGAACTTTCACTTTTACAACAGAACTTTCTTTGAGGGTAAAAGGAAAAGTCAGTATTCAACAAACAAACAAATTCACAGGACTCTTGGGGGTTAGAAAAGATAGCTTAATTACATAGCTTGTATTTTCCTAAGAAAATGATTCTGCGACTCCTATCCTTTGAAAGCTGTCAATTTGAAACTTCTATGTGAGTCTGAACTTAAAAACAGGATATCAGGGTTGTCCTATCAACCGAAGGAGCATTGGCCCCTGAGAGGAAATGCTGTGTCCTCCCTTCTGAGGCCCTTCTGAGGACCTCACATGTGTTGCTGGCTCTCCTCTGTGTCTTTAGCTTCACCCTGCCCCTCTTCAAACACCGAGACCTCAACACAACCCCAGCGCGGTATGGCTTTTCAGCTGAGATTCTGGGGGACACTGGGCTTCTGCTGGTCTTCTTCCAGCACACTCATGGTGCGGAGGGCTGGAGAGAGTCGTGCCTGGTTCCTTGACGAGGAGATGGCTCTGCTTCAGTGGTGTCCATGCGAGCCGTGGTCTCAGCAATCTTGAAGCTTGCTTATTATACTGGGAAATGTGGGAAAGTGGGACTCTAGAAGCAAAGGATGCCAAGGGTAGTCAGAGACACACTGTACAAGAAAGGAGGGAGCCAGGTGGTGGTGGCGCACACGTTTAATCCCAGCACTCGGGAGGCAGAGGCAGGCGGATCTCTGTGAGTTCAAGATCAGCCTGATCTACAGAGTGAGTTCCAGGACAGCCAGAGTTACACCAGAGAAACCCTGTCTGGAAAAATGAAAGGTAGGAAGGAAGGAAGGAAGGATGGAAAAAGGGAGGGATGCATGGAGCTTCCAACACATATTCAGGTCTGAGATTCATTTGGGCTTTTGAGTATGGAGCACTGTAACAGAAGTGACTCAGTTTCCAGAATGGCCATTCCTGCCCTGCTCTACCTTCAGGTCATGGCAGTGGAGGAACCAGGCATAGATACAGCAACAGGAGGTGAGGAGCATACACAGACACCTGCCTGCTTCTGGCCACGCCCACCTGAACTCCCCTTCTTCTCTCAGTTGGTCAGTCTCCCTGATGCTTTCCTGCGAGTCTACGGAACTGACTGCACTTTCCAGTCTCCGCCATCTCCACCCAGGTCACCACCATGCACGGTTCTCTTGGCCTCATCTTTGCTCCCACCCTTACTCTGTCAGTCCTGCCCATGCTTCCAGAGTCCGATATGGTGGCTCTTTCTGTGTGTCTCTTGCTCACAGGCTTCATCAGGGCCAAGTGCTGCTCACCTGCTGCCGTTCTGTAATTGCCTGCTGTGTCTACTTTTAAGCTCCTCTCAGGAACCCGGCCTGTTGCCTCCTTCCTTATGATCTCCCTGTCCTCCAAATTCCTGGAGGAGAGCTGCAATGCCCAGCCAGGGTGCCGGGCCTCTTGTTCTTCAGTCTACGGTGGGGCATAGATCAGTAGCGTCTGAATGAGGGGACTTGGGGCCACAATTCTAGACTTGGGTGAAGTCACAGTAACCCCCCTGTCCAAGACCAGGGAGATGAGGGGAGCAGGTTAGCCAGGAAGTTGCCTCCTATTTGTAGTCAGATGACTTCCAATGGAGAGTGCACAGAAGCCTGTGGATAGGGTCTTCAGAAGACAGGTCCAACCTGCCTGGGAACCACAGAGCAGCCGTGTGGACGCTGGTCCGTTCTGGTGGCCCCAGCGCTGTGGACCAATGACAGCTGCGGGTACACTGCCTGCCTCGTGGAGAGGCACGTCTGACTCAGTGAAAGCATTTTTGGCCATGTCTTCCATGCAAGAGACGCTAGTGCACAAGGCACAACTTTCAGGATCATAGACCGGTCCTCGTCACCCCATCTCGGGTGACATTTTTGTATTTTTCTGCTGCGATGTCAGAATCGCTCAATGCTGAGTGTCAGAAGAACAGTCTGAAAAGAGAAAAAGCAGCCTGAAAGGTTGTTTGTTCTGACATTCTAATACTAAATTCAGACACCTGCATTCTATCAGCCAACCGCATCCTTGGTTACAATTAACAGCATTTGAAATGGAATGAGAAGGCTAACCACAGGAGTTACCTCATTCTGCTGTGAGGTTCTGTCTACGCCTGCACTTTCCTGAGGCTGCGAAAGGGCCCCAGTCCCCGGGGGTCAGCAGACCAAGGACCCTTTCCCGCATCTCCGGCTGATGGCAGCCCCTGTCGTGATTCTGCCATCCGTGGCCTCTCTCTTCTACTCTGGGACTTCTGGGTACTCCTAGGACTCAGCTGCACTTTAGCAGTGCCAGGGGCGAGACTGGCCCCGGAGTTGGTGGCTCTGGTTCTGCGGCTCAGCCGTCCTTCCCCGTGGCTCCTCTGTAGGTTTCACCAGTGGCCTTCACTGGGTGACTTGCAGAAGCAGAACCTTCTTCTCCAGTGTCCCAGGCCACATGTCCAACATGGGGGTGTCAGCTGGGTCACTCTGCCCTGAAACTGCGTAGGCTAAGGGAACGGAAAGCTTATTGTAGTAGACGTCAATTTTTTCTGCAACATGTTTTTGATGAAACACTGAAGTATCGTACAAAAATTAACTGAAAATATAAGATCTGAGTTTCTGTATTGAGCTTCCATGAGCTTACAGAGCTGTTCAACATGGGAGTCGCGCCTGTGTGGGGATCTTTGGGCCTTTCTTCTGTTCCTCCCCTCCCCCTCCCTTCAGAGCCTTCTTGCCTGTGTAACCAATTAAATAGCATAAGTATGAGATATCTAGATGACTTTTAAGGCCAGTATAATTTTGAAATGTATGAAAATGCTGTGAAATGACTCCATTGCTGTGAAGGGAATGGGACTCAAACACCCAGTGATAATGTATAACAATAAAAATGTCCTGTGAGAACTGGAAATGCTCAGTACCTCGTATACGGGGAGAGAGCTGGTCTGTCTCCCTTGAAACACGAGTTATCACTATTTTAATATTTCTTTACTGCAAACCATCTGAATTTGTCTTCAAGTAGTAATTTTAAAGATGCTCGTATCTCTTAAAATGTGGTTTCTTTTTACAAGGCCAAGCCAAATATTTAAGCAGTAACTAATAGATTAATTTTTATCATCTTCCAATTTTCTATGAGTAAGTAGTTTATGTCATTGTGTGACAGTGAGACATATAAATTGAATATATATATATATACATACATATACATATATATACACGCACACATATACATATATATGTATATGTATGACTCATGTTAAGGGTAATTTTCTCTGTGGAAGATAAGGGTTGTTCACACTTGGCTGGTATGTACCTGGTGGCTGATATTTAGGGATTCCCAGATATAAAAGAACTCAGAGAACGGGTGTGATCGGTCAGCCCTGTGGACTCTATCATCTGCTTGACGGCCGTTTATTCTTGTGCTTGTTCCCCGACAGATATGAGCCCCTGGCTTCTGTCCTGCTGGGCGAGAAGAAGGGTCAGTCTGCTGAGGAGAGATGTCGGCTCGTTCTCCAGCGCTGTAAATTACAAGGCTGGCAGGTTGGTGGCCTACAGGCTTTGAAAATAGAAGACTGGGGTATGAAAGGCATGAGTCGTGGTGGCGGCAACCAGCCTTCCTGACAAAAATGTATTCCCTTGATATGTTTGGCAAGGTGCAGCTCTACGTGTGCTTGCTGGAAACATGTCCTTCTCTGTGGTTTATGGCTTTTAGCACCATGGGGCCCACATAAGAGGCAGCATGCTCTTACAGAAACGGAGAAGTTCCTGAGCCTAGGTCAGTTTGCTCGGTTCATACCTGCTCACTACCACTTTGTAAAGCATCTAATGTGTAGCCGTGGTAAGTCTCCTTTCCGTCTCTGTGACAACGTGCCTGAGGCAGGCCGAGGAGAAAGAGAAAAGGTTCCCCTGGACTCGGACTCGCAGCTTCAGTCCACGGCCTGTTGCCTTTATGTTTGGGCTTGTGGCGGACTGAGCATCACACCTCAGTGTAGGTGCAAGAGCAAAGACATGCAGTCACAGCATGGAGGGGAGGAGGAGGGACAGGGAAGGGAGGGCACGGCAGCATCTCATGGCATCAGTGAGAAGAGGAGAGGACGAAAAGAGAGGGCAGTCCAGGTCCCAGTGTCATGTACTTCAGAGGCACCCCGCCCCACCGACCTGACCCCCTCTCCAGAGTTCAGCTTTTAATGGACCACCACCTCTCTGTAGCCACAGCTAGGGACCCAGCCTTCAACACTGAGCACTTAGGAGACACTTCAGATCCAAACCCTAAGAGGAGCAGAAAGCAGAAAATCCACAGAGTAAAGGAATCATGGACAGTTAACCACATCCTTCCGTTAGACCTGGGCGGGCTGGGAGAAGCTGTCCGTGGACCCCCCCTTTCTCCAGTTTCTCTTTGCCATTTCTCACCTGCCTCACGATGAAACTGCCGCTCTCTCTGAGCACTAACCAGGGGACAAGCTTTGGCTCTCAGAGCTCCTCACTGTGGCCTGTGTTGCACATGCAGTGGAGTTCAGGGGCCCATGGCAGCCATCACTGAGCAGTCCAGGAGGAAATAACTTAGGGCAAGCTAACATGGGTACCGCCACTAGAGAGGTCGCCTTAGGCGACATCAGATCGAATCCTTGGCTAGCCTTAGGTCTGAGTGGAGGAGATGAAGCCCTGGGCCCTGGGAACCCCTTGGAGGGCACAGAGGGTGCGGGTGGTGGTGGGGGAGCTTCGGCGAGGCATATGTTGCTGAAGAACAGCCGCACCCCTCAGGTTTGAAAGTTGATTGTCCATCTCTGAGTGGAAGTCCATGGTCACTGATGAGGGTGAGAATGGGGATGCTACCCCGGCAGCGCAGGGAGCAGAGGCTCTCAGAATGTGTCTGAGGGCAGCGCAGCGGCCAGAGAAAGCCGGCATGTCGCAGGCACACTCATCTGTGACCAAGAACAAAGAGCACAGGGCTCAGGCGTGGAGGAGTCACGACTTCACCCTCCGCGCCACCCAAACCCTCGTTTTCCTTCTTCCCTTTCTTCTTATTTGATCTCGACGGAAGTTGGACTTTGAAGTCACAGTCTGAGGGAGGACGCTTACTCACGCTGTGTTGTCATGGTTGCACATCAGTGCTGAGACTGGATTTAAAAAGGAAGGAATCACTAACCAAGAGTGATGTCAGCTCCCCACTCTGGAGCCTGAGACATGGACGTGGGCTCCACAGAGAATATGGTTTGTCAAGCTCGTAGGGAGGTGAGGTCATTTCCGCGGAATCGTTGGCTGGGATTTTTAAATAGGTAATTGTAGAGTCATGGTTTAAGAATAGTGTGATGTGAAAGGTCTCAGGGTGTGTAATTTTCCTCTAAAGAATGCTCTCGTGTGTGTGCTTGTGCGTATGTGTGTGTGTGTTGAGAAGCCAAGAGAATCTGAAACACTTCTCCCACTAGGGAAGTCACTATCAACGATAATACCCAATCAGGATTCCCAGTGTGTCAATCAAGAGAGGAGGTGGGATGCACATGGGCAGGCATCAGTCTTTCCAGATCTGTGTCTGGGGTGGGATGCGGACATAGCAGCTTGGGATGGCACTCAGTTCAAACATGCATTGGGACTTCTCAGTCGAAAATCAAGCGCATATAGTAGGGAACAGTTTGCATTTCATTGCACGAATCTGTTTTCCCCTCAATTAAAGGAAAAGCTTTGTTTGTTTTTTGTTGTATGTGTATTTGTGTGGGCCTGCATGTACGTGCACCATGTGCATGCCTGGTGCCGGCCAAGGGCACTGGATCTCCTGAGACAAGAATCACAGATGGTTGTGAGCCACCATGTGGGTGCTGGAGCCCAAACCCAGGTCCTCTGCAAGAGCAGCAAATGTTCTTAGCTGCTGAGCCGCCTCGCCAGCCCTCCTTACTTTTTCTCTCCATACACCAAAGCTGAAAAACATGAGAAGGAGGAGAATCGAGGCAGGATTTTCCCTGTGCATCTGCTTTTGAGTTCTGTGTTCTTTCTGAGGGAAGACTGATTTCTTCAGCTTCGTCAGTAAAGGGCCATTTATATCCTTCTTGCTACAAGATGAATAGCTTACTTCCCAGAAATAAAGCTTATTCATGTTTTGCTTTTAAGTTAAACAGAAAATAATTTGTGTTTAAAACTCAATTATTCCCGGTCTGGAAAATCAGAGTCCCCTGTTTCAAAAGCAAAGTGTTTGTTTAACATGCTGTTCCAAGATGTTCTGCCATTGGTTCTATTCTGGGTCGTGAATCAGTTCAGAAATTAAGTAAAATTGGGCGAGGAGCTGCTTGACAGAATGCATCTCAGTGTGTGTGCCTCTTGTGTGGGGGTGCCTGCGAGGCCGGGGGGGTGGGTGCCACCGGATCCCCTAGAACTAGAGCTATGTGCAGTTGTAAGTGTGGTGGGGGGTGGCAAACCACCTCCGTGTCCTCTGCAAGAGCACCCGGTGCTCTTAACCAATGAGCCATCTCTCCAGGCCCTAAAATCCCATTATTCTATCGTCAGTTGGATGAGTCCTGGAGATCTGGTGGCTTTGTCACCCTCCTTAACTTGGAGCAGACCTGGCATAGTCAGCCTAAGGCCTCAGAGTGGGATCCCAGCTGTGCGGCTCAGTCCCTTGCTTGTTGCAGAAGCTCCTGGGTACCATCCAATCTTGGCAGCTCTTAGGTTTGTTTGTTCGGAGAAAAATAGAGGCAGCAGGGGAGAGCAGGGTGCTGAGGGAGGGAGGGACAAACGTGCTGTACTCCTCGGGTGTCATTGGACTGGATCTGCATGCTGTGAGGTGACTGCCTGGCACTTGGTTGACTTGGAGCGTACTAACAGCTCCACGGGAGAGAGGAAAGTAGCCGTGGTGTAGATGTGTGGACCCTGCGCCCCAGGCAGCTGGGCCGCCAGACCAGCGCACGGGGGAAGCAGCTCCTGTTCACCTCCCTGGATTCGGCCTCGGGCGTGTCTCCTCGGCATTAGCTTCATCTCTGCCTCTCATCACAGGTCTCTGGAGTCATTTTGTCCAGGGTCGGAGCTCGGGCACTTCCGTATCCCTGTGTCCGTGGGCACTGTGCCCCTCGCAGCGGTGTCTTTTCTGTGTTTGTGATTCACTGGGCAGATGCGGGAAAGCCTGGTTCCACTTCCTGCCGCGGGCTGTCTCTGAAGGAGTCCCCTGTGCCCAGACCTTCAGCCCTGCAGTAGCGTCGGCTTTTACCCGAGGTTTGCAACTGGACCAAAAATCACGTTTCTGTGACTAGAAAACCAACAGCCCACACTGAGAACTTCACATAGATACAAGAGTTTGGGTCTCAACAGAAAGCGAGCAGACATTATTTAGGATGCTGTCTCAGATGAGAGCCAGTGGGATTTTGCCCCGTTTGTACGTGTAAGGAATACATTGGCACATCAAGTCTGTGATGAAAATGACCCTGCAATGTGTAATGCAAGTGCAAAGGTAGACTTAGGCTCAGGCTGTTGCAAATAAGGCCCAAGTATTTTGAGCAGCTGTGTAAAGCTGTGTGTCACACAGTTCTCCACGGGGTTTTGTTTTCCAGTCTGTAATCCTCATTGTGTCTTTGACGCATTTATCCCCTGCTGCACAAAGAGAACTCTAGCCTCCTTTCACAGTGTGAACTGGTAAATACCAGCTCTGGCAAACTCCCCGTGATACTGCACCCCGAATACTCAGAATCACTACCCTTACATAATGTGGCTTTATTTCAAAGAAAGGGAAAGAAAACCAGGACATAGTGGGAGGGAAGCTTCTTGTTGGTGGTTTCCTGTTCATGTTTAACACAGAACAGCGTGTCTACAAGACACAGGGAACCGTAGGGCTGAGAGGAGGCTCAGCAGTTAAGTGTACTCGCTGCTCTTCCGGAGGACCTGGGTTCAATTCCCAGCACCCACATGGAAGCTCACAGCTACCTATAGCTCCATTTTTAGGGGATCCAATGCCTTTTACTTACCCCTGTGGGTACCAGGCAAGCCAGTGGTACACAGACACACATTCAGGCAAATCACTATGCACATAAAATAAAGTCAAATGTGTGTGTGTGTGTGTGTGTGTGTGTGTGTAACTGTGGGACTGAAATAGTTAAGAGCACTTGCTGCTCTTGCAGAAGACTCAGGTTTAGCTTCGAGCACCCACAGCAGGCAGCACACAAGCTTCAGGGTCTCTGACATCCTCTTCTGGCTCCCATGGGTACTCTGTGTGGTGCACTATACATACATACATACAAGCATGCATGCATGCATGCACACACTCAGTAACTTACACACACATAAAATTACAAGTAGCTTTTAAATGTGTGTGTAGTGTGTGTGCGTGTGTGTGTGTATGTGTATATGTGTGTGTATGAGTGTGTGTGTAGTGTGTATATGTATATGTGTATGTGTGTGGTGTGTGTGTTTATGTATGTGTGTATACCTGTGTGTGTACATGTATTTGTGTGTATGTGTGTGTTGTGTGTGTGTGTATGTGTATGTATTTGTGTGCATGTGTGTGTATGTATGTGTATATAGTGTGTGTATGTGTATGTATGTGTGTGTATGTGTATTTGTGTGTGTGTGTATGTGTGCATATGTGTGTGTATGTGTGTGTATGTGTATGTATGTGTGTGTGTATGTGTATGTATGTGTGTGTGTATGTGTATTTATGTGTGTGTATGTGTGTATATGTGCATGTATGTGTGTGTATGTGTGTGAGTGTATTATGTATGTATATGTGTATGTGTGTGTATGTGTATGTGTGTGTGTATGTGTATATGTGTGTATGTGTATGTGTGTGTGTATATGTGTGTGTACGTGTGTATGTGTGTGTATATTGTGTGTGTATGTATATGTGTGTATGTGTGTATATGTGTGTGTATGTGCATGTGTATGTGTGTATATGTGTGTGTGTGTGTGTGTATATGTGTGTGTGTGTGTGTGTGAAATTTCTCAGAGATGCACCCTTATTTGCAAGGCAGCAGTGCGCACTAGTGTTTTGCTAGAGGAATGGAAGTCACTAGAGGTGATCTGAATGGAATCTTCACAACTGTCTCCTAATGCTGAGTTCTTCTCACTAGACATATTTTTCTTTACTAAACAAAGAGTCCCTGACTTACTTCATTTGTGTGTGGGGAAAATCCAAGTAGATTTATTTAAGCCATAGTTTAAAATGAGCCATTGAGCTATCTATAATTTGCAATATTATTATTGTTATTATTATATTTAACTTATCTCAATATGTTTACTTCTCATTCAGTGTTATTTTGGGATACACTTGATGTAGCTTGTCTCCAGTTCTGCACCTCTGGGCAGATGCCCCACCAGCAGACATTAGGCCCCTGTGGGATATTCTTATTTTACTTGCTCTTTCATTTCTGTAAAATGAAAAACCTCTGAAACTAACTCTAAGTCGAAAAATAAGTGGTATAATCTGATTTTCACACGTTTTATATGCATCAACTGGTTATAAGGTGCTTTCTTCTGCGTGGTTATTTGAATGCTATATTCATTTCTCTGCCATCTGGAGGGATAGCGGATGGAGAAACAGATCTGTTGGCGCGTTCCAGGATTCCAGGCATGTAGAGCAGGCACTGAGAGCCACAGGGAGTCGGGGTGGGGGGAGCTTGCTCCCTCTCAGAACGCTTGCAGATAGACCCTTGGAAAGGGTGTTTTGTGCCGGCTTCTGCCAGTTTGGGTGGAAAGAAGGAAGGTAGGCAGGAAGGAAGGAAGGAGGGTGGGAAGGAAGGAGGGAGGGAAGGAAGGAAGGAAGGGGCAGCCCTAGAAACAGGTCCTGGGATGTTGGAGATTTTAGAGTCCAGCCTCAGAGACAGTGTATCATCCAGAGGTTGAAAGTTGCGTGGACGCAGAGTGGTCCTGGGGGCTTTCTCCAGGTCATGCAGATGGAAGCGGGGACGGGAACTCACTTCATCTGAACTGCCTGTGCAATGGGGCATTGACGCGTGTGTGTGTGTGTGTGTGTGTGTGTGTGTGTGTGTGCGCGTGTGTACGCGTGTGCGTGTGCGTGCACGCATGTGCAAACGACGGAGCAAGAGACAGATACTGAGAGACTTAAATTTAGTACATTTTAAGAATTTCGTACATGTGTATAGTGTGTTCGGTCACACCTCAGCCCCTCCCAACTCATCCCCAGCCCCAGGCCCCACCCCATCCAAACTCCATCCCCCTTTTATTTTTTCATAGCCCACTGATTCTACTTTGTTCTGGCCATATACTCGTGTGTTTAGTCTAGGGACTGCCGACAGCTCTCGGCTAGGGCCGGGTTATGTGTGGCACTGCGATGTCGACTGGCTTGATCCTGCGGGGGTCTCCGGCAGCCATGGCCGCCGTGAGCTCCTGAGAGCAGTTGCCTGGCCCTATCCGGGTGACAGTTTGGCTTGTCTTCCTGACGTCTGACTCTTGATCTTCCCTTTCTTTTTCTCCATGCCCCTGAACCGCGGGGGTGGGTGTGGCCTAGATGTCCCATTTTTGGCTGGCACTCCACAGTCCCGCACTCTGCTCTAGACCAGTTGTGAGTTTCCCTGTTAATCACCTTCTGCTGCACAAAGGAAATGTTCCAATTTGATCTAAGAGCTGCGCTGATCTATACAAACCCTAAATCTTACGAAATACACCTTGCATTTGCGTTTATTCACCAACCACAACAGAAAGCCCCTGCAGCCCTCGCTTCCCTGCCGCGGCCTTCCTGATGCGGCTTTCACAGAACAGCCCACATGTCATTCTGTGTCTGTGAAATACATGGTTTTAAAGGGTTCGCTCGTGCCGTGCTGAGAACTGCAAGATGAGCATTTACCGTAACGTTAAATAAAATCAGCTGGATGAAGGATTTATTGTTTCATTAATCTAAAACAGTTCAGCAGGGAGAAGATAGTGAAGGGAGACGCAAAGGCACTGCTGAAGTTTTAACCACCCTGCCTTTTCAAAAAACATGCTTTAAGATGAGGCGGTTGTATTAAGGCCCTTGGCTCTTATTAGCGCAGTAAATTAATGGTTTATAACCTTTATTTGATCGCTGCAGGAGCACTTCATAAATCACCTGTAACTGAGAGCCAGAAAGCAGCCTATAAAGCGACCGTTTCCTATTACCTCTAATCAACATTAGCGATTTAAATGTGTCTCTAGACTCACCCTGTGCTCACACCTCATTCCCTCCCTCCTGGCGTGCTGAGCACTTACACACCTGCACACACGGTATACATAGAAGTCAACATTTTCCTATCAAACAGTGTGTATTCTTGACTTTTAGACAATTGAAAGTGAAATCGGGGAACGCCCTAGGAAAGACCACAGCAGATCCCTGGGAATCTCATCAGGTTTACAAGCAGAGATGTATTCCATCTTGCCACGTTCCTGTGTTTCTCGACCGTGAACTTTGTAAGGACCCAGGGCTCGCCTGTCTCTCCTGTGCTCTGTGTACTCAGTGACTCAGCCCTTTATGCGACTGACTGTAGCAACACACAGACCTTGGTTAAGTAGAAACTGTGTCTATATCTAATTCGACCTCTATTGGAGTCAAGGTGTGCATTGAGCATATACACCGGAGTAGGAGCCACAGTGGGAGAGAGGCAGCCAGAACCCGCGTCTGCAGGTCGAAGCTCTTGGTTTAGACAGAGCAGTGGCTGTTCGTGAAAGGGTTTCCATGTGGTTCCCAGGCCTCTGGGTTCTGAGGGGTGACAAGGATCCGGCGGTAAGGTGAGGCTGGGCAGGAAGCTGACACTTGGAGGGAATGGGGCCACGCAGACTCGGCAGTGACGCCTGACAGTCAGCAGAGTGCAGGCGAGGGTGCCAGGGAGCGGTTCTCAAGCTTTGCATCTCCGCTAATTGCCCGTAGTGGTTTTCCCACACGTGTTTCAGAGCACTTGTTACACACCCTCCACTACAAGGAAGACATCTTGGCTTCTTCCCCTGAGGGCTGCAGGGAGGCTAGAGATGCGGCCTGACTTACACATTCAGTGTGCTTATGTGGGACAAGAACAGGACTGAGAAGCCAGCGAGCAAACTAATGCTGTCCGTCCTCAGCGGCAGAGGAACGGTAGTGGCGGAATGGGGAGAGCAGAGGGGCAGAGGGGAGGAGGGGACAGAGGGACAGGAGGACGGGGGCAGAGGGACATGGGGACAGAGGGGCAGAGGGGCTGGGGGCAGAGGGGACAGAGGGACAGGGGAGCAGAGGGGCAGAGGGACATGGGGACAGAGGGGCAGGGGACAGAGGGGCAGGGGACAGAGGGGAAAGAGGGGCAGAGGAACAGGGGGCAGAGGGGCAGAGGGGATAGAGGGGCAGAGGAACGGGGACAGAGGGGCAGGGCACAGAGGGGCAGAGGGACAGAGGGACAGGGGAGCAGAGGGGCAAAGGGACAGAGGGGCAGAGGGACAGGGGGACAGAGGGGCAGGGGACAGAGGGGCAGGGGGATAGAGGGGCAGAGGAACGGGGACAGAGGGGCAGGGCACAGAGGGGCAGAGGGACAGAGGGACAGAGGGACAGGGGAGCAGAGGGGCAAAGGGACAGAGGGGCAGAGGGACGGGGGACAGAGGGGCAGGGGACAGAGGGGCAGAGGGACAGGGGGACAGAGGGGCAGAGGGACAGAGGGACAGAGGGTCAGGGGACAGAGGGGTAGAGGGGATAGAGGGGCAGAGGAACAGGGGGACAGAGGGGCAGGGGACAGAAGGGCAGAGGGACAGAGGGACAGGGGGACAGAGGGGCAGGGGACAGAGGGGCAGGGGACAGAGGGGCAGAGGGACAGAGGGACAGGGGGACAGAGGGGCAGAGGGATAGAGGGACAGAGGGACAGAGGGACAGGGGGACAGAAGGGCAGGGGACAGAGGGGCAGAGGGGATAGAGGGGCAGAAGAACAGGGGGATAGAGGGGCAGAGGGGCAGAGGGGCAGAAGGACAGGGGGCAGAGGGACAGGAGGACAGAGGGACAGGGGACAGAGGAGCAGAGGACAGAGGGGCAGAGGACAGAGGGGACAGAGGGACAGGGGGACAGAGGGACAGGGGGCAGAGGGACAGGGGGCAGAAGGGCAGAGGGACAGAGGGGAGGAGGGGCAGAGGAGCAGAGGGGCTGGGGACAGGGGGGCAGAGGGACAGGGGGCAGAGGGGCAGAGGGACAGAGGGGAGGAGGGGCAGAGGGGCAGAGGGGCTGGGGGCAGAGGGACAGGGGGGCAGAGGACAGAGGGGCTGGGGACAGAGGGACAGGGGGCAGAGGACAGAGGGGCTGGGGGCAGAGGGACAGAGGGACAGGGGACAGAGGGACAGGGGGCAGAGGACAGAGGGGCTGGGGACAGAGGGACAGGGGGCAGAGGGGATAGAGGGGCAGAGGGACAGGGGGCAGAGGACAGAGGGACGGGGGTAGAGGGGATAGAGGGGCAGAGGGACAGGAGGGCAGAGGGGCAGAGGGACAGGGGGCAGAGGGACAGGAGGGCAGAGGGGCAGAGGGACAGGAGGGCAGAGGGGCATAGGGACAGAGGGACAGGAGGGCAGAGGGGCAGAGGGGATAGAGGGGCAGAATAACAGGGGATCAGAGGGGCAGAGGGGCAGAAGGACAGGGGACAGAGGGACAGGGAGTAGAGGGTTGCGTCCCCCAGCCTGCAGTGTGCACACTTATGAATTTACAGGCATACGCATGGAGTCTTTAGTATCAGAATATCAGTGCAGATGAGGAACCTGCTTGGCCATTAACAGTTGAAGCTAGTTTCAAAAATCATGAGTGGCACCCCAAAAGGTGGCAGAGACTGAACAGAAGACAATTCCCAAAGTCAACGTGAGCGTGCCACCTGACAGGTTTGGGGAAAATCAGAAAGCAATATAAGTGGTTTCCAGTTTCTAAAAATGTGGTGAACAATGTCAGATCGGATTCCAGGAAGAAGTGCCAAGGGCGTTCGTATTTTTAGAAGAAGCATGGCAGGGACAGAGCAGGCGGGTGCGCGTGGTGTGCGTGCCCCGTGACTCCGGTGACCGCCCCAGTGTCAGCTCGGGTGCCGTCATGGCGGCTTTTGACCATGATTCACACCTTCCTCGGGGAGGTGACAGTGTCCACATCATGTAGGCCTTTGGAAGGTTGAATGTGCCCTGGGTGAGCACTGGATCCAGGAGCACTGCACTCTGCCATTTGGGGGCACGGTCTTGCCTGGCTCTCGCGATGCAGGTCTCCGGGAACAGGATATCTCTGTGAGCACTCTTGGCTGTATCGATGCGATTTCTATAATGAAGCAATATAGAAGATCACCTGATAACTACTCCACTATTGGGCTCAAAATAGTAATTCACCTCATCACTGCCTGCTCTGCAGACCGTTCTCCTCTAGGTGAGCGTAATTAAATTTCCTAGCCTACGATTACATGTCATTCAAGCTGGACTATCTTCTTCAGACCGCACCGAATGCAGCACTCCGTCAGATGTGTGCAGCTGTGGTTCCCTCTTCTGTGTTGCACTGAGACTTCAAGAGCAGTCTATTTGTAACAGAGAGAGCTTGTGTTTTGTATAAATTCATCCTTGAGCGTGCTTAAAAGTACATTCAGACATTCAGAACCAGACTGTACATAAAAACATTTCTATTTAGTAGATTTCCAAAGCTACAATGAAAATGTAGCATGTTGGGCTTTTCATAGTATAATTAATATATATTTATGTCTATATGTATTATGGAAATAATGGCTGTCCTTCAAAGGATCCAAGAAAGGCATCAAGGGAGAGAAGCATGCGAATTCAGCCAGAGAGAAGGAAGTTGAGAACAGTAGTTACTTGTCTGAGCATCTGGAAATCATGGACCACATTCTACTTTCAGAGTGGTCCCAGAAGGGATCTGGAGAGGGCAGATGCGTGCGTGCATATGCGTGTAAGGTGTGCAGATGGAGGGGGGAGGAGCACTGGAAATGGACTGGTCACGGCGTGCCTGGGAGCTGTAGGGTTTGGAGAAAGCCAGGGCAGCTGGCACACAGTGGTGGACTCTTGGTGGCACACAAAGAAATGCTGGGCGTTGAGGGCGCTTCTGTTGCTAAGAGTTGACCTGGTAGGCACAGAAACTGCTTTACATAGTAAAAATAGAACAGTGTTTTACAGGAGCACAATGACATTCTCAGATCCACAGGAAGGAAAAACAAGCCTGATTGCAGGCCTCTGCAGACATTGGAACATGGGAAAGAGAGATCACATTGTTCCGGTCGGCGCAGAGGAGCAATATGTTTAAGCCAGGAGCAAATTGACATTGCTAGGGCCTTCAGGAGACACCAGGACGCTCTCTGGACTGCCACATCCCAGAGAAGGGAGATGACTATTTTTAATGCAACTGTATTTTTGTAAGGTCATGAAACATGAAGTAGTTACTAAAATAGTGTATTCTTTTAGATCGAGGAAAATTAGAAATTTTAAAGATTGATTCTGATCAGTAACAAAAATCAAAGTGATTTGTTTGAAGCATAGAAACTCATCTCCAACAGGGTATTTCTCACTGAAATACAAGGTATACAAATAGCACAGCCCTGTAGCTGCACACCTACTGTGCGGCTCAGCAGAGAAGACAAGGAGGCATTTCATAGATGTGAACCCTGCCAGTCCTCAGCAGAGGGAACCACTCACCATGGCAAAACCACAGTGGACAGCAGAACGTTGAGCCTCTCCTCTCACCTAGGATCCTCAGGTGGTCTGTTGATAGCACGTGCAGAACATGAGCAATCAAACGTCTTTTACACAAAGCCAACACCTGCAGACAATACAAACGCCAAGGCCTAGGCAGCCCTTCACCCAACAGCGCACAAAACAGCCATTTTAAACATAATTGAGAATAAATTTCTGCAGTATTTCCCCCTTTCTGTATAAGACAATAAAAGATGCTTTGTCTCTACAACACGATCTAACAGTACGCCAGCAAAACTATTTACAAGATGGCAAGCCCAAGGACAGGACCAAGTGAAACCAAACATCTATCAAGCTTTTCACAGTGTCTCTGGACAGCAGAAAAACATTATCAATGTCCAGTTACCTGGAATTCACTCATGATCACACATGATCACACACCATGATCACTCATGGGCTTCTCCAAAGGGCTTGGGCCACTTCTCTGGCTCTGCCTTCTGCAGCATGGCCCAATAATTATAAACAGAGAAATCAAGAGGCCTATCACACACAACCCTAGCATGAGCAGTGAGTCATTCAGCAAGGGCTGTGTGTCTAGGAGTAGCATCCGCCCCTGCTGCTGAATAAAGATTCCTCGCAAGGGTTCTCTGCTTCAGAGGAGAGAGTAGGAAGCTGAAATGACAGGAAATAGTCTCTCTTTCGCAGGGGGGAAAGGGCTCACTCTGAGAGACAGATAACCATGCTACAGAGGGCTCTGGAGGCAAAATCCAAGAACTTGTGGGTTGGCTTGCAGCTTACATGTAGCCACCAAAGTCTCTGCAAGACGAGTCAGTCAAAGGTTCAAGATGACTCCACCATCAGGAGAGAATGAACATGGAGTTAAGTGAGGGCCTGTGGCCTGTCGTCCAATGCTAGAACGCGTGGCCCTGCGAACGTGGAAGGTCTTTGTTTCTGAACCCTGTTAGACATGTTTTATAACAGAAGGTGCGCAGTTTAAATATATTTGATATAGTTAAGATATATTTTAGGTGAATCGTTCCTTTTAAATAATTGAGCTTTTCTAACTATTAGCCATTAAATGGGACCGAAAAGAAAGCTGTACACAAGCTTGGTTATACCTTGTGCTTCTGTCTTCAGGGATAAGTTGTCGGTGATACGTCTGCTAGCCCAGAAAAAAAACAGTGTGCATGGATGGATGGAAATTGTGTGGGAGAAATGACGTCTGTGCATATCTCGGGAGTGAGGTACTTCAGGGACATCCAGTAATGTGGCCCTTTCAGTCGCTGAGGTGGGGATGCAGGAGACGAGTGAATTGGCAGAAGAAGAAAGTGTAGACAATTCCTGTCTAGAAACATGAATTCGGGGCGTGCCTTAGGCACAGGTCCCTGGGCCTGGACTAACCATTCCAACAGCCTGTAGGTGCGTGAGTGTGTGTGATAGAAGCCTTAGGGTACTGATCTCATCAAGGACTTAGACGTGAGAGGACTGCTCTGGAGAACTCTGGGGATGCAGAATATCAGATGGAGCCCATGGGCAAAACTGACACGGAGGTGGCAGAGAAAGGATGGGGCCACGGAGAAGGAAAGCTTCAAGAGTGACCTAGAATCTGACAATATGTTACACAGCATGCACTCAGGAGACCTATAGACAACATGGAACACAGCATGCACTCAGGAGACCCATACCACGGCCGCCTCCAGCTGATAGAGACATGAAGTCACAGGCCCCATCCCAACCTATTGAACCAGAACCCTCATTTCAAGGTGCTGAAGGGATGAATGAATACACCGCAACATCAGTCAGTTAGTGTACAAAGGATCTGGAGTTTTTACTCTGGAACCTCAAAATCCCCGACTAATCACCTCCCTGCCACCAGCTCTGACCATCATCCATGTCTCCCTCTCTCAGACCACATGCAATACAATACGAAGATTCGACTGGGCAAGGTCAACAGGCTGAGCCTGAATGGTTTATGGACGGCCCCTCTTTTGCACCGTGGGCAGAGGCTCCTATTGATCCCCTCTGCAGCCACATCTCCGTCATGCTGACATTTCGAAACGACTCACATCACTTTTCCATATCACCCACGTGTAACCAGAACCCTTTGTGCATCCTCAACTGGCACACCATTTTCTTGGTCAAGTAGAGACACAGGACCCCAGAGTTCTTTAACTTACCCACAGGAGACCTCTCCTGTCACTGTGTTGTGGGGAGCAGGACGTGAGTACATTAAGTTAGCCCACACTGGGGATTCAGAAGACAGATTTGTCTTCTTCACATTCACAGGAATTCATGGACACAAAGGGTGAGCTGTTTTCTGCTCTGCCATATGTGACTTTACCCCCATGTGCATCTCTTTATTTCATATTGAGGCAAAGAAGAGTACAACTCACATGAATTACCCAAAGACAATAGCTATATATTGCTCCTTCGTAAGATCTATTTCAGAGGTACTGCCAGAGACACACAGTGCTCCTAAACACTGTCCCCAAGGAACAAAGAGAGTTCCACAGGATTCCTTGTTACTTCCATACCAGTGCAGCCCCCAAGCCACCCACACTGAACCAACCGCTGTTCCTGTGCTCGTCTGCCTCCACAGCCCACACTTCTGAAAACATCCCCGAGAACTGGAACAATAATTGGAGTTTTGGAAGTCATCAATGACAATCTTGTTTAATCTTTTAAAATCTGTCACTTCAGAGCAAAAATATCCTCGTGTTTTCCTGAGGAGCGTCCTGATGGTATGAATCACAGAGGGCTTGCTCTTACGGGGGATCAGGGTGACACGAGCATTTAGATCCAAGAACATGCTGCCTCTAGGCGTGTACGGAAGGGTCTCCAAGCTCTCCTTGTGTTTAGTCAGTGAGAAGCAGTCTTGCCGGGTAGAATGTGATCAAACCACTCACAGCAGTGAGCTGAGTCCTCGGATCGAAATGTGTTGAATCTTGACTTGAGGTTCAATACATCTCAGCAGCCATTTGAAAGGATAAAAATGGCTGTCTGGGTCAGCAGAGTTTATCTAGTCATTGTCATTGGCTGGTGCTGGCCGTGTGGACACCTGGCTTTCCAGACTCAGAGCATCTTGTCCAGGTTTCCAGGCTGGGGATCTTGTGTTAATCCTTGGCATCAAAGAAAGCAAGAAACCAAACTCTAAACGATGTCTCAGGAAGAACTCTAAAACAGCGGCCTGCTTTGGTAGAGAAGAAGCACCTGGTGCAAATGTAGCATCTTTTGAAGGCAGACCAAACAAACAGGAGAAATGAGAGCTGGCGTTCCATCACAGGGTAGAGTTACTGTACACAATGATTTTGTTAGGTTGGAAGAAAGGATTGAGAGTCCTCAACTCAAAGAAGTGATCGGCATTTTGGAAAATAAGAAAGATCACCTCAGTTTAAATATTACACAGTGTGCTTATATTCCAAATCACCCTGTGGAATCCATAGCGCGTTATCTCCTGGGGATAGATAGTTTTATCCATTGATTTTTTTAAAATGAAAATTCAAAAAGGCCATTAAAATAATATACATGCTGAAACTTTAAAAAAACACATCTCCAAATATTCCTAACTCACAAATGAATTACATAGCACAAATTAATGCCAGCTCCACCATCTTTGGGTATCTGTAGAGTATGCCCTGCTCTTGACAGGATATTGCCAAGTCCTCTGTCTACCGGAAATCTGCAGACTATGTCCCAGTATTTGAACGAGGGGGTTTTCAACACTTGCTGAGCACAATGAAAGCAAGTTCTCAGCTATTTCGCAATGAACCAAGCCTCATCTTCATGGGTGCTCATATGTGAGCTCAGACTTCCGTCCTCTTCCCAGTGCCTCAGACGCCTGGGATCCCCTTCACATTCAGAGGCTGTGGCCCTACCCCCTTAGCGTAGGGTCAGAGAGGCGCAGCTATACCAAACTGACCAAGAGCTTCATTTCTAATCCTATTCCCGCAAGTGCTTGCCTCCCGGCATCCCTTCCCTCACACAGCTGAGCGCCAGGGTCCCACTGCCCCCTCTGTGTCAGCATCCCAGCCCAAGGCTCCAGCAAGATCTCTGCTTGCCCACATTCGCTCTAACTTAGCATGGAGATTTTCTCTGGACCTTGCCGTCCTCAACTCCACCGCCCGTCCCCAGGATCACCAAGTCTCTAAAGCAGTGTGAGGAAGCCCGTCTTCTGCTTCTGCACTCCTCAGTCCCCGACAATCCTCTCTTGTGAGGAGGTCTCGCTTCCTTTTTCTGGAAGGAGAACAGATCAGGCGAGTTCTTGCTCTCCATCCTATGGCTACATCATGACGGGCCGCCTTCAATCTGCTTGTCCTTCCCACTCTGGCCCCTCTGTTATCTATCCTTTTACCTACTGGACTCCATCATTTAGGCTGCTTTGCTGAAACATGTCAGGTTTAAGTTCTCGGTTTCTCTGAGGACTTGTTTACATCCCAAAGATAGTCTCTGTTGCCTTCATGACCCATTGTATACAAAATTTTTACACTTCTTCATCTGTCTTTCTTCTCTTCCTAATCTGCCTTGGTCCTCATTCCCATCTCTACTGCCTCACACTTCAAGAACGTGAGCCCTGTCCTTTAAGAGATGCAGTCACGGTGTCCATTAATAATAGAATGAAGAATTAGTCATTGGGTCCCTGAGGATCAAAGTGAAGTGCATCTAAGCCCCGTTGGAAGTGGAGAAGCCAATAATTAATCTGATTGTGGAAATTAGCACTGAGATCAGTTGTGAATGGTGACTGAGAGTTGGCCAACAGACCAGCAACAAATGCAGAATATGTCCATCGTTCCACATTGCTCACTCACCCACGCACTACCGAAACTCAGAACAATCCACTATCCAGACTTTTTTTAAATGAACTTTATAAAATCCAACCCAAAGTTTCAAAGTTATTTTTTGAAATTTAGACTCAAGTCTCTAATCTTCTAGAATAGTCAGTGCTCACAGATACACACAAAAGATGTCCAGGGTTTTGCTGACATGAACTTCATGGTGTGGTACTACCTCCATGAAGGTACATCCAGGGTCTTCCATGTCATTTCTCCTACCCTTCAAGATGCCCTGGGAAAAGAGTGTGGGAACATATCTTGATCACACTTCTGGATCCTTGTGTTAACTTTGTGTGTAATACCGTCATCGGACAGAACACGTGTGTATTACCAGAGTTTTCTTGCTGCTAACATCCTCTAGTAAACCATCAGCTCCCCGAGGACAAAGACCACCCACCCTTGCTTCCCCAGAGCCCAGCACAGATAACTTGATAGCTTCTGGAGATGTCACTGTAAGAAGCTTACTCATCTCCAGCTGCCTCCTGCCCAAGATCCTGTTCAGGCAAAGCTGTGGAGCTCGAATTCCCTCTTGTTCTTTCTTTGCCTGATGTTCTCCGCGTTCTCTGCTCCCCTGCCCCAGATCTCTCTGGGACTTCAAGCTCCCTCCTCTGTATTGTGTGGGTGGTCCTTGTCCCTGTGGGAAATTGGGTTTGAATGTATTTTGCTTGGGGTTCAACTTCTCACTATGAGTTGAGTCCCACAGGCCATGGTGCAGAACAAGCATCTCCTCCTTCCCCATGCCTGTCCCATGAATTAATTCTGTGGAGCTCAGAGATTGGAGCAAGTGTTCTTCCTGCCCACTACCAAAGTACGTCAGCAGTTAGCAGAATAAAGACCATGGTGGAGGGGAAAGAATTGCAACACAACAGGGGAAAGATGGACACTGCTCAGACGCCATCTTCCCATGTGACTGTCTCAGATTCCAAGTGACTGAGAGAAAACCCAATACGGTGCATGGCTGCTCAACACAAGAGCTGTTCGTAAGGAAGCAGAGATCTCTCCGCTGACCAGCCTGTTCACCCCAGCTGGCGAGATGCAAGCTCAGGGTCACATTCCACAAACTGCCGTTCGGTCAGACAACGGGCCACGGTTAGGAAAGACCTCAGGGGAAGCTGGACTCCCCAGGTGTGGTTAGAGTTACTCAGTGAAGAGGTACATTAGCACCTCTGACCAAGCATTCTGAAGACAAGTGTGGCCCGTAAACCCTCCCAGTACCCATGGTGTGGACGCAAGTGATACACGTGACGGCCTCTGGTGTCACCGAGAGGGATGGTGTAACACGGGGGGTGCTGTCACTTTCATGTCCCCTCCTCATGCTCGAGAGCACACGTTAGTCTTTTTATGTCAGTGACGGTTGTCTCAAGTGCCAAGCTCATGATTGTGAAAGTTACTGGAGCAGTGTTTGATCTTACGGAGCAGAAGGGTGCTCCAGGCTTCCTCTACACTTCCTGCTGGGACACAGTTATCCCCACAGTTATCCCTACTGGCCTCCCGGGATGCCTTGGGATACTTGCTCTGTGGGGACCACCCTCATGCCGTCCTCCACTCTGTAGTCTCCACAGCACACGAGAACACCGTTTGTCAACTGCACGGCCGTAGCTTGCCAGTCTGGCCCAACACGTTTTCTTGAGCCGCTGTTTTTATCAAGGTAGTGCACGCAACAAACTGTCTTTGCCACTGGAGCGGTCCGATGGGCCTAGGTAGATGCCTCTGGCACCTTCTGTAGAAGCTGACTTGACTTCGTGCTGGAGTTCCCTTTTAAAACAGTGTTGTAGAGCGTCATACCCACTCCACAGCTACTGTTTGTGAAACATCTATAAAGCCGGTGTCCAGAAGGGACTCGGGGGAGCTTTTCTTTTGTTCTGAGGTTCAGTAACTCCAGAAACATAAGTAACTTCATGCATAGAAATCCACAGAGCTGTGCAGGAAAGGGGCTGAGGTGAGCCAACGGGGGCACCATGCTTGTTTGGTCTTGATTCTTTCTGGGCTTGGGTTCTGTTGTGCTGTATCGGGTGCTTCCTCCCTGATGTCAGAGGGGTGAGGAGGAGACGGAAGTCCCCGCTGAGAGGCGAGGGGTCTGGTGGGGAAGGACTCAGCGGGGCAGCTCTGTCCTCGCACAGACACCAGGCCAGCTCCAGCCCTGCGCAGCCACTGTGCCGGCAGTGTATAGGTGTTTCCGCACACGAGTGTATGTTCTAGAACAAATTGCTTTAAGTTTTAATGAAATACAATGTGCTATAAAATAAGAGATGAATGCCTTAGTTGATTTCGTTATTTGTAGTCTCCAGTTCTCTGCTTGAAAACAGCAGTTCTCCCGCCTGCTCACTTTCCTGCCGTCCCCCTGACATGCTCTTGCTGTGAAGTGTAACCCTGGTGTTCATGTTGTAGATGGGGGCCCACAAAGTATTCCTGAAGTACTGGCACATGGACCAGCTCAGTGACCTGTGGCTCCAGTTGCAGAGGAAGATCGTAACTTGCCAGAAAGGTAAGCTCACACAGGCACTCAGACCTTTAAGGTGGGAGTTTCCAAACCACTAGGAGCACCTCGGAGTTTAATTGTCAGCAAGGTCAGCGTCACAGTGAGCCTCTGACTTGCTGGATGAAGCTCCATCAAGGCGACTGACTCATGGGGTGTTGGTGAAGCTTCGCTGCTTAGTTTACTTTGTAAACTAACATTCCTGCCTTGGTGTTTGTAGACCTTGCATGTTTTGTTGGTTATATTCTACGTGAAATTATGTAAGTTCTCATCTTAATCACAATTGGGAGGAGGGAATAAACATATCTTACCATTCCTGCATTCTGTACCTTTGCAGACTGCTAGCCATATTGGTCTCTCAGGACAGGGAGACGGTCCTGGACATCTGCAGTGGGCAGCTCTGCGTGGCAGTGGCTGCAGTTGTAGTGCAGGCCCCTGTGGCACCCAGTGTACGTCTCAGCTGTGCTGGGTGCCAGGAACTGGAAGCAGCCAATTGCCCAGACATCGTTTTCTGTAACTCTCCATAGGACTTGGAAAACCCTTGACTCTATTTTCCTTCAGGGAGTGATGATAATATTTGGTGTGATTTCTTTTATAGCTGTTAGCATGTATTTCATTATAACTTTGGGAAAGATTTCACTTTGAATTTGTTTTCTATCCAAATCCAAATGACTACTAAAAATGTGCATTTTTTACAAACAGCCATTCCTCACTTAAATGCATATAATTAGTACATTTTAAAATGGTGTGTGTGTGTGTGTGTGTGTGTGTAAGTGTGTTTGTGTGTGTGTGTGTACAGTGTCTCTCCTGTGCACACATGGAGGACAGAGGGTGTGTATGTGTGTCTGTGTGCGTGTGTATATATGTGTATGTGTGTATGTATGTGTGTATGTGTGTATATGTATGTGTGTGTAAGTGTGTATATGTGCATGTGTGTGTGTATGTGTGTGTGTGTGTGAGTCTGTGTATGTATATGTGTGTGTGTATGTGTGCGTATGTGTGTATATGTGTGTATGTGCATGTGTGTGTATGTGTGTGTATGTGTGTGTCTATTGTATGTGTGTGTGTATGTGTGTGTGTGTATGTGTGTGTATATGTGTGTGTGTATATGTGTGTGTATTGTATGTGTGTGTATGTGTGTATGTGTGTGTATATGTGTGTGTATTGTATGTGTGTGTATGTGTGTGTGTGTATATGTGTGTGTATTGTATGTGTGTATGTGTATGTGTGTGTGTATTGTGTGTATGTGTGTGTGTGTATATGTGTGTGTATTGTATGTGTGTGTGTGTATGTGTGTGTGTGTGTGTGTATGTGTGTGTGGTGGATGTGTGTGTGTATGTGTGTGTGTGTATTGTGTGTATGTGTATGTATGTGTGTGTGTGTGTATTTGTGTGTATGTGTGTGTGTGTGTGTGTATATGTGTGTGTATTGTATGTGTGTGTATGTGTATGTGTGTGTGTGTATGTGTGTGTGTGTACAGTGTCTCTCCTGTGCACACATGGAGGACAGTGGTCAGTGCTGAGTGGCCCTCCATTATTGCTTTCTGCCTTATTCTGAGACTTGGTCTCTCACTAAGCCAGGAACTCGCTCAGTTGACCAGCATGGCTGACCAGCAAGCACCCACAGACACACGATCCACCTGTCTGCTCCTCTGGACCTCGGCCCCCTGGCCTCCAGTGTCCTAAAACCAGCTTTTCCATGTGAACGTTTGGTGTCTGAACTCAGTCATGCTTGGCTAGCAGCCGCCGTACTGCTGAGCCGCCTTCTTGGCCCCCTTTAAACAGGCCTTTGTGAGCAGTTTGATTCGTTGTAGGAAAGCACAAGAAGGAATTCCAATGTGATATAATGAGCACAGATCTGGGAGGTATTTGAAATTTTCTCAAACTGGGAAACCTGCTAGAAAAAATCATGAGCTTCCCTCCATTTTGTCCCCTTTTTCCTGTGTGGGTCTTGTTTGGCTGTGGTCTGGTGAGAAATCTCCAGTGGGTCCCCTCGGTCTCTGATAATAAGAAAGTCCTGCCATGTGCAAAATTTAACACAACCAGTTTAAATCTTAGCCGAAGTTCAGAACCTTGTTCCAAGTCAGAGTACCAAGTCCAAGCATCCCTCTGGGGCGCTTCAGGCCTGCCCCTTACAGAATAACCCACAGGAGAGAGTATGGTCCTGGTCTCTGTATCTCAGGTGCCTCTGGCTTGTATGGAGCCAAGAAGAGAAGGAGGAGGGGGTGGAGGAGGGAAGAGGAGGAGCAGGAGGAGCAGGAGCAGGAGGAGGAGGAAGAACAGGAGGAGGAGGAAGAACAGGAGGAGGAGGAAGAGCAGGAGGAGGAGCAGGAGGAAGAGCAGGAGGAGGAGCAGGAGGAGCCGGAGGAGGAGCCGGAGGAGGAGCCGGAGGAGGAGCAGGAGGAGCCGGAGGAGGATCTCATGACGAGAAGGGGAGGCATGCCATCTGGAGGAGGAGCAGCAGCATACTGTGAGCCAGCACTGGTCCCCTGGCTGGGACAGACTCTGTGCTCTTTACACATCCTGCAGGTTTCTCTGATGCCCTGTGCACACTGACAGCAGTTCTGTGACTGGCTCCTGGCCAGTGCTCCTCAGACCCTGGTCACCCCAAGCCCCTTCTCCCAGCAGACAGCTCTTCTTCCAAAACTATCTTGCCCTAGAGAAAGAGCCTGGCAGACACCACTACAGGTACAACATGTCTTGCTGATCACGGCTGTGGTTTGGGGGCCCTGCAGCCTGTTGAGTCCATACAATTTCAGCAGACATGTGGCAAGCTCTCAGACTAGTCTCTGACTCCACTTTATGCAGCTTAGGGTGGGAGTAGCCTTGGCTGAGGAGGCAGTCCTGAGCTGGTGGTGCTCAGTACACTTCTCTATGCTTTATGTCACTCTGCGTCCAGGGGAGATGCCGGCCGGGACGATTTGGGACCTCGCTCTGCCCAGTGCACTCCAGGTGGCACCTGCACCCCTGCCTCACCTGGAGGCTGGTTGGAAATGCAGCCTCAGCACCACCCCACTCTGACTGAACCCAAACCTGGCTCTCAGCCACAGCTGAATCTGGGTCAGGAAGAGCACCATTTGACAGAATGCTATGTGTGAACAGGGCGGGGCACCCGGGTGCTACTGGGAAGCATCCTTAAATATAATTAGAGGAATCTGGGCCCCTCTTCCACAAGACGCCCACTGGAAATCTCTCTTCTAGTGAGGCTCACAGACTGAGTTGCACACAACCGACCTGGAGCAGAGCAGGTGAGCTGAACTCTGCCAGCTCCTCTTTCTGGAGACAACAATAGAGAGATCCTTGAAAACGGCATTGAGATATGAACCGTAATTTCATCTTGAATAAATGAAATACTAGACACAAAAGAACACTTTAGAAACCACAGGCTTCTGAATGTGAGTATTAGTTAGTGGTTTTTACTTTTTTATCTCTTAGAATTGATATTGAATTTCACTCAAAATTTATGTCATCTAGAGACATTTGTCTTTGAATTTAATTTTTTGGTTGTTGTTAGTAAATATTTGGAGAAAAGGTAGCTGCAACTTCTAGTTTCAGTTCAGATCATTGACATGTCTCCCCGCCACGTCTGAGTCTCTCTCCGATTGCGCACGGCCATCTCACCTGGGACGAGCGTGAAACGTGAACGCAAACTGTAAAGAGAGCAGCCGGTGGCAGAGCAGGGCTTTATAACTGTGGGCCAGGAACACTGGCTGCCCACTCCCAGCACACGTGTTTTGTTGTGGTCCTCTGCTGAGAAGGATAGTTTTAAAGCGCTCTGGAAGGCTGCTCAGAAAGGGTGAGGAGACGGAGCCAGACTCCCTGAGTGCACAAAACGTGTCAGTCTACCATTTGCTGCAAGGGCTCAAGCCTCTTGACTATGATTCTGCCTTTGGAAGGCAGTGGCGGTTTTGTCCAACGCATGAAGGAAAGAGCAGGCAGACGCCCCAGTTAAGGTCTCCGGTCCCTCCAGTGTGTCCGGCACACAGCCGCTGGACCGTCACCTTGTTCCGCACCCGATGTTCCTGGAAGCCTGGCCTGCCTCTTACTGTTCAGTTTCTGTTGTTTATAGATTAGTTCAGAGGGCTGTCCTACAGGAACTTGCTGCAATTGTATTCCAGAGTAACTTTCCATTTAGCTTCGCCATCTGGATTTAAAGGGAGAAAGCCTAGAGGGTGCTGGAGATCTTGGCATCGTTTTTCTCCGAAGCCCTAAGTGGAAAAAGTTGCGTAGTGCTTCACAGCATCTCTTAGACAGCCTGTGTGTGTGCTACCTTCCAGGGGGTGGGGGCCTCACACGGTGCTTTCCCTCTGACGTTGCCTCCTTTTAGTCCAGTTTCCGCCAGTCTGAGGCATCTGAAGTCTGAAAGAATGGCATCTCGGAGGTTGAGAGGCTAATGTCAGAAGGCACTCTGTGCCTGTCCCCGGCGTCGGCAGGGACTGGCCCTTGCACCTGCCTTGCCCATGCCAGGAATAAAGGCCAATTCCCTTTCTCAGAAGCCATCCTGCTCCATTTCCAGCCCGCATTAATTGTTAGCAAGTTCTTTCCTCTATCGATTGCAACATCCTTCCACGTGACTTCCGTCCTGCGGATGTGTCCGCCTGGAGGCCCACAGATCACCTCCAGAGGCTGCCCACGTGAGGAACGGAGCTGCCTTTGCAAGCACGGGGGGATTTGAGCCTGTACTCTGCCATTTCTTGCTTGTGTTTACTGGAAATGAAAAGAATTCCATTATCACTGTGGCAATACACAGATATTTCATGTGTTGCATTGTCTCCACGTTAAATAGCATAACTGAGCGTCTGAGATGGCCGGTGGCTTTAGATCCTGCCTTCTGATTTTTTCTTCACTTCAACAGAACCCCTGCTGATCAATTATTGGTTTCTTTGCATTTTCAGTTAATTGTTCCTCGGATTTTATGCATTTTTCTAGACTTGCAGTTTTGAGAAGCAGAAAGCCTACGTTTCCTATTGTTTCTTTAAAAAACTCTAAAGGCAGCGTCAGTGTCTAGGAATTACATCAAAGTCCTAGGAGTATTATAAACAAAAAACTAACCCGGGGAGCCGTCAGTGTTTCCGGAATGACCAGGAATCATGAAGTCTATCAGTGTGTCCCAAAATGGTTCAGAGGAAGCCACACCAAGGTCCTCCTCATTGATTGATCTAGGCCATCAATGTCAGCTCCTTACGAAAAGAAGACAAAATGGCGGAGGCGGCTCTAATGAGTTTCGTATGCGAAACCTCATTCGGGAAGGGGATGTCCATCTCACCAGCCGAGTTATGTCCTCTGCTGTGATAAAATGCCCCAACAAAAGTACCCTAAGGCTTTATTTGGGCTCACAGTTCCACGGGGACACAGTCTACCTTGGTGGGGACGTTGTGGCTGCAGGCAGGGAACCATGGTGAGACCGGAGGCTGGCTGTGCCGGCGCCCAGGAGGCAGAGGCCGGGCGGGAAGTGGGGCTGGGCTTTAAAGCCTGAGAGCTTACGCAGTGACTCACTTCCTCCCACAGTGCCCAGCCTCCTGAAGGTTCCTCACCCTTCCAAATAGCACCGCCAGCTGGGGACCAAGTGTTCGAATATGTGAAACTGTGGGGACATCTCACACTGAAACTGAGCAGTCCCCAATTGGAAATTGGGGTGTTCCAGCAAAATCTTATTCTGGGTTGAATGTGTTAATTTTTGGTTGCAGTGTGTGTGTCTGTGTGTGTGTGTGTGTGCGCGCGCGCGTGCACGTGTATGTGTGTACGTGTATGTGTGTGCATGTTTGTGTGTGTGTGTGCATGTGTGTGTGTGTGTGAGTGTTTCACCCTTTAGATCCGCCCACTGACATAGGGTTGTGTTCTTTCGTGAAGTTATCAGAGGGTTTCTGGCACGCCAGCACTTACTTCAGAGGATGAGCATCAAACAGCGAGAGGTCACATCCATCAAAAGCTTCTTACAAAGCACAGAGGACATGGCACTGAAAACCTATGATGCCCTGGTCATTCAGAACGCTTCCGACATTGCCCGGGAGCATGACAGACTCCGGAAGGAGGTTCATGCTTCCTACCACAGGAGCAAGCAAGAGGAAGGAACCAAGAGGTAAGTAAGACCTGTCTGGAACCTTAATTACCTTTGAGACAGGCAGCTGGGAGTCAAGGGCTTCTGATGACCCTTAACACAAACTTCAATTCAGTGGAGCAGTTGGGGAACAGGCCTTCATGCTGTGTTAGTTGAGACAGCTCAGCAAACTCAGGGCTGCCTTTCCTGGGCAGCCTTCCTGAACAATGGTCTCCATGAGTAACGTCAGTCACATAAAATAACATCGCTTCATCAGCCACACTGCTGTTACCTAAAGCCTCACTCAGAGCTCTGAGCTAGCAAACCCACTTAGCAAGACGTTTTAACATGCTTGTGCAGGTGCAGGCAAATAAGGCTGGCTAATAGAAGAAATTTCTGAAAATCTGCCCAAAGAATTCAGACACCGCATTGAAAGCATAAAAATGGTGAATAAATCAGAACACCTGTGCACGAGGCCCAGGCCCAGGGAGGGCAGGGACCTGCTCCTTGCGTGAGTGTTCATGAGTAGAGAGCTGTGGATTTTCTCTGAAGACCTTGGGAACCTGTCATTCTCTCTGGAAATGACAGCTCCCCTTTGCCATCACTCTGCGTCAAACAATGCTGTTGTTGTTGTTTTAAAGTGGAAATGGCTACGTGTCCTTGCTAATTAGCTTCCAATATCTTAGTGATTAAATACTGGAAAACATACCTTTGTACAGAAAGCTGTAATTAAACATTACAGGGAAAACAAATTACTCTCGGAGTGGCTTCCTGTCACCTTCGGCGACTTCATTTTCTGCACGGGCAGCCGGGTCGTGTGCTGGTGGGTCTCAGCCCTGTCGGTGCTCCGACACACAAAGATATAATTATGAAACGAACGAGATGAAACTCTTTGCGAGATGAACTCACCAGCGTTTCACATGACTGCCCTGACATGTGAGGGCGAAAAGGAAGCATTCTAAAGCCAGATATTTTCAGTGGCTTCCCAAATCATATTTATTGTCTTCCCCGACTGGAACTATGCGATCACTCCGGTTCCTCAATGTGGTCTTGTGTTTTATTTGCCTGATATAAAATTAAGTGAAGAAATGTTTTTCTGGTTTTTGTTGATACCAGCAGTTTGCTTGGCACCAAGCTACTGTAGAGTCACAGGAAGAACGGTGATTCTGTACATAATTAGTAATTGCTGGTGAGGTTAGGAGAGGAAGAGAGAAGAAAACAGGAGAGGAGAGGAGAGGAGGAGAGAGAGAAAGAGAGAGAGGGAGGGAAGGAGAGAGAGAAAGAAGGAGAGGAAGAGAGAGCAGAGAGGAGAGAAGCAGAGAGGAGAGAGAGAGAAAGGGAGGGAGGGAGAGAGAAAAGAGAAGAGGAGAGGGAAGGGGAGGGGGCTGTGACTCCCCTTGTTCAGCGTGGAGCACTCTTCCTGCCGGGGGAAATGGTGATGAACTCCCTGAATTGCTGCAACACTAACTCTCTATTAAGATGGATTTCCCAGAAATTATCATTCAGATTGAAATTCTGCCATTTTGATTTGCTTAAGAATCAGACTGTGAAAAATTCATTCTGGGGATGGCTGTTGGGAAACATGAAGCCCTTTAAGCAGCTGGAGCGTTGCCTGGAGGATTCTGAAAAGCAGCCATGATGGACATCCCCAGGGCTCCATCAGGCCCCAGACAGGCCTGGGCAGCTCGGCCAGGGTGAGCAGGTTGCAAAGAGCTGCACACAGGTTTTCCATCAAGGCCAGCATGAAAGGCTTTCCGCCAAGGCTCTCTCTTTGTGTCGGGGGAATGGGCTCATCTGTTACCTGAATGACACACCTGAGCCTCTGTTCTGTTCTGTTTGTGTTTTGTTTTCCCCTAAGAGCTGAAGACCAAGGAGGGTCCCGACATACGCACTCCAGCTCCGTGCCGGTGCCCATGGCAGTGGACAGCCTTGCCCGGGCCCTTGCTGGACCGTCCGTCCGGTCACCATCGATGCACTCTGTGTTCAGCATGGATGACAGCGCTGGCCTCCCGTCACCACGGAAACAGCCTCCCCCCAAGCCAAAGAGGGACCCCAGCACCCGGCTGAGCGCCTCCTATGAGGCTGTGAGCGCCTGCCTCTCAGCTGCCAAGGATTCAGCCAGTGAAGGTTAGCCGAAGTGAACGCTGTTCTCAGGGCTTCTGGCCCAGGAGTGCCCGTGGCACCGTTGTGGTCCTAATATATTTTTTAATAGAAATAAATCCAATCTCTGGCTTGCCAGCAGCTTTTTAATCATTAAATATAAATAATATTCAAATCCTTAAGCCTCTTAGGGAAAAGCTACTTACCCGTCGCTGTCTTCGCTCTGGGTCCCACCTCTGCACCCAGTTAGCAGCCTCAAAGCCCAAGCAGGTCTAGAAGCTGGTTGCGACTCCATATAAAATTTTCACTAATTAAAAGGTAAAAGATATTCACCAGGCTTTCCTGGCCAATATCTAATTAAAATTTAAGCCCACTTTTTTTATTTCGTGTGGTGAGCGAAATGATGTCCGCGGAGGAGAATTCCCACAAAATCCAGCCTGCATAACTTCTGAGCTGGTGTGGGGGGGTGAAGAAATTGTCTCACAGAAAGGGGAAACGGCAATTGCTCTCCAAAGATCCCTATGCTGTAAGTGTTCACTAGTGACTCGCACTAGGACTGGAAAAACAGACAAAGCAAGGACTTCCGAACAGGACGTTCACAAATCTAACAGATAACTGTGCGTGGACGGGTCATACGGTATATGAGGGCCGCATAGCTGTGTGCGTGTGTCCTTCGTGGACATGGGGTGAACCTTCTCATGAGGAAGGGCAGGTGATAAACAAGCAGCTCCTGGTGACTTCAGTCACACGTGGTCATCTCTGTGGAGAGAGAGTCCATGGTGGAGTGGGAGGAGCTTCCAGAGCAAATGGCTAAGTAGATCCCGCTGGAACATAGTATCTGAACATCATATGGAGCCGAGTGATCTCATTTACGTGATCCAGTGATACAAAAACACAGTCCAACAACAATCTTGGCTCCCTCCACAGGAAGGGAGCCAGGCTTCTGACCTCCAGCAGATGCTCAGAACAGGGTAGCATCAAAGATCCCCTCAAAGTCCTATTCTGTAGTGCCTTCAAGAATGAACAAGAGGGCTGGAGAGATGTCTTGATGGAGCACTGGCTGCTCTCCCGAGGACCCAAGTTTAGTTCCCAGCACTTACACGGCGGCTCACAACCACCTGCATCTCCAGTTCTAAGGGAGCTGATGCCCTCCTGATCTGCGGGCATCAGACATGCATGTGTCATACACACATACGTGCAGGCAGACACACATGTAAATAAAAATCATTTTTTTAGAAAGAGCACGATTAGAAAGCTCTTTAGGGGTTGCTGTTCTGGTGCACCAGTTGCACTACCAGAGCCTTTGGAGATGGTGGGGAGAAGTGCCTGTGTCCTCATGTACAGTGGGGAGGGGGGGCCTAGTGCAAGATGCGTGAGACCCGCAAAACGGAGAGCAGTGTCTCGGATCTGCAGCAGGCATCCCCTGGCCTGGTGGGAAGCCAGTTTGCTCTCCCACTAGGCGGGGCCTTTGAGAATCAGCTTCCTGTCAGCACAAAGGCAGAGCCAGGCAGGGAGGAGGGTGGGACACTCTCATTACCAGTGCCACTGCTGTAGGGCCTCGGCTCCGGCTCCAGGCGCGAATCTCAGAAGTGGCGAGTGAACTGTGTGGGCAGCGAAAGGGACTCGTGCTGAGATGCGTGGGGTGGGTGGAGATGACTGGAGACTCAGAGTAGACGGAAGTCCCCAGGACACCGAACAAGATTGCACGTTGCAGTGTCTGTGAAGCCAAGCCCCGTTTCTCTTTGCACTGAGCAGGTGCTCTGTAAACTCCCTGCACAGGCCTCAGGATGTCTTATGAAGTCCAACCCAAGGCCCCCAAGCTCACGAGTATACTAGGAGGGCGTTGTTCCAGCACCGAGGGGCCAGGGGTCACCTGGATGTGAAGAATGAGAAAGCATGAATGTGGTATGGACCCCTGTCCCCTGATGGAGGCGGAACACATGAACAGTAGCAGAAGTACTAGAGGCGCTGAGCCTAAGCAAATCACGCTAGGAGACCTGGGAGTTGGGGCTCCTACAAAGATCCTCTTCCTCTCTCATTTTCTATCATCTTGAAATCCTTGCATGGAGCACATCTTATCTTCAGATGTAAGAGGTCCAGGCTGTGCTGGTGCACATGGCAACTGAGGTACCACCGAGGTGCCCAAACAAACCCCAGAGGGAAGCGTTTGTGTGTGGAAATGCTTCTCTCCCACCAGAACATGTTGAGTGTGACTTCAGGATCGCTCAGATAGGAGCAGCATCCCTGAGCTTCTGAGACTGCAAATGAAAGCAGCGTGACTTCTGAGTTCCTGTTAGACAGCAGAGCTTGCCCCAGTGTCCCACCCTGTGACCAGGATTGTTTGCAAGCTCTGTTTCTTTGGCACTGTTGAGTACTTGTGATTATTTTGTGCCTAAACTTGGAAGCTAAAAAAAGGAAAACTCTTGACATAAGTAAATTTTAGTTGTCCTTACATCCGTACTTGCAAATAAGCTGATCACATGTACACACCCCGAAATAGCCACACAACCAAATTAGACTTCGATACTCTATCTATGGCTTCCCTAATTTTAGCTTATGAAGAATGAAGAGTCCTAATCCTGGCCCACAGGAGACTCCAAATTAATATTCAGGGGGTGCATCAGGAGGCTGTGGTCCCTGAAGAATCACTGCCTGACTCTAAGCAAGACCCCATGAAGCTCCAGCCATACTTGAAGGAGCACTGTGTAGCTCCCGTTCCTATTCCCATGGCTACTCTCTTGTGAGTAGTTGGCAGAGAGGGGGGATACTGGCAACATGAGGTACCATAGCCTCATCATTTCCCATCCTTCAGCAGCCGGTGACAAATCATCAGCCCTGTACAGATGGGGAGACTGAGTCAGGACACAGGGTGTGACATGCCCATTGTTGCTCGGACATCAAGCTTTGATCCAGTCAGGGAGACCCCAGAACCCTGTTTTTCTTGGCTGCCTCATCTAACAGACTCCTCATCGTTTAATACAAAAGACTTTACCTCTAAAGCACGCCTGGAAGGGTGCTACATTCATTTCCTATGGTTGCTTAGCAACACACCCAAACAGTGATTTAAATAAGATGATGTCTGTTGGCTTTGTCTCTCAGGCTCTGGGTCTGTAGACGTATTGTCTGGTGGTTCCCGCTCAAGGCCGCAGCTGCAGGTGGCTAGAATGATCCAGAAGCAGGTCAGCAGGTCTGATGCTTTAGTAATCTGAGGCCTAGGGCATCCAGGTAGCAGGCTTCTGTGTTTGCTGTGATGGCATGGAGGGTTCTAGGGTTAGTGTGGAAAGCCAGTGCTCCGAGGTACTCAGTATCCGTCAGTGAGGAGAGGCAGGTGGATAGGTGCCACCTTTACTCACCACCCTGAGGAGATAGGACACACTACTTCTGCCTCACCTTACCCCCTGGGGCAGCCCCAGCATCCTGTCCAGATTTGGGGAAGGAGATATGGCTTAGATAGGACTGGACATAAATCTGTGACAAATGTTTGGAGAATCCAGAAGACTTCAGTCCACTCTGAACTAATTCATTCTCTTCTCTTGTACAATAGCACCTCCTGAAGCCCCCAAGCCTCCTTCCAGGATCCCCCCAAAGCTCAAGGGTGGAATTAAACTTCCTTAAACAGAGCAAGAGTTCCTGACCCTTCAAGGTCTCGCTTTTCTCTTCACATCCACTTGGGTAAGGTTCATTAGACTTGTGGTCTACGAAGACAGCCCACACCTTCTGGACAGGCAGTATAAGGTACATGTTACACAGTGTCCTGCCTGGAAAGGGGAAAGAGGTAGCACATGGGGCTTCTCCGTGCATGCCGTTAGAACAGTCAGATAATGTTGCTAGGACCTCTCTGGGGATGGAGGCCTGGCTCCTGACCATCACCGTCCTTGGCTCTTAGATTGAAGCTCTGGAATCTTAAGGTCTCCCTTTGAATTACAGCTCCTCATCTTGACAGTGACATAGTCTTATGGCCAGTGTTCTCAGCCTGTTCCCTGAGCATGAAATTCTGAGGGCCAGAGTCTCTTCTTTGGATACTGTCACTGCTGTTTTCAGGGCGGACGCAGGCCCTTTCGAGCTTTGGGAACTGCTGGAGAATCAATCCCTAACACGTCCCATTGGTCAGCAGCCCTATCCGTTGGGCTCCTGTGTTTGATTTCCTTCACTGTCAGCAAGGTAATCCTTGCTTCTCTGGAGAGATCACTGAGGGCACTGCAGATCTCTGAAGTCTTAGTGGAGGCCTTGTTGGTGTTTGGCTGCAACTTCGGAGTAGGTTTCCTGGAGGTCCAGGCACTTCCTCCGTGTTAGAATAAAGAGCCCTCTTCAAAGCACACTGGGAAGCCCCGGTGGGTTCGCAGATCACATAAGCCCTGCTGCTCCTCTTCCTTTGTCACACTGTAAGGACCCCAGAAGCAGCCCTGTCTCCTGCCTGAAAGTGTCCTCAGCAGACCAGTTAGAGGCCCTCAACTTGCCCCTCAGCCTGAAGCCTGGGGGCGGGGGTGGGGGAGTAAAGGCGTGGCTCATACATCTCTGGCTCTAATGGTGAAGTCTTCGGCTCTTCTGACCTTACCCCTCCCTTCTCTAGGCATCTTCTTCCCCTCTGCTCCCTGCATGGGGTCTCTCCCTCCCTGAGGCCTCTCTGCACAGCCAATGGAGGGGCGGCTGTGAGGTGTCCACACTTGTCGAGGGAAGCCAGGGTTCAGGCAGCACGGCCCCTGCTAGCGTAGGAACCAGGCAGGCGCTGCACTGCTGAGGCCGGAAGGCAGCATCTTCTCACCATCACCCTGTCAACATCTCTCTCTAGTGCAGCCAGAGACCTTCCCACCCAGAAGCCACTGGGGGAGGGAATGCTGTCCAGATCTGCTGCCGCCAGTGTCTGTGAAAGGGCCCTGCGGTGGTGTTGAGCCAAGTGGCTTCCTAGGCTGTCTGGGCAAAGCTCCGGGCGCTGCAGTGGGTCAGTCCCGGGGAGTTGGGATGATGCTTATACATTAGGGAGCTGGGGCATTAGCGTTTTTGTTTACAGTGGTTGTCTGCTTTGTGGGAGGCCTTCTGTGACACTACCATGCCAAGGTGGCATGGAGGTAAAAAAAAAAAAAACCAACCTTGCTCTTCACCATTTTGGTTATGGTGTGAGCACAGGTTACCAGGAACACAGCAAAACACTTTGCTCACACTCAATGGCTGTCCTCTGCCGTGTGTGTCCACACTGGAGCTGAGGATGGCCAGACAGTCCGTAATTACAACTCTACGCCCCACTCATTTGCACACCAGGCTCTTGTCACCCCGAGAGCAGGTGCCTCATCCTTGTGGATCTGTTGCGATTCCTTGTCTTTGGACCATCTTCCTCTGTGTGTAGACCGTGCTCTGGCACCAAGACCCAGAGACAGTTTCCCTTCGTGGTCTCAGGCATCTGGGTCGCCCTCCAGAGTCTCGGAAGATGGAGGGAACGCAAGCCAGTGTGCTACAGGGCACGGTCCCTGGACCCCATATAGGCCTGGCTTCTGGGACACATTGCCTCCTAATCCCTGTGTATCTGTCTTTTTCTCTAGCTCTGACAAGACCCAGACCCCACAGTGACGATTATAGCACCATGAAGAAGATCCCCCCTCGAAAGCCAAAGAGAAGTCCCCATACGAAGCTCAGTGGCTCCTACGAGGAGATCTGGGGACCACGGCCTCCTGGCACGACAGGCCAGGTGGGCAGGCATCAGGTCTCAGGGACACTGAGTGTGCAGTGGTCCAGGCCTGACTCCGTGCCCCAGAGCTCACCACAGCTGCCCCTGCACCTGCCATTGCCACAGGGGGACTATGATGACGACACTGAGCCTGTGTACATCGAGATGGTGGGGAATGCAACGAGGGCGGGTGGACCTGAGACCGACAGCCCTGACCAGGGCGAGTCTGTGTACGAGGAGATGAAGTATGTCTTGCCCGAAGAGGGCTGTGGCCCGGGGATGCTCACCTTCCTGCCTGCCTCACCCCCTCTGTTTTTGGAGACACGGAAAGCCATCCTCCTGGAGGCTGGCGAGGGGAACTGCCAGCCCTCCTCGAAGGATGCGTGCGACATCCCTCCACCCTTCCCAAACCTGCTCCCCCACAGGCCGCCACTCCTAGTCTTCCCTCCCACCCCAGTGACTTGTTCCCCAGCTTCTGATGAGTCACCACTGACACCCTTGGAGGTGAAGAAACTGCCCGTCTTGGAGACCAACCTCAAGTACCCTGTGCAGTCCGAAGGCTCCAGCCCCCTGTCGCCACAGTCCTCCAAGGCCCAGAAGGAGGATGGCGATCAGCCCACATCCCCCGTCTTTGCTGTGTTTAATGGGTCCAGCCGAGTCTCGCCACCTGCCACACCACCACCACCCCCAGGGCCACCCCCTGCACCCTGTGGACCACCCCCTGCACCCTGTGGACCACCCCCTGCATCTTGCCGGCCACCCACACACTTCGCTTTCCCACCAGACTCTGTCTTGGTCAGCGCTGCTAAAGCACTGACTAACTCTGACCTGCCCAGAGTGCAGCCGAAGCCCAGTTCTGCCCCAGCGCTGGGTCCCTGCAGCTCCTTTGTCAAGGCTCCATATTCGCCCGGAAGGACATCCAGAGCTGACCTCAGGAAGGCCTCATCCACCTTCTCCCCACAGAGCCCTTACAGTCCACCCAACAGCAGGCCGCTGTCCAGCCCCCTGGATGAGCTGGCCAGCCTCTTCAACTCGGGAAGGAGTGTGCTGCGCAGGTCTGCAGTGGGGCGCAGGATCAGGGAGGCCGAAGGTGAGCAGAAACCCCCAGTTCCCGGTGTGTGCATGACCCTGTGTGTGCATGGCGTAAGCCACATCCGCGTTCCTGTCCATCTAAACACCAGTCCCAGGCCACCAGTAACAACTTCTCAACGCCCAGTGCTGCACTCTGACGTGACATGGCAAACGGGCGCTTGAGTGACTTGACAAATCTGTACGTTGTGCGTGTGAGCTAGAGCAAAACTGAAATGTACCCACTGGGTTTGGGTCGTTATTGTCTTCCTGCAACACTTCCTTACGACTTGGACACAGTGTCCTTTGCAGGGACAGTGCTGCTGATTCACATTTGATTTGCTATTCGCCATGCACCCCATGGTCTGTGTGTCCCAGGTGGGTCTCATTTTGGCCCATAGTATCTGGGATTGGCATCACCCCTGGCCTGGGTGTGGTCCTGGATGGTCAGGTTTTCTTCTCTCACAGACCAACCCGGGGAAGAAGGAGGCTTGGTTCTGTTTTCATTTTCTCAGACGCAGCTCAGCTGCAGGGAGTCTGCAGTCCCTGGCCACCGCAGGGAGCTGGGGTCAGGCCGCTGCAGCTAGTGGCAGCCGCCAGCAATAAGAAACACCTTGCTGCAAAGGAGGAACGCAGCCAGCAACAAGGTTCTGTGAGGGCGCTCTCACACTCTCTGCTACAGCGCTCACCACATCTGCCTCATTCCTCTGTGCTCAGTGTGCTGCACTTGCAGATCCAACAGTCAGAGAGAAAAATATCTATTTAATGTTCTTTTATAAAACCCAAATACCTTCTCGATGTTCTGTCTTTTAAAAAAGAAATGAGGCGTCTTTCTATCCCAAGGAGGAGTGTAACAGCCAGACCCCCACTTCCCACTGAGAAGGAGGTTCCTGGTACCTGAGCCACTGAGTGTATAAGACACCAGAGTGGGAGGTGTCTTCCTCAGATGCAACTCCTGGGCTGACTGCAAGAGCTGGACTGGAGCCCATGTTGTGCACTCATTAATTTGCTCTTTCTTTGAAGAGGCGTGCATAGGTATGTCAGCTCCCCTGCTCTGGTGGAAGCAGGGTCTCAGATAGTAAAGTCAGGGAAGAAATGGAAAGCAACATGAAGAAAGTAGGCCAAGGCTGAGACGCCCTGACGAGGGGAGGATAGCCGCTCTCCAGCTGGGCCTCGCAGAGGCTGATGGTTTAACTAACACCCTCTTCTTAATCGTAGGCTATGAATAAGTGAAAAGTATGCCTGTAAGGGGCAGCAACATGCTGGAATCCTACAGGTCGGATTTTCTCCCAACAACCAAGACAGGCCCTAAAAAGAAAGCATTAAATAACGTCAAAAATCACTCTTTGGTGCTGGGACTAAAGTATCCGAGCGTCATCCAATGTGTCTTCCTATAGGTCGGAACTGGGAGATTCTTCTGGATTCCTTTCTGTTAGAAGTGGTGAAGTTCTACACAAACCTCACTTAGAAGTCTCAACCGGTGGGGCTGGGAAGGCTAGGCAGTTAGGAGCACTCGCTCTTCCAGAGGATGGGGCTCTGTTCCAGCGCCCTGTCAGGTAGCTCACAGCCGCTATGACTCCGGCACCAAGGGATCTGAAGCCCTCTTCGGCTTCCTCAAGCATCCACACAGGGACACAGATACACTTGCATGCATGCAGACAAATAATAAATGTTTAAAAAACAAAAAGAAGCCTCAAGGGTGCAGAGCGAGTGGGGGGTGTCAGGCAGGGCCTGTGACTGGCCTCCCTTCCCCAGGAGATGCCACCAGCGCTGCGGCTGAAAGATTATAGCACTGTCTGTATTCTTACTTTGTGTTTCCACAGAATACATTCCAATATGGGGGGGAAATTGGTTTGAATCACTTGTGACTACTACTAATACTAGAAACCTTCAAGATAGGAGCCCAGGCCTTCCCCCAGCCAGACGCAGGAGTTCCCAACACTCACTTGAGAATGGGGAGAATCTCCCTGGCCTGTGAAGAAATGGGTTTACACGCTTGTGTGACATGCTCTTGTGAGGTGGAAAAGGCTGATCTCTGAGACTGAGAAAGGGGTTGTGGTGAGATGTGGAAGGGAGGGGTTTAATGCCCCTGAGCTGGAGAGGCTTGTGTGTGATTATCAAGGCTTACAGGGTTTCATCCCTGAGAGTAAATCCACTTTCTACCAAAGGGACCACAGTGTACCATAGTCCAGGAGCTGCTTCCTTCCACATTCCCAATATTCTCATCTGGCCCTTTATGTTGAAAGACATTTTTATACCTAGAATCGCCTGGGTATGGATTCATCTGCTGTGTGGCTGATTCCCCCTCATCACAGGCTTCAGTGGTGGGTCAGATTCATTCCTGGGTGGCAGAGCGAATGTGGAGACTGGTCTGCACAGTTTGCAGCATGGGTGGCAGAGCGAATGTGGAGACTGGTCTGCACAGTTTGCAGCATGGGTTGCAGAGTTTCTCTTGCTCTTTGGCAAGGCGGCCTTGAGGACAATAAACTGTCAGTGAATTCCCTGTTGTGGGTATTTTGAGTACAAGTGTGTTAAGCAATAGTGAACGAGAGAGTGTGTGCAGAAGCGAGGTTTTCTGTGTTCATTTCTACCCCGTGATTGTTGCAGAGACTTCTGTGTAGGATCTCAGGAGTAGCAATGTTCATTAAAAGAGCTCACTTTGTGTTTGTTTTTGAGACAAAGTCTCATTATGCTGCTTAGGCTGACCTCCACCCTGTGGCAATCCTCCTGCCTTAGCTCCAAAGCGCTGGGATTGTAGGCATGAGTCACCAGGCTAAGCTTTGGATTTTTCTTGTGAGCTAAAGAATCATGTAAATTACATTAGTACAGAACATAGAGTCAGGGGGGAAAAAAAAGGCACATACACCCGATTGAGAAGAACAGCAGTGCGGGGGGGTGGGGCGGTGTGGGGGGGGGGTAATGGCGGCGGGGGCTCCAGGCACCATTTTAACAGCTTACTTCTTCCACACTCTGTTCTAAGGTACTTGCTACAAAGATGCACATATTACAGGTGTGGAAACTGAGGCCCAGAGAAAGGCTTGCTCAGAGTTCCTCTACCTGTGAGAGGCAGAGGCTGACAGGAGGATGGGTCTGTCTGTAACCGTGCTTCCTACAGTTCTTGGCACGATGCTGCCCGAGAGAAGATCAGGGTGGAGGGGTTAATACGTATTTTATCGCTGCATTGCGACAAGAAACAGTCATGGAGCTTGGGTGGAGAAAGCTCACCGATGCTGAACATGCAGATTACATGTAGCCTGTACTTTTCAGATTACGGGTCATACAAAATTCTAGAGACGGATTTAGACCATTTGACCCTTGAAGTGAAAAATGAATAGAAAATTATCTGCTTTTACTCTACAAGAGCTAAGGATCCTGCTAATTGGCATCTGTTTTTCATCTGTTGGTTTGATGATTACCATGCTAATTATTTCTAGTTGCTTCCTTTGAAAACATGAAGCCCTATTCAGATGGCGAACAAGGCTCAGCCGGGCCACTAGGAGGCGCCATTGCTCTGAGTGGTAGTTGGCAGACTTATCTTAGTGACTCCATACTGCAAGTCAGAGCACCATTTGCCCGCAGGAAAGGACCAGGAAGATGGGATGTCCATGGAAATACAGCGTGTCGTGGAAGTCTGGGGAGGAAAGATGAATCTGATTCACAAACTAACCCTTCATTATTTTCTGACCCCATGAAGCCAGAATATTTAAGATGTAAATAGGTACTTGGAAATAATAACCACCAAAGACCACTTCACAGCGTGTCTTCCATACGGCAAGCGGCTAGAATCTCTATTTGATCGAAATCTACCTTAAGTGGAGCGGTTAAGACGCACATAGAGGCCTAACTATAGTTAGAGACATAGATATGGAGGTATTTCTTAGCCTGGCCCCTTGTGGCACTTTAATTTAAGATTAGCCTAATCCAAGTGGAAATTACTGTGAATTTCAAACATTCTGTTTTATTATATAAACACTCCAGATAGGAATATTTCAGGTTTGGAAGTCTGTGTTTTATAAATTAAGTTTTATAGAATGATGCTTTTATTTTGGAATGCTGCTTGCTTTAGAAGGACTTTAAGGTTTGCCTGTAGGAGTTTGAATGTTACAGAGGACACTCTCCGGCCTGTGCTGTCTTGTCTCTCCCCTGCCCACGCCACTCCCTGTCTCTGCGTGAGCTGGAAGTACATGCCAGGGGCAAATCCTCCTTCGTACTTAGAAATATCACATGGATATTTCTTCAAGGGGAAAGTGCATTCCTCAGTCACTTTACCTCAGACAGAGCAGTCACTGCATCCCCTCTCCACTAGTTAAGGGTACCCGCTACCCACAGTAAAGCTGACTGGGAAATCCAGACCTCAGTGCTCCATGCATGCATGCAGCACTGCCCACGACTTGCGTGCCACCAAAACACATCCCACTAAGGTCCTCCATTCAGTTGTGGTGGCACTTCCTGGAATGGATAGGTGGTGTTCACAGCCCTCCTGCTAAGGGGAGAATGTGTATTCCTAAATATTACATCCAAACATTGCTAACTGTGAAAGACTGAAGGTCAGAAAGAATTGCCACCTCGTCTTCGCTTAAAGAGAAAGGCTGCCTCTCGGGTCGATGTTTTATGAAGGATCGATGCTTCTGTGTCAGGCACTGCTCGAGCACCTGGACCTTGGTAAGCAGCCAGAGGCAGGATGCCTGAGCCTTCCTGACTGACCAACAGTGATCCATGCCTCCGCACTCAAACTCCCCCTGCAAATGTCTGTTCTCTGCTGCCGGTGTTTGAAGCAGAAATTACAAGTTTATCAGTGTGTAATCTCTGGTATATTCAGATGAAATGGCAGCACAAGAAATTAGTCTGCTTTATGCAAGTCTCAGCCTCAAATCATAGGAGCCATCGCTCAAGTGTCTTACCCGTGGACAGATCTTGTGTTGTCTTGTTCGCAGCTCCTCAGTTTTCCCTCTGCTCCAGATGTGGTCCTCTGTGGTGACCTGCTTGAGTGTGGGCATGCTCCTCGTTGCAGGTCGAAGGTAGCCCTAAATTGTCCTCAGTGTCCAAATGAGGGCATTTTTTTTTTGAGAAACTATATTGGTATCCCCAGAGAAGTCTGGTCTCCATGACAAAGTGGGCATCAGGCCTTTGCCCAGGAGGAGGTGAGCAATGGTTTTCCTCTCACCAGGCCCGAGACCCTTCCATGCCCACAGACTCTGATCCAGACCTCCTCTCTGGCAGATGGGACTTTTCCACTAATTTCTTGGCCCCTCGGTATCTATGTTTGGAAGAAGCAGCTACATGGTTGAGTGTTTCTGATTCTCCAATGTCCAGAAAGATCATATTTCAGTCGGTTTCACTGAGAAACGTTCTTTGGCCTTTTATAAATTGACCGGTAGCCAAATTGACCCATAGGAAGGGCAGAGCTCTTTGTCCTCTGTAACATTTGGGAAGCCTAGGTGCTTGTTGTAGTCTGACATTTACCTCACAAATCACCATAGTCTTCATCTCCAAATACTCAGTAATTCATATGAGCAAATGCACAGCCAGGCTTGTGTCGACTTGCAGAGTGAAGCCCACCACAGTCACCCAATAACTCAGAGAGTAAGCACAGGCTTGCTGCCGGAAACCCAAAACAACAGATGACCAAATCTGCTGTCTCCTCCTTCTCCCAGGGTTAAGAGATTTTCCACCGTACAGCCAGGAGTCAGCCGCAGCGCTCCTTTCTCCCAAACCGTGAATTCTTTCTACGATGCTATCTTTAGTCTCTGAAAACAATTAACATTAAAATAATGATACAAAGACCCTGCCTGAGAAAGTAATTCCCTTCTGAAGTTAAACAGAAACTCATTACCAGGAACAGATGTGGCAAGCAGCAGATAAAGCCTTCTGCCTTGTCAGCATCCCTGAGAGCCATCCAGGAGCAGGTTTATGGCTGGGAGAATGTTCTAGAATGCTGCTCTTGCTCTCTATGAAGCCCTGTCCCCAGAGTCCACCACACTGCAGAAGGGCTCTGCACAGGAGATGAGTCCAGGACTGTTCATCATATTCCAAGCTACCCCGTTCTTTTTCCCTGTGTCCCTCTGGACCTCTTCAATATTCTGACTGGAGACTGTTGTGGTTTGAGAGAGAGGTGTTTGGTGCCAGGCTGACAAGGCATGGAGTTGTGGTTATGAACTTGGATCGCCCATTTGACTAGCTTAAGTAACACTTGGGGCATGAGGTTGGGGTGTCTGTGAGGGCATTTCCAGAGAGAGCTAACTGAGGGGGAAAGCCTCCATGAATATAGGCAGCATCATCTCACAGGCTGAGTTTCTGGACTCGGTAACAGGAGAAAGGACCTGAGAATCCTCCTTCCTGTCTCTCAGCTTCCTGATGAGCAGAGATGTAAGAAAGCGTTCTTCCCCCTTGACAGGCAGGAACTGGCCCCATGACCACGCCTTCCCCGCTATGATGGACTATGAACTGTGAAGTCCACAAGCTTTCCCACCCTTAAGTGGCTTCTTGCCAGGGATTGGGTCACAACATAGAAATAGAAACTAACACAGAGCTGAGTTCTTATTACTAAAAGCAGGCTGTACTGAAGCCCTCTCACAGGCATGCCCACCAAGAATCTTGCGTGGAAAGCAATCAACTCCTGGTAGGAATGAAGACATATGACGTCATCTCCCTAGTGGATGTCAGACGTCTAATCAGGAACCCCAGAAATCAGGAGCGGTGAGCCAGCCCTCAGCGTATGCCAGGAAGTATAGTGAAGACGTGTAGGTGTGCAGGTGACAGGCGGTGACCTTCAGCAGCCCCCCGATACGGACAGGAGGACACCCCTAAAGCTGCTGTATCATCTACAGCACCATTCAAGAAGATCAACATGACTTTACTGTTTTCTCCATGTTGTGGACATAGCGATGAAGCTATCGCCGACAGACAGCAGAATGAGAAACAAGGCTGAACCGGAGCTAACCTCGGACCTGCTTAGCTCCCACGGTGGTCAGTTGCTGAGACGACGGTAAAGCCCCCCAGTCCTGAGGATGGCATCCCGGTGGATCCTGCCACTTCGTGATTCTGTGATGCCTTCAAACAAAACCAAGCAGAAGGGTACACGATTAAATGTTCAGTTCAGTGTGACACGGAGCTCAGCTGTGAGTCGTCTCCTCGCACTGTCTACAAACTGACAGTCGCTAGCACGTCAGTCAGACCCGGGCTCTGCAGCGGCTGTAAATAGGCTGCTATTTTTTAGACGAGCCAAACGCATCCAAGAAGACACCAGGCCTGGAATGCACTGTCAGCAGAAGAGTCTGGTACCTAAAATTCTGGAAATAACACAGTGTTTTCAGAGGTGGGCTGCCTTTCATAGCTAGCAACAATTCTTCATCCCTTCAACCCCTTAAAGCAAGCAGCTATTGTGTGTGGTGTGCTTCTGTGCTGGCTTAAAGAGCCACTGGGGGCTCACGGGAGAAGACTGGTGCTCCATTCTGTAGCCACGCGGCAACTCTTAAGAGGCCCCCCTAATGATCTGCACCTCATTGTTGCTGCATAACACACTATCCAACATTTTATTCCTTCTGTGAAGAGTCGGTTGGAAGTGATATGCAGGATAAGATGGCACCCCAAGCAAGAGCTGGAAGATGGCTTCGCAGTAAGTGTCTGCTGGGCGAGTGTGAGGGTGCCCTGGCTAGTCTTATGTCAACCTGACAGAGCTGCAGTCATCTAAAACGAGGGAGCCTCAGTTGAGAAAACTCCTCCGTGAGATCCAGCTGTTGGACATTCTCTTACTTAGTGATTGATGGAGGAGGGTCCAGCCCATTGTGGGTGGTGCCATCTCTGGGCTCGTGGTCCTGGGTTCTAAAAGAAAGAAAGCTCAGCAAGCCATGGGGAGCAAGCCAATAAGCAGCACCCCTCCATGGCCTCTGCATCAGCTCCTGCCTCCAGGATCCCGTCCTGCTTGAGTTCTTCTTCTGGTTTCCTTCAACGATGAACTGAGAGGTAGAGGTATAATCCCAATAAACTCTTTCCTCCCAAATTTGTCTTTTGGTCATGGTGCCTTGTGGCAGCAATAGAAACCCTAATTAAGACAAAGGGCTAGAATTCTTATCCCCAGTAACTCAAATAAATGCCTAGCAGGCATGGTGGTCCCCCTGTGACTTCTGCCTCCAGGCAGAGATGGGGAATGCTAGAGTAGCCTGGCTAGCAATATCAGCCACAGCGATGAGCTCTGAGCTGGATTGAGAGGCCCTGTGTCAGTGAATACGGTGAGGGAACGGTCAAGGATGATTCCCAGCATCAACCTAGGGCCTCCAGTTGCAGGGTCACATGCATGCAAACATGCATACACACACATGAACACAACACAGAACATACTCATAATACATGCAACACACAGCACAAAATACACAACACAAAAAACATACATTGAAAAAGCAAAGCAAAAACAACAACAACAAAAAAAAGACAAAACAAAGATCACTTTACCCTCCAGAGGGACTGAAGCTAACTAAGCTCTCACTGTGGTTAAAGCACCGGGAGGCGAGACTGATTTATCATCACTCACCAGTGTGATTCCCTACCTGTGCCTGACTGCAGTCATTTTTACAAGAGCCTAGAAAATTCCGCATAGTGTCAGAGCTGACCACATTTGATATCGCGTTGTCCTGGGCCTTATTCCAGGAGTGGAGCACGCTTCCCTCCTTTTGCTGTGTCAGAGTGTTCTGGGCCCTCGCTGTGATGTCTTGGTTTCTTTCTGAAATATGCAGTTTTCTTATTCATACTCTGTACCCCACCCATGTGTGGATTATGGTAAGAGACTCAGGATTCACTTTGCTCCCACACACTGGAAGTGGGGTAGGCACAGAGACGTCACAGCCCAGACCATAGCTTGGCACCTGAGAACTCATGCTTCACCAAAAGTCCCCTAACAACTAACAAAACAGCTTTTTCTCACTCCATACTACGGCATGTGATGAGCTGCAATCTTCCAGAGAAATGTCCACACATGGCAGTGTTCTGAAGGACAGTGTGTGCAGGGGGGACTTTAAGTTTACCATTTCCCCCCCATGTGGGAAGCAATGAGTGCGAAAGGAACTTGACCAGGCAGTGGGTGGAAGCCACAGTCAAGCAGGACACTTTGGGAGCCCGGAATCGGGACCTGTTAATTACAGATAGCGCGTAAGAAGCAACTTAAGAGAGAACGGTTCACCTTGGCACCGTCATGGCGGGAAAGACACAGCAGAGCCGTGACTCAGAGCTGTGGCATTAGAAGTGTAGGCTGCTTGGTAACATTGGAGGTCGAAATAGAGACAGAAACAGGGATTGGCCATAACCCTCAGAGCCCAACACCGCTTTTCACTCAGCAAGGCCCCATCTCCATCTCCCCCTCCCTAGCTGTCACCACCATGTGTTCAGCCAATGCCAGTGCAGTAGAGCCACATCTGTGTGGCCCAGTAACTCTTCCTCAGCCTCAGTTTCCAGCACTATCAATGGGACATGGGACGATATGTCCCATACACAACTCACCCGACGGAAAGTGTCCTGCTCTCCTCCTGACAGTCCACACGCACCCCCAGGAAGTAACTGATGCCCAGCAGCAGAGCCTACAGATAAAAATAGTATCTTCTACATTTTTTTGAGAATTGACTTTGTCCTCTAGGCTTTAGCTACTTTTGCATGTGTCTAGTAATGGAGTCCCCCGAGGTTTTTAACAGATGAATCGCCTGCAGTCCTCACGGAAGTGTTACCCACAGTTGCTGATCCACAGACTCCAGCTCCCTCTCTGTCCCCCTCCTCCAGGCCACACCCATCCACATCACATGACCTCAGCACCAACAGAGATCTGTCCAGATCGCTTACGCGCCACACCAGAACAGAAAGCCCCAATTAGTAGCATTAATTTCATGGCTGTCCTTACTGCCTGGTGGGGGCCCTCCACCACTCTCTCACTAGGCTGAAGTCAGTTACTCTAATCTGGGGTGGGGGAGGGTGACAAGGAAAAAGACTTTGTGCTTTGTATATGGTGTTGGGAGATCATCAAACCATCTGTTTGATCAGATGATCATTAGAAAGCATGCTGATCCAACCCATCTGGGAGTCAGAGTGCACTTCCATGTCTGTCTGATTAAAAGCATCCTCAGAGCCCTCAGTGACAACTCTGGAAAGCGCGTTTCATTTAACAGATGATGGAATTACTCTTTGACGCGGCCTCAAGACGCATAGCTCCTTCCGGGACTTAAAATATCACGGGTTAACTTCAGGCAAAACAATAAAGTAGCCACCCATACTCAGTGTTGCTGTTCACCAGGAGGTTTTAAATATATTTAGAGATCACTAAAGGGGGCGGCTTGATCGGTTTATTCAAAATGTACCTGTGGATCTCTTTGGTTCCAAAGCATGGTCTATATCGCGTGGATTCAATTTTTGTTTTTCTCGATTCTTCTGTGTGAGTGTGAGTGAGTGAGTGTGTGACACGCGTTCGTGCCGTGTGTAGGGGTACATGTGTCCATGTGTGTCAGAGATCAGCACCAAGTATCTTCCCCCAGTGCTTTCCACCTTCTGTTTTTGAGTCAGGGTCTGACACGGGCTCACCAGCTTTCAAGGCAGACTGGCCAGAGACTCCCTGGGTCCCTCCCCTCTCTGCCTCTGAGCACTGGACTTAGGTGCATACTGCCATACTGCTGTTTACACGGGTGCTGGGGATTTGAGCGTGGGTCCTCATGCCTGCACGGCAGCATCTTACCCCCTGAATCGTCTCTCCAGTCCTGAGTGCACGGATTTTACAAGTGACACGCGGGCTTTCCTTGTAAACAGGGATGCCCGCGAGACCCCACGTCACATGGGTTCACAGAAGAGACTCAGCCTTCGTAACAGTGGAATCCTAAGTATTGGTGCTTATCTGCACCCACTGAATTAATGCCCCAATTAGCTCACCTGTGAGCATGCCCTTTAAACCCTGCTACCGTGGCTGGGAGCAGAGCATCCTGGAGGGGCCAGAGAGAAAGGGACAGGATGAGAGGCTCTCTGCCCTCTGACTAGAGGCCAGGGTGGGGCTACACCGTGAGGACTTACAAAGCCTACGATGCTGCTTTACTCTGAAGTCTGCATCGGGCTGCATGGAAAGGACAAATCGGTTTTCCTTGCTATATGTTTTTATTTAAAGTTTTATACATAGTCTCACTGTGTAGCCTCAAACTCACAGAGTTTCACTTGCCTCTGCCTCTAGTGCTGGGATTAAAGGTTTGCACTCATGCCAACTGAGCATTCTTGTTCTTTCTAAATCCAGTTACTTATAAACATAAAACAGGCTACATTGTTTTCTGAATTGCGGAATATTTGCATACACCCGATGTCATATGTTGGGGATTGGACCCAGTGTGAACCTAACACCAATGTGTGTGTTACGTGCACCTTGTACACATAAGGAGAAGGTGATTTTGTATGGAGTTTTATGACAGTGTGCATGAATCCAAACTGTAATTTTTCACTCTGGGTTTGTCAGTGCTCAGGACGCCTGGGGTTGGCAGGATTTTTGGTTTGGGAGGCGTGTTGCCTACCTGAGGTGCCTCATGGGAAGGGGAACCCTAGCACCAGCTGGCCATTTGGGGATCTCTCTGGATGAAGTGGGAGCCCGCAGATGATTCAGTTGTCACCTTCCTCTTCGATGCTGGGCCTCAAGGCGACAAGTGCCCTCTCTGTAGCAATCACTGCTGCACATTGAGGGAAGTGTATCAGGGCCTGCCTGTCTACCACTGGTGCCACTAAGCCACCAAGCCCACCAGAGAAAACAGCCTCAGCAGCTTGGGGAGGTTTTAACCCGACATACAATCCCCATAGAGATTTTCCTTTTATTACATGAGCCCTCAGGTAGCTGCTAGGCCATAAATGCTGTGCCATGTGGGTGGGTGGTGCCCACTGTACCTGCAGGCTCTGGACCCCTTGCCAGGTGACCTGTCCCAAGGCTTACGCTGTCTCTGCTGGTGTCCATGCAGCAGGACCCAGGTGTTTCAGACCTGTTCTGCTGGATCTGTCCTGTGCCTTCTTGTCATTAGCAGTGAGTTCTGAGCAAGGCATTAGGAAGACCTCATCACGCACCATGAGCTTTGTTTTGTTTTGCTTTGCTTTGTTTTGTTTACTTTCCTACTTCTTTCATTTTGCTAGTTCTGCCTGACCTGTGTCCCTTTGGGCAAATGACTGGGGTTACTGGCTCTCCGTCTAGACCAGGTATCACAGAGTTCCAACGGAACTTTATCCTGTCCCCCGAACCCCCACCTTCCCTGGCTAGTGAACAGCAACCACTTCCCTGAAGGAATGCCAGGCCCCATACTGCCTGTGTGCTGTCTCAGGGATTCTGGATCCACAACACCAGCACTGAGGAGATGGTAGCCTGGGAGCAATATCAGAGACCTCGTGGCCTGGAAGACCACACAGTGAAGGACCCCAGCCAGGTGATTCTGGGTTCAAGGATTCCCCGTTTTATGGCAGAGACTGAATAAACGTGGGGGAAAGGATCCAGTTAGTTAAATTTAAAAGAGAGTTGGCAGGACTTAGTTTTCTGTGCATTTCTGGGTCTGGGAGTCTTGTTTACACTGGCAGCCACTCCCCAGCTCTCCCGTCCCGGGCTGGGCACATATGTTGTTGGAGATACCAGTTTGCTGCCTCTGTTGCTGTTTCCTACTGTAAAGCATCTCTCCACACTTGGCAGAGTGGGTGGTGAGAGTTACAAGTGGGGACAAGCAAATGCTCCTCTCCCACCCACCTCCACCCACTGGGAAGGCATCCCGGTCCTCACTGCCTGCCGAAGAGGTAAGCACACCAGAGGAGTCACCTTCCCAAGAGCAGGAGCATCATGGGGACGGAGCTGCAAGGCTGAGCTCACTCTGGACGTGTGTGTCTGGTCATACTTTCCCTCCTACCCAGCCCCTCCCGTGTCCTCCCTGTCCACCCAACCATTTCTTTCTCTCGAAAATCAAAACAATAATAAGAATCACACACACAAAACACAAAAACAAAAAACAAAAATATACAAACAGAAGACCCACAAAACAAAACATACAGAGAGAGCGAGCCCAGACAGAGCAAACTTAATGTTTTCGTTGCTGTTGAGTTTGTTTTGTGTGAGGCAGCTACCCTCCCCAGACTTTGAGAGCTGGAAAAGTAAGGAACCATTCAACTTTGTCCATACCGACCAGTCCCAGGGGCTGCAGGGCTGTGCTTTGGGGTTTTTGAAGTAATGCATTCTCACAGAGGTACAGCCGGTCTACATAGCGTGCGTTGGTCTGGCTACGGCACAGACAGGATGCCTGGAACTCCCCGATGCTGGGTTCCCAGATCCCATCACCAGCAGCACTGAAACTTCACTTCGGCCATGGTGGCGCGTGCTCATGGTCGATTAGAATTATTCTGTGCAGAGCAGACCCCAGCCCTGTGTCCTTACACATGCTTGCACATGCTTACACATGCTTACACATGCTTCTCCTTCATGGATAACCTGCCCCCTCTCTCTGGAGTCTCTCCAATGGGGAGATCTCCCTGTTAGAGCTTCGGATGAGCTCTAAAGAACTCTTTCCACTAGCTCTGGCCTTTCTGAGAGACCACGAGGCAAAGGCTTGGGCTGTGCCAGGATGCAAAAGGAAGTTCTGCAGCCCACGGGCTGCGGCAGAGCGGGTGGACCAGCCAGCAGCTGGACAGTTAGAGTTTTGAATCATCTGTGTGTTGCCATATAGCGACTGAACCCATTGAACTCATGCCAGGCTACAGCTCTACCACTGAACTACCCATGAGTCCTTATGTGTGATTGACTGTTCTCCTGCAGTGGTGGAAGAATTAGCAATATCAGACGTCTAAAAGAGATTGCCTCATGAAATACAGGTTATACTTAGCCTGATAAAAACCTGCCAACTTCAGGTCAAAGAGAGTGTAACCAGATCTTAGCACATACTGCGGGTGTGTGTCTGTTATCAGCGGTGAGTTGTAATTCCTGAACCCTAAAGCAAGAACTCGGAGGGTGGGGGAGGGTGCCAGGCCCTCCCTCTGCATTCCCTGTTTCTGAAGTGCCTTTGTGCAGTAGCCTGGTGGCCTTCCCAGGAGGGACTGTCCTGTATGTCTCCCGCTGGCCCTGGGCAGCCGGCGCGATGAGTCTGAGCCGTCCTCACACGTTTTCTGCCCCATGTAGCACTTTGAGCATTAAGTCCGCTAGACTGCCCCGGTTTGGTTCGCTCCGGTGTTACCGAAACCCTGATCCTAGCTCATGGGATTCCAAAACATGAGCTGAGGTCATCTCAGGTTAATAAGGTAACTAGCAGAGAATTTGTGTTTTAAATCATTTCTCTTAAAGAAACACTCCACTGCATGCTGGGTACCTCTTTTCCTTGGCTGGACTGGGACTTTTGGAGTAAGCTCCTCCCCTGGGCTGGTCCAGCCTTACCCCTTGCTGACCTCAGTCCCTCCCTGACCCCAGCCTGCTTCTCCCTCTCTGTAAGTTCAGCTCACTTGTCCCCCAGTGCCTTCTCCCTCTTCACTGGCTCTGAAGAATCACCCTTCCTGGGAGAAATTCTCCTTGCCTAGGTCTTCATAATAAATACTCTTATTTCAAAGATTGCTGCTCAGTTTAATCCCTGGGTTTGTGGCAAGGCCCCATGCAGACCCAGAGTCTTCTAGCACTGGCTCCTTCTCTGGACTCCTCCCCACTGAGGGTGCTCACTGGCCTGCCCCACCTCCAAGCCAGAAGGCATGGCAAGTTCCCTTTCCCCTACTGCCCAGCTCTCCTGCAGGGCACCAGTCTAAATCCTTGCAGCCCTTCTATTTATAGCCTGGCCTCCAAACTCGTGAGCCTTTTGCCAGGTGAATATTTATCAAGCTCCTTTCTTCTTCAGCTCTTACACAAGGTACTCGGAGGAAGCAGGCGAGGATGCACCAGACACTGCAGACCCACCCCACCCCCAAAGCTGCAGCAGACCTGGCTTTTTTCCCCCTTGAAACAACCAGGTCTGCCCCTCCAACCCCTCCTATTCTATCTGACTCCAATGCAGAGGTTTCAGGGTTCTCTCCTCCCTGCTGCTGGCAGGCCCCACCCCTGTACTTTCCCACCTCCGGGTTCTCCTGTGGATCTTAGTGTGAGTGTTTTGGAACACTCATGTGCAATCCTCTGACCACTCAGTCCCTTAATAGACACCTCCAGGGTGTCCTGGAGGCCGTTGCCCTGGAGTAGTCCCTGCCCATGCTGGAAGATTGAGAAATGATGCCTATGGCTACGCCAACCATCAGACTTCCAGTCACCTGTGCAGGTGAAGAATGCCGGTCCCCACCAAACTGACTTCAGTGTCCTGAAGTAAGGGATTATAAAGCAACGTAAAGAGAAGAAAGACCCTCGGTACTTACAGACCTTGCGTATTGGCGATTGGTAGGACAGTGACCCAAACTGCAGAACCTCAGACCATGAGTCAGGCATCGACTGTACATATTCACCGTGTCTCCTCCTACAGGTCGCCAGCAAACAGCTGTGGTGTTCTGACTAAGAGAAAATGTCCAATGTGCAGTGGGATATTGTCCTTACCTTGTGATTTGAAATAATTAAGGATTGGGACTCAAAGGCATATCATTCCCTGATAGTCCTTCCCCGTGTTCCAGCTTCCAGCCATCACCTGTGCACAGGGAGAAAATACCCCCTGCCAGGGCCTGACTGGGAATTCTCAACACACACAGAGCTAGCTTACCACTCTGGGAAGCATGGCTGTACTTAGAGGTGAAGCTTCTACAGCTGTGTTATCAGATTTGTTTCTCTCCTCTCCTCTCCTCTCCTCTCCCCTCCCCTCCTCTCCCCTCCCCTCCCCTCCCCTCCCCTCCCCTCCCCTCCCCTCCCCTCCCCTCTCCTCTCCTCTCTCCTCTCTTCTCCTCTCCTCTCCTCTCCCCTCTCTCTCTTTCCTTTTTTCCTTCTTATTTTCTTTATTAGAATCTTGCTGTATAGCCCTAGAAACATAATATTCACTCTGTAACCAAGGCTGGTCTCAAACATGCAGCAATTCTCCTCCTCAGCTTCTTGAGTCCTGGGATTAGAGCGTGCATGACACTGTCTCTATTTCTCCTTCTTTTTGATATGATTTATTAAGTTCCCTCTTCATGCTAGGCATGCTGTAGATACTGTGAATACATCAGAAGACATATTTGAATTAAAGGTACCATGCCAGAGGAAGGTGGCAGATCACAAGCAAGCTAGAGAGAAGGGTTGTGCCAGGCAGTGCGAAAGACCGGAGAGACGCTGCCTGCCTGAGGAGGTCACCTGGGATGCCTTCCTGGTGGGGACAGAGATATGGCTGGCTGTAAGCTGCTCTCTTCTCTGGAGCCCAAGATCTCTGGTGCTGAGGATGCAGGGAGACTGCAGCCAACAAGGACAAAGTCTTTGAAGGTCCTCTCCACCCTGGGTACATTTATATCTTAATTCAAATGAACCTAGAAGCCATAGGCCGGAGGGAGCATGTGGTAGCTGTGTGACCTCATCTCAGAGCAGGGGATTTGGGCTGAAGACACTCTAGGTCAGGTAAGCCATGGCCTGCAGCCAGCATTCTGGGTAACCCCCAGATGCCAGCCACGAGCCCTGCTCCAGCTGTGAATCCCAACTAAGAGGTCTTCACACTTCTTAGTGTCCCCTTGGGAAGGGAGAATCGCCTTTAATATACACCTGCAGTTTCCCAGGGGAGACACTCTCTTAGAATGCGATTGTAATTATTTAAGAGCCAGTAGAAGACAACTAAATTGTTTCTGTGTGTTGATGTTGAAGAATGTCCCGACTAGGTTGAAAGTCAGTGCATACACACACAAGCATTAAGGCCAAGCCCTGTCTTTGAGCCACACCCTGATGTGATTCATTTCTTCTGAACCTTACCCTCCTCAGCAGGCATGCAAACACCGCAGGTATTCACAGCTTCGTGGGTTACCCGCACCCAGCAGAAAGCTGGAATGAGTCACACGCATGTGCATCACACAGGCAGAGCCCCAGACAGGTCTCAGGCAAACCTTCAGCTCTTAGCACTTTCCTTGCTTGCTTCTCTCTCCATTTGCTTAGTCATCAGGAGCCGCCGATCTCTGGTGACTTCTCATCCTCCCAGGACTGAGGCATGAGCAGGCTTGAGGACTTTGCCCCAGGTCAGACCTCGGATTCTCCACAAAGTGCGCATCTTTGCGTGCGCGTGGAGAGCAAAGACCGCTACTGACCGACTGCCATGGTCCTTGTGACTCGTCTCTGCCACAGTTCTGCCAGTGCTTCAGTACAAGACAGGGACAACGCCTTTGCTAACCAATGCAGCATCTGGTCCCATACCGAGCTGCTGCTAGCTGATGCAGGGAAATGCCGTGAATGTTTGAATCTAAATGTCGACAAGTTAGAGCATCTATTCTTTTGCTTGAGTCTGAGTCCGGGTGTTTGTGATCGCTCACTGCACGTTACTCATGAGCCGCACACCCTGGAGTTAGTACTGACGGAAGCACAGGCAACGCCAGGTGCAGGTATCAGGTCTGTGGTCAGGACTCTCATCCCTTACAGCGTCATGTCGCAGACTAGGCTCCTGGTTCATCACCGTGGAGCGTCAAGAATGACATCAAGGACAGAAGCCTCCTCATCGTTTCCGTTAGCAAATGATCTTCTGAGAGAAAGTCACACACAGGGGAAGAGAGCACAAGAATGGGAAAACTGGCCTGGCTGCGTGCTTACTAGTGGGAGATACTTACACTAAGATTAAACTACGGCCCAGCCTTGATGACCTTCTCTTGCAGACGGGAGTGCTCATGACTCTTGAACATGGTGCTCCTTGCAAGACTGATGGGGACAGCTACCCTGCTGAGCATTGATTCCAGCACCTGCCCCCTCCCGTATGTCCGTAGTCACCCTAGAATAGATCTTTTTATGATAAAACAATGTAAGGGCTGCAGTCTGACCTGTGTCCCAAATGCTCGGGCACACAGTGGCTATAGCTGAACCTGCCGAGTGGAGGTAGTTAGATACTTTAAAACTTTAACACCCAAAGTGGAGGTTTAGACTACAATGTCAGCATGTCCATAAGAGAGAAGTAAGCTATGAGGAGGGCTAGCATTAATAGCTCAGTCCAATTGCTCCCGTGTCTTGGAAAACTGCTTCTGACCATCACATAGAGCCACACCCTTCTGCTGATCTTGTTCAACGTGCATTTATTTTTTCAGAACTATATATAAGCTTCTTCTACCCTATGTAGATGGTTTGGGCACAAAAAATTCATTCCCTCTTCAGCATGGGGAGTGTTAAACCAAGCTTTTTGATACAAACCAGAAATGTGGAATAGGCTATGTTTGGAAATAGCACATTATAAAGCAACTCTCCCCTTCTTGTGTTTAAGGTATGAGACAGCTCTCACTGACTGCTGTGCAGGCTGCAGATCTGGTGGAGAAACTTGGACCGTTTGTTGTGACCATAATTAATGTTTGATTGATTCGTCTCTTCCAGTGTTTTACTTGAATTTGCAGCACACTTTGCCAGACAAGAATAATCTTTTCTAAAATTTATTTTAGGTTTTGAAACTAACATGAACCTGACTAGCCGGGATGAACCCAGTTCATCAGAGATGGCTTCGGAGACTCAAGACAGAAACGCAAATAACCACGGGACTCAGCTCTCCAGCTCTCTGTCTAGTGTCGTCACGGCTGAAAATGGGAATTCTGTCACAAATGGTGAGCCCCTCTAAATGCGATTGTCAAAGCTGTAAGATGCATCTGCTTTGGAGGAAGAGCGCATTTAACACGTGAAAATGAAGTTAGCATAATGACTGGAAATCGAATATAAACCGCAAAGCTCTGACGTGGGCCCCACTCTTACTGCTCGGGTCGAATGGGAATGTTAAACTTGTCATTTTAGGACTCTTCAGAGGTTCGATCTGATGCTGGTCAGTGGGAACTGGTGCAAGGTACAGCTTGTGCTAGGGAGAACACGAATGTTCGACCACCATTGCTGAATTAAATGTTTTCACACAGCTAAGAAATGTGAAGGAGAATATTGTCGAGGGGGTGCAGATGACAGACTGGCTTCCGGTTACCAAGGGAGTCCATGTAAACAAACCTCTTCTCTGATGTGGATTTAGTAGTGGCTGATGGGAAAATCCTTTCCTGAGAGTGCCCAGAAGAGTCCAACAATCATCTCTCTTTACTCTGATAAAAGTGACTGGACACCTAAGGAAGTGATCAGATACTGGGGGCTGGCCGAGAGGGGGACCAGGGATGGTCAGCTGGCCGAGACGGGGACCACAGACAGTCAGATGCCGGGGGCTGGCTGAGACGGGGACTAGGGATGATCAGATGCCAGGGGCTGGGGGCTGGCCAAGACGGGGACCAGGGATGGTCAGATCCCGGGGGCTGGCAGAGACGGGGACCAGAGGCCTCAGTGCACATTATTGTTCTCTTTGCCTTAACAAACTCAGGTTAAGGAGAGAAGGGTGTATGCTGGCTCACAGTTTGAGAAGATACAGCCCACTATGGCGTAAAAGGCATCGGTGGTAGGAGCCGAGGCGGCTTGATTTTACAGCAGCCAGGATCAGAGAGAGGCAGCCGTGGGGGTGGAGGGGCTGCCAGTGCTCAGCTACCGTAATTCTTTCTTCCTTCTTCTTTACTACAAGCACACAGAACAGGGTACCACCACGTTTGGGGATCTCATCCTTCCTCGACTAAATCTCTCTATAAACAGACACCATCCTAAGAGATTCTAAGTCCATTTAAGTTGACAATCAAGACTAACCATGACAGCCGTGCTAGCCTAGCAAAGCAGTCTGAGTCTGAGGCTTTCCTCCCAGGGGCAGTGGGGACATGGAAAAGCCTACTTCTCTGATAACTCTGTGGTTCTGGGCACAAAGACTAAGTCCAGGACTTACTAAGGCTGTGGGGGGAGGGGGGCCTTTGACGTGCACATAAAGAGTCAGTTGTACCAGAACCAGGACCACAGGTAAGCTGAGGCCCTTCTGAACCCCAAGTTGGACTGAGGTTCTCCTAGGGTTCTAGCCTTCGTAGGCCCCTGGGAGAAACATGTAAATCTGTCCCCAAGGTCAATAAAAGTCTCCTAGGCCTCTCAGTATTATCACAGACTGTTTTTTAGATACATAATCCAGCACACAATGAAGGTTAAGAGACGCATGAGCACAAAATATCAGTTGGAAATTCAGAGGCAGAACTGACAGACAATCACAGTTTGCCCAGGAGAGCTTCAAAGGTCAGAGCCAAGAGACATATGCCTTAAAGGGAATGGATGAAAGGAGGGACTCCTGCAGAAAAGGGAAGTCAGCTGTCCAACAGAAGCTAAAAACAAAACACACATCATTAAAACAAGGCCCAATACAGGATAGCATTGAATTTGATCAGACTATTGTCTAGGTGGATGATAGACAGGCAGTCTCTACAGCAAAACACACCAGATTCTAGGAAGAGAATACAGATTCTAGAAAATGATGTTGCTGTGCCCAGCACAGGGAAAGGTTATTGGAGTTCTAAGGAAAGGTGGGTGGTTAAATATAGAAACGTTTGCCAATTCCCCAGCCCTTATGAAAGCAAACAGGCCTGGATCTGACCTGGTGATTTGTTATAGAGCCCAGCAAACTCTTCCCATATAACCCAGACATGAGCAGTGTCCATGAAACACCAGTAGCAGATGCTTCTGTGCACATAATTCATAATCCATAAAAATGAAAATAAATTTAACAGCCTTCAACTAGTGACCAGATGCTTCATTATCCATTGTTGTATGAGAAGTTACTTCTCAAACTTAGAGTTAATGCAAGAAACAGGAATTATCTCAGAACTGCTAAGGGTCTGGAGACTGGGTGTAGCTTACTGAGGTTCCTCACTGTTTAGCAGTCAGGCTGTCAGGAAAAAGTATGGTCACTTTGAATCTTGACTGAGTGGTGGTACACATCTAAGATCACTTAATGATTACTGGCAGACCTCAGAAAATTCACACCCAAGGCTACACACACTGACCTTCCCAAAGGTCAGCTTCACAAGACAGCAGGGGACTCATCTCCAGGACAGTCAGTCTAAGCAACAGCTTCCAGGATGGAAGCCACAGCTTTTCCACAATTAGGGAGGCCTGGCAGCACTCCGTCACATTCTGTGTGTTGGAAAAGAACTATTAAATGCAGCCACATCCCATGGAAGGGCATCCTTAGGGCTGAGCGCCGAGAGCCGGCTCTCTGAGCATCGAGCATCGAGCAGGCTTAATAAGAACACAGCTGTGAGACTGCTGAGAGGAATCCAAGCCTCTGTGCATCAGAGTGGACAACACAAACTCAGCAAGCTAAGCGGACAAAGCCAGGAAACAAGCGACTGACTGACCAGCGGGGGTGATTCAGCAGATGTGTGCAGAAGTGTGGGAGCACAGCTCTGTGGATGAACAAGGAGCCTACAAATGCTGAACTCCCACCTCTGTATCACACTGAAATCATCCAACCTTGGTTGAAAAACAGAATCGCCTCTCTAAATAATCAGTGGGTTTTAGAAATAGATATCCTGAGCTAAGCTGACAACGGACAGTCTAACGAAAGCAGCATATGGAACTCTGAGGACGAGGATGAGGCTCATAGCTGGGAATCAGCACTGAAGCACATGCATCGTGTATGTATGCCAAAGATGTCAAGAAGCTAGAAACATCAACGCCAGACACCAGGAGGGTGTGAAGAAAGACAGCGAAAGGCAAAAGCGTGCATTGCTGGAACAGAATCGAGGAGGAGGCACGAGTGAGGGAGCATGGGAGAGCTGCAGTGGAAACGTGACCAGGAGCAGCAAACTTCTCCCAACGGTGGCGGGACTCAGCTGCCCGGGCACGGGGAGCAGACCCCAGATGTGGACAGGGACATTACTCCCAGAGCACAGAAAGCACAGCTGAGTCAAAGGGAGGACCAGCAGACAGACACGTCTATCAAAACTGTAGAAGAAAGAAAGCTAACCAGTCTATAAACAGTAAATTAATTGAATTTATGATTGAACCTCTTCCTACAAGGAAAACATCTAGATCTAAATGCCAAACGTACAGCAGTGAAGTTATAGAAGGAAACAGGGGAAGAAAAGGAAGGAATTTCACGGGGACAGAGAAGTCTATAGACCCGAAGAAACAGGAAAAAGCATTAATTAGGAGAAAATTATTTGACCAGCTAAGGGCCCTGCTCTGTTCATAAACAAAACACAATCAAATAAAAATTTGGACCAAAGACAACAATCCATGCATAGCCATTCTCGACCGAGTCTAGCCGTGTCTGCACGTAGAGAAATGTAAAGTGAAGGCTGTACCTGATGCCTACACATTCCAGATCGCAGGCCTTCCAGAACTCCCGTGTCCACCCTGTGGACAGATGCCGGGAAAGAAGAGCCTGTGCTCTCAGAACGTACCCACTGGTGTTCCCACAGCCTCCAGTGGGTCGGCCCCGTCCACCCGCCACACAGAAGGCCCTGGCTAAAATAATTGTGTCGTAACAAGTGGGGAGGGGGGAGGGTAAGAGAAAGGGAAGGGAGGGTAGGAAGAGAAAGTGGCCAGGATGTGTTATGTACATTATATATATGTATATATATACATATACACACATATATATATACACACACACACACACACACACACATACACATGTGAAATTGTCAAAGAACTAACTTAATGGGATATACATAAGGAAGTCCCAAGAAGCGGTTCCCAGAAGAGGGAAGGCAGAGTTCCCTCACCCAAGACAGAGCCTGTCTCTGAGAGCAGCTGGGCCCCCAGGGAGCTCAGCGGGTTCTTGTGCAGTAGTTACAATGCTACAGTTCAAGCAACAAATAAATTAGGGAGGGAGGAAGGCATCTTCCCTTCAGCCAAACATGTGTTTCGTCAAAAACATAGTCAAAAAGTAAAACTCTAACTTGGAAAATGGTCATAGGAAAGTCCGATACAAAATGATTGAGCAAGATTTTACTTTATTTTATTTTATTTCATTTTATTTTACTTTATTTTATGCGTGCACCTTTTCCTCCAGTACAGTGTCACCCTATCTGGGTTTCAACCAACCACGAGGGCGTACTTCACTTTTCACTTTGCAATTTTCTCTGTTATAAGGGCACGGTGCACGGCCTTGCCAGGACCGTTACAGGGACCCTAGCAGGACGGGCCTCGCCCAGAGTCGGTGTTAGGTCAATAGTGCCTGCTTACAAGTTGTGAGCCTTTCCGTGTGAAAGCTGGGAACTGAACTCAGGTCATCCGGAAGAGCAGCGAGTGTTCCTAACTACTGAGCAGTCTCTCCAGGCCCTGGGGATAAATTTTGGTATGAATTTCACCATGCCCATGCCCATAGGATAGTCAATGTCCATTAAATAAAGGCACCCGAAGCAAGTAAATATTTAAAATAATTTAAACTTCTGAATGAGTCAGAAATAGCACAACTTCTAGGAAATGATTTCTTGGGAGTGCCAGGATCTGCATGCTACCTCTGTTTCCCAGAAATCATTATGTTTGCTCATTTGCTGAAATACAGTTATGTGTGGCTAATTATAGCGACCACTTACTTTAATTGCCATCCTTTTGCTGATGCGAACACAGACTTGGATACTTTTTTTGTGTACTTAATTGTTCCCTGGACTTGCGGTTATTTATCATTACATTCGAGAGCCACCTTAGTGTTAGAACGCTTCAGCTATATCAAACAAAAATATTGTAAATATAAAGACGTTTATTTTGCGGCCAAGTAGAGACATAAAACGTTCCAACTAGGACATTTTATGGTCGGTATGATTTTCTGTCTTGCTGCTCAATGAATATGCATTTTATTGCTGAGCATCAAGAAAAAATGGCAGTGAAGAATGGAGTCACCGCATTTGAGTTCACATTTATCTCTCTCTTCTTACATGCCTTACCCTCACTCTGGGTACAGTCTGGGTTATCTGTGGCAATAAAGGCTGCGTGAGGGAAGGACTGCTCACCTCATGACAGAACCAAGAGATGTGCACTGTTCCCTTTGTCTTGAGGTAGGGGGCCATTCGGACCAAGTCACATAGACCTGGGGGTTACAAAGGGTGGCTTCCATCCGTCATGCCTCAAGAACAGGGAGCCGGGAGTAGGCGCCCGTAAAATATGTGTCGGTGTACAACTTTATTTCTGAAACTGGACAGATTCTTTGGAGCTCACAGTGGTGTTCCAAGATTCCAGGCCCAAGAGCCAGGGAAGGAAGTGAGCCTCCACTTCACAAATGGAAGACTATTGCATTTGTGTGCACTGAGAAGCCGAAGGACCTTTGCTATGGAGGAAAGCTTCTGGCTTACCCGCCAAGCCCCGCCCCACTCCCCTGATCAGAGGCATTTGGGGTCATATTAAATCATCTCTAATTTGGACCTTGTCTAATTACTGGTGTTGGGAACTGAGGGTTGAATATCAATGGGCTAGGATTGTGCGTTATCATTCACTCCAGTGTGAAGTCCCTCTAAGGCTTAAGATATTGTCCTGCCAATATTCAAACCCAGACCTGACGCGGTAAGATCCCAACCATTGGTGTGGTACTTAACCTTGCACTTACAAATTTCCTCAACTCCGAAAGGGAAATGGCACAAATGGCTTGTCAGAATTTCTATGGAGAGCCTAGTAGGGTGGCACTAGCCCAGCCACGTTCAGTCAGCAGTACCCCTCACAGACTCTTAGAGGTTCTCTAAGTTTTCATGGAGAGGCCACGGTTATACATGGAACAGATGAGGAGCATGGTGATGAATTGAACCTCCTGGGCCACACAGGCTGCCATACAAGCAATAGTTTAGAGTGACATACACACACCCAAGAGCACACCACGTTTGGTCCAAAGTGAGCAGAAAAAGATTGAACAAGGATGGAAAAAGCACAACTCCAAGAATGGCCGTCAGGTTTCAAGTTGCATTTTCTTTACGTGAGTCCGACGTTCCTGTAATAGTTTCTTCCGCCTCTGCTAATCTGAAAGGCAAGAGAAATGAGTTCCTGTGATCACACGTGCGTTCTCTTGGAGGGGCTCTGCTGCCGCCTTGCTTCTGGATCTGTGGTCGTGGTCTAAACTGACTTCTTCTTTTGATTCCAAGAGTCAAATTTCTAATTGATAAATTGTTATTTTTGAAAGATGGATCACACTTTCTCTGCCTTTGGCCTTCTGTCTGCAAGACACTGAGTGCTCTGGCTTGGATGGGAAGCATCCCCTGGTAGACTCATGTGTCTTAACTCTTGGTCCCAGCTGGTGATGCAGTTTGGGAAGGTTGTGCAGCCATGAGAAGGTGGAGCCTCACTAAAGGAGGAGGGTCACTGGAGGCCTGGAGGCTCTGCAGCCCAGCCTCATGGAGAGGAAGGACCACTGGAGACAGACCTGGAGGCTCTGCAGCCCAGCCTCATGGAGAGGAAGGACCACTGGAGACAGACCTGGAGGCTCTGCAGCCCAGCCTCATGGAGAGGAAGGACCACTGGAGACAGGCCTGGAGGCTCTGCAGCCCAGCCTCATGGAGAGGAAGGACCACTGGAGGCCTGGAGGCTCTGTAGGCCAGCTTCATGGAGAGGAAGGACCACTGAAGACAGACCTGGAGGCTCTGTAGGCCAGCCTCATGGAGAGGAAGGACCACTGGAGACAGGCCTGGAGGCTCTGTAGGCCAGCCTCATGGAGAGGAAGGACCACTGGAGACAGACCTGGAGGCTCTGTAGGCCAGCCTCATGGAGAGGAAGGACCCCTGGAGACAGGCCTGGAGGCTCTGTAGCCCAGCCTCATGGAGAGGAAGGACCACTGGAGACAGACCTGGAGGCTCTGTAGCCCAGCCTCATGGAGAAGAAGGATCACTGGAGACAGACCTGGAGGCTCTGTAGCCCAGTCTCTCTTCCTGTCCACTCTGCTTTCTGTGACCTCAGTGATACCAGTGAGCTTCTTCCTCCTTCCTCTGTGCTTTCCTCATCTCCTAGAACTATGAGCCAAAATAAATGGTTTCTCTCTTTAGTTGCTCTTGGGAGGTTATTTTACCACAGCAACAGAAGTTACTAGAAATGCAGACAAACTGGGCATTTGTTCAGCATTATTCTTAGCTCTTTGTACCTTGTCCCCATCTCTCATCCCCCATGTCAACCAGGAGTCTTTCTGCAGACTGTGCCTTGGCTTAGACCTGCAAGTTCCTGAGCACTTACCTAAACTCTCAATTATGCCACACAGTTGTTTCATGGGATGGCACACACTACCCATGTCCAATACACCTTCTTCCTGTCCTGCTGGTGATCACCATTGCTCAGGGTTAAGACCCAGTCTTCATCACCAGACACCTTTAGTGGTGGGACAGTATTCACCCAGTCAGGCCTGTTGTGATATGCTTATAACACTCTTTCTGGAGAGATGTGAACAAATGTCTACTTACTCCACACAGAAAACTGAACCAATAGCAGATCAAAGTAATACCACCAAAATACAGTTTAACAAACCAATGAGTTTATTAGGGTTACTTACAGGAGCAGGTACAACTCATAGACAGCTACACCTCTGAAGGCCCACCCATCAAAGCTGGAAGCCTGGAGCTCTCTGCATGAACCACAAACAGCTTAACAGATTAGAGGGTCTCCAATCCTCAGCAGTTTTTACTGTTTATATAACTTTGGAGATAGAGGGCCTTGAGAATCTGGTCGGTTTCAGGGACTTCCTGCGATAAGTGAGTTGTTGACTTCCTGACTCTTTAAAACTCTTTAAAACTTTCTAAGTTTCTAAGTCTTAAGGAGCTTCCCTCCAGGTTGGAATGTTTCATATTGGAAGAAATCACTATAGAAAACACTGACAGGACCTTCTCTCAAGGAGGTGTATATTTCCCAAGAAGGCAGACTGGCCTGCTTCATGTTGATTGGACTCCGGCTTCCCCCAAGGAACTGACACACTCCTGTAATTGGAAAAATGCACAGTGATTTCCTAATGATTTTTAATTTAGGAATCATGTATATGTTTAATCAATTAGACTGTGCTAGTTAATTATGTTTCCAGACTGGATAAGTAATTGCTTCAGTATTTAAAGTTCTCTTGGTTGAATTCATTCCATTGGGCGGTTATTTCTCTTTTTATCTGTTCATGTTTATTAATGAAGTCACTTGGGGCGGGACATGCCACCTCCATCATGATGGCTCTCAGTCATGGTGGGGGAAGCAGATCTGTCCCCAAGGTACATTTAATAACGTCTAACATCATTTCGATCATCATGAGCCAGGGTGCATCTAGTGGGTAAAGGGCAGGGGTGCAACTGTTTGTGATGCACAGGGCAGGTCTTAGAACAGGGGATTACACGGGCCAAATGCCACGGGTAAGAGACAGACTTCTGCTGTGCAGGATAATGGAGAAATCACCTGCTGCCTTGTGGGATGTCTGTGTCCCTTGGGGGAGGGGTGCGTGCATGTCCTGGAGGTCGCTTTCCCTGAGTCCTTGGCTGAGAACTGGTAGGCTGTGATTGGTCAGTGTTACAAGCATTAGCTATGGTTTCCGTGACACCCAGGTGTGCTTCTGTCTCATCTTTCTTCAGTCTCCGCTCCTCCTCCTTGTGCCCACAGATGAAATACAGATCTAATCATCATCCAGGTGGGAAACAGAGTGATAGCACAGCCCCTCCTTCCTCGAGGCACTTTAAAGTGTTGCCAGGCTCTGGGAAAGCCTCCCTTCCCTCCCTCACAGGACTCTGGCTTGTTTGCTTGCCGTCATTTTTGTCTCTGACAGTCTGTCTCCTCCGTTGCTTATTGAAACTGCAGACGCTTAAGGTATTCCCATCTCGCTGCAAAATTTGGTATTCAGTGGAATCTGCTACTGTCTAATGCTTTAGAGCATGGAATCTGACAGTGTCTGTTTATTAGCTAAGCATGAAAGTTTTTATTTTTTTCCTTTTGGCAAAGAGATAAAACCTCACCACAGCTCTGCGTTGACCTCCACAGGTTTACCCGAGGATGATGGGTGCTCCAGGCTGTGTCTGAGCGGCATGGGGACATCATCGTTTCAGAGACATCGGGAGAGCCACACCACCCAGGTAAGGACACCGTGTGCTCCTCCACACGACAGTCACTGAGTCGTGGTGGCGGGTCTCCTCCCTGGCCTGGGACTCAGACTGCTCTCTTCCTCTTCTGCCTATGGTCCTTTGTCTGAACATTTCTCTCTTCCTCATCTTAGCTGGCTACAATTTTCTGCTTGTTCTGGGGTAAAGAACAATGTCCCAAACAGCTAAAGGCTAGCATATTTTAATGGAGTATCACGGACACATTTCACTGTGACACTTTAAAATCACCAGATGGTGGTGGTGATGGTGTTTTCTGCATTTGGCCTGGGTTAAAGTGGAAGGCTACAGTTGACACGGACTTGGGAATGACTCCGGATGCGCTGAAGTCCCGCGGTGTGCCGTTCCTTCTCGGAACTTCCGAGTTCTGCACAATCAGCTTCACTTAAGACACCCTGTGTGAGGGTCATCCACGATGGCTCAGTCAATTAAGTGCTTGTGCAAGCGTGAGGACTCAAGTTAGACACCCAGGACCCAGGACAAAAGCCGGACGTTGTAGCACATGCTTGAGCTTCACTACAGGGGAGACAGAGAGGCAGATCCCTGGGGCCTGCTGGCCAGCCTTGGCGAGCTTCTCAAAAAAGACAAAAACAAGAAACCAAAAAGCTCGACATCTCCCAAGGAACAGCACTGAAGGCTGACCTCCAGTCTCTACACGCATATACACACATGCCCCTTGCACACGTATGTGCCTACATACACCTTTCCACACACAGATGCACAGCTCATATAAGCACATGTACTCATGCACACACGCACACATGAGCAAGGCACTGCTTATTGTGAGAACATTGTCACATTTAAAACCTTGCGTGTATGTCATGATTACATGTCCATGCTCGCCATTTGACCTTGGAGACTGCACCAAAATAAAGACTATTTAGGAGAAAATAAAGCACTAGTGATTTTTTATGCAAAGGAATCCAGGATGAAGTCGTATGTCCCAGGAAGGTTAGCTTTCATAGTCGGACGTGATGTCATACAGACACAACCACATTATGAGCCGGGACTTTTCTAAGTAACACTGATGAGGTGGTGGGAGAAACAAAATCAATAATTTTAATCTTAAAAATAAATCTCTACAGTAGGCAATCTGCAGAGCTCACTTGAACTGATCCGTAGGTGCCGAACTGTGCGAGGAAATGCTGACTGGTGGGGATAATAAAGTGTCCCAATCTCCCAGAGTTCCCGAGAGATGCGTGGCTCTCCGTGGCTAGCACTGCAGATGCCCAGCCCGGGACAGTGCCCACGGCACCTGCCTGCCCTGAACAGGCTGCCTGCGCTGAGTTACGCGCAGCGAGAAGCTGCCCCCCCTCCCTCAGCCACTGCACCGTGCTCCTGGAGCAAGGAGCTGGTTGGAAGCAGGTTCATGAAGTGAGGTCTCTGGGTCTTCCTCTTCATTCGTGAGTGTAGCTAAGAGGCAGAGGACCTTGGGAAAGGTTTGGGAAAATGTTCCCGTCTCCAGTTTCCGCAGAGGCTTTTTAAAACGGGAACCTTTCCCCAGAAGAGGAAGTCCCCAGCCATCTCACCCTGTCTCCCCAAACACGGGATTCCTCACTCCCACCAAAGCGCTGACTGCAGGCACGCAAAGGTAGCAGCAGATTCCTCATTGCCAAGAGGCTGTGAGTTACCGGACTCTGCGGTTTCACTGCCACATGTGCCCAGGATTTATCTCTTCTCTGACATTTATAGAGGAAGTATGGACAGGGCGAGGCACGCCGCCTTCTAGATTTTCTGCCAGAACAATTCCACAGGAATTGCAGAGAACCAGCGCCCAGGGTCACTTGCCCTGCAGCAGTGGGATTAGAGTGAAGCACCAACTGAGTCCCTTTCTGGACACGGCTGTGCCTTGTCATCAGTGACACCGCTTAATACAGATAGAATGTTATAAAGAGGACAGAGAGTTGGTCATCTGCCTGGGTCAGATGGCAAGTCCGCTGACCTCACTGGCCTGGCCAGTTAACATCCCATATCCCAGTTCTACGGAGTGCAATGGGAACTGCTGAGAGGGAGTGGGGGTGTCTCACCTCCCCGCACGCTCGAATCCTTGGTCTGGAACCGCAGTGGCTTGTTGGGTGCTGGTCTCCCTATATCATCCCTCACCCACATTGACGAATCTCCTTTCTCTGCTTCAACAGCAAGGCAAGCGCAAAGAGGGACATGGTAGATAGTAGAGCACAGGGGTCGCGACGCGTAGATGTGGCCCCTTCCAGGGATGACTGCGGGGCAGCAGAGGGGCAGTACTCAGAGGCCGCTGCCTGTCTGTTCGCCTTGTCCTCAGATTTCCCGGCCCTCTGCTCTCCTGCTTAGCCTTACCCACTGAAGAAGGCCAGAGCTGATGTCTCATGCCTGCAAATGTGTCTGACTGGCATACTGAGTTCATTGTTATTAGCCATAAAATCCATTTATTCCCAAATGTTTTCCCAATGTGTCTTCTTTACACTAGATGTACGAAGTCTCTAACTTTATTCTGTTTGGTGCTGAGTGTTGGTTCCTGTGTGCTGATGGAAAGCACGCGCTCAACAACTGACTGTCCTTCCAGACGTTTTCAGATGTGTGTGTGTGTGTGTGTATAGTTGTGTGAGTATATGTATGTGTGTATGTGTGTATGCATGTGTGTGTATGTGAGTATGTGCTTGTGTGTGTATATATGTATGTGCGTGCGCATGTATAGGTGTGTATGTGTATGTATATGTGTATGTGTGTGTGTATGTGTGTGTATGTATGTGCTTGTGTGTGTATGTGTGTGTATATATGTATGTTTGTGGGTGTGCATGTATATGTGTGTATGTGTATGTATCTGTGTTTGTGTGTGTATATGTGTGTCATGTGTATAAGTCTGTGTATGTGTATGTATGTGTATGTATGTATGTGTGTGTGTATGTGTGTGTTTATGTGTGTGTATGTATGTGTTGTATGTATATGCTTGTGTGTGTGTGCCTGTGTGTGTATATGTGTGTGTGTGTTTATGTGTATGTGTGTGTATGTATGTGTGTCTTTGTGTGTATATATGTGAGTTTATATGTATGTGCATGTATGTGTATATGTGTGTACATATATGTCTGTCTGTGTGTGTGTATATATATATGTGTGTGCATGTATGTGTATATGTGTGTACATATATGTCTCTGTGTGTGTGTGTGTGTATATGAATGTGGAGGTCAGAGAACACCCTCGTCATTCCTTGGGTGCCATCACCAGCCAGTAAACCTCAGGGTCTGCCTGCCTCTGCCTCCCCTACCCTCTGATTACCACCACCAGCATGCTTAGTTTTTTGCTTGTTTGTTTTTACATGGCTTCTAGAGGATTTGAACCCATGTCCTTTGCTTGAAGGGAAGTTTTTATCCACTGAGTTGTCTCCCCAGATCCATCCTACCTGTTCTTAATGTAAACTTACAGCAGTGTCTGATCAGCTCAGAGCCTCATAAATAGTGGTGTTCCTTTCTTGTAGCTAAATAACACAGAAAATGTTGTTTACATTATGTTTCGCTGCAGCTTTTTATTAACTTGCAAAAAGCAGTGCCTTTACTTGTGAACAACAAAAGCTAACTTTCAATTAGAGTAGCTGAAGCTCACAGACCTGGGCTGCAGCCGCTCCCGGTCCTGCAGAGGCCCTGAGTGTGTCATTGTCACCGTGCCCTGTCGTGAGCCACAGGAGAATGTTTGTGTAGCCCTGGGCATGAAGGCCTCCAGCAGTGAATCAGCGCAGAATTCCACACGCTGGTTCTCAAGGTCTTGTAGACGCAGAGATTGAATATTCTTAAGTTAGAAGGCATTGCAGGCTTATGTGGGAATTAGCATTTGCAGGAATAATATGACATCTATCTATGTACACTTTATGAAATTTGAATAATTTTCTTTAAAGTTTGTGCTACTTGGCATGACTCGGTCTCTTAAAAGTTAAAACTGGGGAGAAAGGCTCAACAGTACGTACAATGCCGATACCTCTGGCCCAGAAGGGCCCCCTCCCTTTCTCTCTTCCCCCTCCTCAGTCTCCTCTCTTCCGCCTCCCACTCCTGTTCCTCCTCCTCCCTGTAAGGTTCCTCCTGCCACTGCTGAACTAGACGCCCAGAACCTGCCACAAGACGCCAACAGATATAGACACACAGATAACAGCGTGGAGGAGTGCAGACAGAACGGAGGCAGAGGGAATGATCTTCCCCAAGAGCTTGGGAGACGCCCTGCGAACAGGCACTGCCGCCTACGCACTGGTAAAGGGTCCACACCGGAGTGTAAGGGGACGTGTTTCCGTTCTCCTCCCAGCAAGTCTTATTTATATGCCGTGCTCGCCTCACACCAGCGTTTCTCCCGTAGCCTTTCCATTCACAGAGCTTTGTGCTTTGCTACCTTTTATTTTCATGGTGGGCATCTTACACATCTGGCCAAACTTTACAGAACCTTCTCTTAGCGTTTCAAAGAATGAACAAAGTTATTGTGAGCACTGGTCATATCCAAATACCCGTTGTAAGAGATCATTGATGAACTTTGATAAATGCACGACAGGCCGGTTCCCACAACCTTCATAAATACCTTGTCACCCCTGACACAGCCACCGGTAGAATACCAGACAGTGATCAATAGAAAATCGACCCAACTCAAGGAGCAAATCGTTAAGTGGTTTGTTTTACTGAACCATCAAAGAAACCTTTTTGTAATGTCATACATCAACAAAATGAAGAAGAGCAGGCACTAAACAAATTCAGTGTTTGCTTTCTATATTCATTATATCTGTGGTACGGACTGCCTGAAACTATTCTAGCACAGAATTGAAACAAACTGTCAGATGAATAGAGATATGTAGATATGTTTGATTTAAATATTAAGTGTCTCTAAAGCCCATAGCGTAGACCAGAAGCTAGATAATTCTTATAAAAGGAGCTGTCTGTCTGTCCTCTTCCGTCTTGTCTTCTCTCCTCTATCTACCTGTATGCCTATCATCAATCTCCCTGTCCATCTGTCTGTCTCCGTCTGATTATCCATTCATTTATCTGAGCTATAAAAGAAGAATACACAGACTAGGAAATGCCTTCCCACACCCACCTTCCAGGGAGTCGGTATCCCGCACCATTGACCTACACGTTGTGGGTGAGAGATGAAGGCAGTAAATTACTTTGATGGTCCGAGTGAAACAGCCGGGCCTTCCTCAAGGGCAGGACATGCCCTGCTTAGATAAGTAGGAATGTGAAAAACCAAAATAAACCCTGTGTTTCATATTTTTGGGTTTGCGTTCCCTGTGTTGCCTGAATACGATAAAATTCATGGTATTTTTATATTTAAGATATTGATACTTTATAACCAATGAGGTGAATTCAGTTGTAAAAAAATGTTACAAGGATGAGAAATCAGAGGAGCAACCACATATGCAAAGAAAAACAGGCCTTGCGGTGTCCGCACACTGACCATCCTCGATGGAGAACATGTGGTTAGCCACACGCTTGTGTAAAGATCATGATGCCCCTGAGAACACACGTGTGCTGGTACGTAAGTACTAACAAACATAATCACAATATCAATTTCGGAAGTTTACTAACATATTTAACCTAAAGGGGAGAAAGCCAATTAAACAAGAACTGCAGATCAGTTACCATGTAGATATAGGTTATGTTTTTAATTTTTAGATGACTTAAAGAAGACACACGTGGTATGAGCAGCACGAAGCCTGGTGTATTAGAAAGACTCACAGAGAGGCATGCTTTCATGAACTGATCTCTCTCAGGAGTCGGTATTCTCAAACACCAGCCAGACATTAACATAATAGATGGAATCTAACATGTAAGAGAATTGATTGACTCCCAAGGACCCAGTGCCTAGGAACTTAAAAGAAATCTCTGTGTGTGTGTGTATGTGTGTGTGTGTGTGTGTGTGTGTCAGGGTGTAAGTACGCATGTGTGTGCACACAGGTATACCCAGCCAGGTGTGCGTACGGAGAGGCTAGGGGCCACTTTGGTGTCTTCTTATATGCTCTTTACCTTTTCCTGTCTGTTGAGTGAAGGTCTCCCTCTGGACCCAGAGCTAACTGTTGTGGCTAGACTGGAGGGCCAGCAAGTCCCCAGAAAGCATCTGTCAGCTGGGAAGTTACAGACACGCGTAGCCATGCCTGGTTCGTATGAGGGCACTGGGGTGTGAACTCAGATTCTCCTGTTTATGCAGCAAGCGTTTTCCCCACTTAGCATATTTTACCCTCAGTCCCGTATTTATGATTCTTTTTAGAAATTCAATATGGAATATTATGAACTTATTTTGTTGAAAGCACAATCTTGGTTAAAACACACCACTTTGATAAACCTCAGCATTTTTCTGTTTTGGCTTTTGAGCTGTGTTTTTAGAGAAATCAATAACGGGGTTCCTGGTCCCATCCCTCCCGCCAGACCGCAGGTGACTCATGGCTCTGAAGTGGGCAGGGCCCTCCCTCCTCTGCACTCCCATTCTGCTGACTAAACCATAAATCAGACAGCCCCCGTAAGCAGCAGCTGACACCCCGCTTGCTCTCCGTGTAAATACATACATCACTCCTACAGATTATTCTGCAACTGTTTTCCTGGTTTGATTGACTGACTGATTGATTGATGTTGCTGCGATGCTTTGTCTCATTTTGATGTGTTATTATCTTTTTGGTATTTCAGCCCGAGTGTCAGCAGTCAGCTCAATGGGAAAGCATTAGAGTTGAGATGTTCACTCTGACCCATGGAGCTAGAGATGACAGGCACATCCTTGCACTTACCAAGACAACACGGCTTTTTAGCTTCCCCCAGAAACCTCAGAGGAAACAAACTAAAGGGGACAGGAAAGGTCCAGGGACCCAGCTCTGCTTCTGCACTAAGGGTAGCCTCACTACCTGGGATGCCCAGGTACAAGAGTCCCACTGGCCCTAGCCTCTATCTGCCAGATGTGCACAGCTGCTGCTGCTGCCTGGTGCTTGTTGTGCCTTGGTCTCCAACCCACCAAAGGTGAAGGGAAATGGTGACGTTCAGTATCCAGAGACGGCCACGTTTTAGGTGTGTGCCAGTCTGCTCCACTTGGACTTTTTTCCAAATCTAGTTTTTAAGTAAAAATAGTCATGAAGTTGCTAAGATTGTGTCCACATTTGGACAACTTGGTATGGAAAACTATGAAAACAACGTCCCATATTTGCCTTGTTACCAACCGTGCCACAGTGCACACCTGGGGCATGCCTCTCATCCACAACAAGGGGGAAACAGCTTGCTTGGGGTTCCCAGGGAGTGGGGGGCTGAGGTTCTATGCACGGGTGTTCCCAACTGTGGTGGGTATTGCTAACATACTCACAGAACCGCTCAGGCCCTCTTATTCACCTCTAAAGGGCTCTCCACTGGGAGACAGTTTAGTGGTTTTATTCTTGCCAGTACGTGTGATGTGTAACTTGATTCGTGTCGTGGGCCCATTTTGTATTTTCCTGGTTGATATTGCTTTCGTGGACCCTCAGAGCTGTATGTCTGGACCCGTTCTTTATCTGATCATGCAAACTGTAGAAATTCTTTACTTATTCTGGATAATGCTGCTTCTCAATTTCCTGTGTGGCCAACACTGGGCTTGTTCTGTTGTCCTAGTCAGCTGATTATAAATGGATTGCCTAGTGGTTATCCACTGGTTATCTGTTGATTATCAATTGGCTGGCTACCATTTTTTTTAATCACCTTTTGATATTCCTAATAAAAACAGTGCCCTCGGTTTCCTTCTGAGCACTGCACGCTTCGCTGTGTGAACCTTCGTGGGCTTTGTTTACAACTTTGTTCAATTTAAAATATTCTCTAATTCCCCTTGGGACTTTCTGTCTGGCCGATGCTGTGCAGTCTCCAAATACGCAGGGATTTGTCTGTCTCTCACTGATTTCTGGCTGGTCCCCTTTGGATCTGAGAAGGTGCTTTCTGTTATCTCCACTCCCATAAAAGCTTAGGCTTTGCTCTGCTGCCCAGGGTGTGGCTTGCACTGGTGAAACTTCCTGGCATTCTGGAAGACAGGATGTGCTCTGCCCTTTCTAAATAGAATCTCCTGGAAATAGCAGTCAGATCCAGCTACCAAGAGGGCTCAAATCTCTCTTCTGACACATTTTCTGTCTCCTGTCATTGAGCAAAAAGCACACCGCCCCAGCTCTCACTGCAGCTGTGTCTACCGTGAGCCTTTGCTTTTCTAGTTCTGCCTCCTGTACCGTAAGGTTTGCTTTGGGCCATGGGGAAGAGATCCGGTGAGTACCGTGTTCATTTCCTTTCACTCAGAACTCTTCCTTCCTGGGAGGTTCCTTGTGTGGAACTGGGCCCGCACCTCCGTTCTTTCCATCCTCGCCTGGAAGGTGCAGCTTTTCATCTTGTTAATTTTCTGAACAACTTTAATAAGGCCCAATCCCTAGCCTGTGCAAGCCATACCCTTAAAGTACAATTAAGGGCGTCCTAGAGGATTCTTAATCCTCTAGGATGTAAAACTACCACCCCAGCTTACTTTATACCCTGCCCCTCCTGTGAAAAGTCGGCCCCATGACTCAGAACATATTCTCATCTCTCTGTTAAACTCAGACTTACTGCCGGTGGCGTTGTTAAAGGTATTGTTTTTCTTCAGCCTGACCGTCTTCCCACAGGCCACACGCGTCCTGTGCTCACTGAGATGGCCAATCTTAGGGGGATCCATCTTGTTGTGTATCCCACTTGTCTGAACTGCTTGGTTGTTTAATTTGGTCTCGTTTTGCTGCTCCCTATAGTGGTTTCTTTTAGCTTATTTCAAATACCCTGTGTCTTAGCCGCATGTCCTCGTGAGTGTTTTTGTGGTTGCCTCGCTGATTGTGATAGACATGTACAGAGCTGAGTCTACTGGGGCGACCATACCAGCCCTTCTTCACTCCACACCCTCACTTCACAGTTGCCCCACGTCCGTCTGCCTTCATGGAAGCTTCCTGGGAAGTGCTGTCACTCTGCTTTCAAAAGTCATTGTGTCAGTTCGCTTTCTGTTGTGATCAACACACCATCATCAAAAACAACATGGAGTGGAAAGGGTTTATTTGACTTGCACATCCGGGTCACAGCAGGTCACTGAGGGTCGCCAGAGCAGGAACTCAGCACAGAAACTGAAGCAGAGCAGGCCGTGGAGGAATGTTGCTTTCCGGCTTGCTCAGCCTGCTTTCCTACACAAGCCAGGACCACCAGCCCAGGTGGCGTCCTCCTCTGGCAAATCACGAATCAAGAAGATGATCCGCAGACTTGTCCACAGGTCATTCTGAGGGATGCAGTTCCTCAGTTGACATTCCCTCTTCCCAGATGACTATAGTTCGTACTGAGTTGACAAAAATTAATCAGATCCGTCATAGAAAAAGAAACAGCATGCTGGAGAGGGCTAGCTAGCATCTTGGCAACTGCCATGTTTACCATCTCCAGGGCTGCCCTTCATTACTGATACTCTGGAATCATTTCCCATCAGCTTGAAGGTCATTCTAGAGTATTCTTTGGAGATCAGGCCCAGGGTCCTCTGCTTTAGTTCTCCCCTTTTTTCTTCCCCTCTGTAATTTACTTGTTTACTTTCCTGACTCTGCTGTTCGATGCTTTTGCATTTTCTTCTACTTGAACTGCAGTCCTGGAGAGGGTATCCATGCTGGGTTTTCCAGGTCCTGACCCTCTCTAGTCATCTACCCGTGGGAAGTTTGTTGATAGACTGAGGGTTCATCCTCGGCGTCTCCATTTCTGTTGTCCTGTTCAAGAAAAATCTTTTTAATATAAAAAAGTTGAAAATAATTTTTTTCTTGATTTCTGCAAAGATAATGTTCTCTTTTGCTTTGTACATGTAGGAACCTAACTGCTCAGACTGAGTTTAGATCCGTGTCCATGGTGACATTTTTCATTTTTCTGATCAAAAAAGTGTTCCCCGTGTTTTCAGCATAAGGCCATGCTGGCACTTACTCCTGGGGCAGTGCCAGAGATGTCCTTTATGCTTACTGCGACCTTCCAGAATCTTCTTCAGTGTCATCATCCTTCACATGGCCTCCTTGAGCACCCATCCAATGAACAGGGAAGGTTGCCTCTGTGGTATTGTGCTCATTACTCCTTCATGCAACTTGCTTTGTTCCTTTATAAGTGTACATGTGTGTCTGTGTGCATGTATGCATGTGTATGTATATGTGTATAGGGGAGGGAAGCTTTGGGGGGATATATGTGTGTGTGTCTGTGTATGTGTCTGTATGTATCTCTGTGTGTCTTTCTGTGTCTCTATGTGTCTGTGTGTGCAACCTGGTACCGTTGAGCTTTTAGAGGCTGCAATAAATACATTTTAATTACTTTTGTATTGAAAGAACACACCAGTATTCAATAAATTGCCAGCTCAATTTAATTGTCAACCAGTGGCAGTCCTTGAAGAATTAAGGCAAATAAATTGATATAATATTACATAGCTTTATTAAATATTTTTTTATTTAGGCTCATGTTAAAAGTCCACCAATTTAGTAAATAGGACATTCACCGTCTCTGAGTTACTAGATCTGGAAAGGATGGGATCTAAAGCCACATGACATGTAGGAATCCAGAAGACCCTGACCTGGACCATAAGGAAGAATATGCAGTATTTTACTACTGATTACCATCACATAATTGCATGGTGCGTTTATCCACAGTATAGGATGCAGCTTAAGGCACATGGTTGTGTGTGTGTGTGTGTGTCAGTGGGTGTGTGTATATGCATGTGTGTGTGTGTGTGTCGGTGGGTGTGTGTATATGTGTGTGTGTGTGCTTGTGTGTGTATGCATGTGGGTATGTATGTGTGCACATGTGTGTGTGTGTACTATTGTGGATTCCATAAATTGTATATTCAGAGATTTACTTGTTCATTCTCCCATTCACCAGCAAGTGTCTACTGAGACTCCGTTGTGCTGGACACAGGTTTAGTCTACTGAATACTCTGGTCTGCAGAACAAATGTCCTACCTCCTTCTGGTCAGTTCTAGCAGGAAAACAGACATTAAGCAACATTTGGGTAAAGTGGATAATCCACCAAAGCAGTATACACAGGGGAAAGCGGAGTTAGCCAGAGGCCGTCACCACTATGGCGGGGACGTGTCTGGGCTGAGTGGAGGCTCTGAGGCAGGGAACCCAGGAAGCTGCACCAAGCACAGACCAGCAACGAAGCCAGTGATGTCTGCTGCTGAGGAAGGAGCATCCAGAGGAGGGAGAGACAGAACCACAGGTGCCTGGCAGCCAGGGAGAAGTGGGTGCCTGCTTTCTTACATAAAGTTGGAGTTCCCACAGTTATAACGGAGGCCTAGTAAGAAGAAAGAGGCTAACTGTAAAAATCCCTAGAGTGGCTGTATTGTGTGCTCACTTTCTTCAAAACCATTATTCTAGGGCTGAAAAGATGGCTCCAGTAAAGCACTGGCTACACAGTGTAAGAACCTGAATCTCAGCCCCAGAACACATGTAAAACCCAAATATGATGGTACATGTGTGCCATACCAACACTGGGCACAGAGACGTGTGGATCCCGGGGGCTCACTGCCAAGCCAGCCTAACGTAATCAAGGAGCCCCAAGTCCTGGTGATAGCCCCTGTCTCAAAAACAAAGTGGTTGCTTTCTGGGAAATAACACCCAAAGTTGGCCTCTGGGCCCCAGAGACTCATTACTTACTTGCACAAACACACAAACACTCACATGTGCACCCACACAATGCCTACAAACACACTCAAACAAAATAAAACCATTATTACATGTTTGGGAGCTAATTTGCTCAAGAGTGTATAAAGGGGATAGAGATGGGTAGGTGGATGGATAAATAATAGATGGTAGATAGATAATAGATAGATAGATAGATAGATAGATAGATAGATAGATAGATAGATAGATAGATAGATAGATGATAGATGATAGATAGATAGATAGATAGATGATAGATAGATAGATGATAGATAGATAGATAGATAGATGATAGATAGATGATAGATAGATAGATAGATGATAGATAGATGATAGATAGATGATAGATAGATAGATGATAGATAGATGATAGATGATAGATAGATGATAGATAGATGATAGATGATTGATAGATGATAGACAGATAGATGATTGATAGATGATAGATGATAGATAGATGGATAGATAGATAGATGATAGATAGATAGATAGATAGATGATAGATAGATGATAGATAGATAGATAGATGATAGATAGATGATAGATAGATGATAGATGATAGATAGATGATAGATAGATGATAGATGATTGATAGATGATAGACAGATAGATGATAGATAGATGATAGATAGATAGATGATAGATAGATGATAGATAGATGATAGATAGATGATAGATGATTGATAGATGATAGATAGATGATAGATAGATGATAGATGATTGATAGATGATAGACAGATAGATGATTGATAGATGATAGATGATAGATAGATAGATGATAGATAGATAGATGGATGATTGATAGGTATCTGACCAAAATACCCAGAATCAGAGGGTCATCTCAAAAAGCTCTCCATATTTCTTGATAAAGCTGCCTAGAATATACTGCCTTCATTGTACAGAAAGGCAATCAGTTCCCAGGGATGAAGGAGTCTATCTCATGACCTCAGCAGACCTGATAGGCCTGGTTCTTCTCTGATTGCCATGATTACATTACTATTTGAAGCTGTCACTTTGTATTTCTGACACTGTCAGAAATAGGTTGGAAATCGAAGAGCTGTTATCATGGAGCAGCCTAAAGTCAATGTTATAAAAAGCCCAGAGCTAAAACCCACGTGGATTTAAATTAATTTCATATATTAACAGGTAATTTTATTATCTATTTTTGGAAAGAAGTCTTGATTTAAAAGATTGACTTTCATATTTTGCTTACTTTGGCAAAATCTTGTCTCTTTCCTTCCTAATTCCACCAAGGTGTGTTTTCTCTCCTGAATCTTCTTATCCGTAGTCTGCTCTGTATTGATTCTGTGGTCAAAACCCTCTGATGGGCTCCTGGGGCAGTCCTCCCTCCTTACACGCCCACATAGACCTCATTTCCCAGCTGCCCTTGTGTTTAGATGCACTCATATGACTGAGACCAGCCAATGGAACAGGAGTTCTGCTGATGGGTGCCACTTTTGTGACCTTTCCATCCTGTAGTGAATATAGAAACTTCACAGACCCAAGAAGAGCCCACAGACACTTATGGAAGACAGCAGGCCACCTGGAGCATCTCTCCTCCATGGCACACTGTTGATCTCTGCTTATCTGCTATAGTAGGCCAGATGAGCCCTGTGTTCCCATTCATCCTTTGGCTTATTAGTTCCCATTGCTGCCAGGCATTGATATTTGCATGCTGCATTAACTAAGCCTAAACCCCATAACATAGTCATTTCAATTCTTACATCAGCCCACGTCAGAGCTGTTTGTCTCTTCCAATGGTAGTACTGCCCGAATATTAATTATCAGAAGTTTCAATGAAAAATAATGACCAGTGGTTCCTCTCTCCCATCACTGCACATACGGTGTTCTACAGATGCGGAGACTGTTCCTATTGAAAACCCCTCAGGGATTGACTCCCCTAAGCAGCGAAGGCCGTCCCCTAGAACAAGATGGCACCCTAAGAAGTATTTTCCCACTTTGAAAGCTTTCTTTGGTAGGAGTGCCCTGCTTACCTCCAGTTCTCAAGTCAGAGACTTCACCCAAAAACTGTGTTTGGAGGTAAGAGCAAATGCGGAACTGGAGATGCTTCCCTGTCCTAGGGCCTCCGGGGCCCAAGGGCGTTCTAGCCTACCCTCTCTGCTAATCACGGGCGGCATTTGTATTGTCCTTCAGTTGTGTTTTTGAATATCCATTTTCATAAAATGCTTTTCTTCACTCTTAATTATATTGAACTCTTTAGCACATAACCTTTAGCTATTTCCAGACAGTCACTATTTCGAGAATATAATAAATAGCTGTTCAGCCATGACTTGAAAACAGCAGATGGAGATGCCAGCTCATGGGGCAGGTAGGGAAGTAGGCCTTGGCTCCTGCCGTCCCTCTGCTGAGGACAGTGGGTGGGGCCCTGTTGGCCCTGGCTGGACACACCCCCCTAACTCCTCATTCTTAGTTCTCCAAAGCTGTTGTTTCTCCAAAGCTGACATGCTTGCACGTCTCTGTGGCTTCGTCATTGGAAGAGGTGTGGACCACACATGGCAACATTGCTTACGCCCCTCCCCCCAAATGGCCCTCCTATCCTTTCAATCTGGCTCAGAGCCTACAACCCAGTTTTCGTGTTGCCTTGAGAACATGGTCTCCATGTTCCAACAGTAATTACATGCACAAATCACCGGGGCTTGGTAAAGATTGATTTTATTGTCAGTTATGTGTATGCGTGTCTGAAGGGAAGTGGGTGTGTGCATGTATCGGTGCCTTCAGAACACAGAGGCTTGGATCACCTGGAACTGACGTTGTCCGTGGTTGTGAACCGAGATGCAGCTGCTGGGAACAGACCTGGGTCCTCTCCGGAACTGTGTGCTCTTAACCGTGCGCTAGCCCCGACAAACACTTCATGAGTGTGAAACCGCCTGAGGTCTCCCTGCGCGCTTCCTCCGCACGCCGTGACTCCTCGAATTCACTTGTGTTTATTGCTGTAGTTTTTGCACGTGGTAATGGAGGAAGATGGGTCCGCTTGGCGCTTCTGGTTAAGTCTTAGGGAGTTAACCATAGTTCTTTCCATCTTCACAAGGTCTTGGAGTATATTTATTTACTGATTAACAGGAAAGGAAACCTCTCGGAAGGTAAAGTGATGAGAGCCTGTATTTCTCAATTTCCTTCTCTCTTTACACTTCCAGCTGAGTGGCTATAGCTTCTAAGGATGAATGTCTGTGTCTGTGAAAGGCGCTAATAATATTTAACCAGCTCCTCTCCCATGCTGTGAGTGGCTACTAGAATAATAATGTGGACCTAAGCATGGAGACAAGCCGGGGGCGGGGGTTTTATCCTGCAGAGGGGCTGTTTTGTGTGCGGGCATCACTGCAGGGAAGACGGACAGATTCTCAGGGACGCTTTGCGTACGTGTGCCTGAACTGAAATGTACATCTGTGAGGAAAGATGAGGACAGGACTGTAGCAGTAAGCCGTGGTGGCCCAGAGAACGCACAGCAGCAGCGTAACAACTACACAAGGCAGGAGCCTAGGGCCTCCTGATGGGACCCAGCATGCCGGTTTAGGGTTTTAGGCAGAAGGAAGCCAGTGGGGCTGAAAATTTGTGAAAAGGCCACCAACAGAACCAGCCGCAGGCCCTGAGGGCGCCGTGGGTGGACCGCCCTCAGTAAGACCTCTTTTGACTTGTGACAACTCTCTAATCGCTCCAAGAAGCATGTGAACGGGAGTGTTAGCATATTTTTGCTTTTTGTGCTTCCAGTCTAACAGGTTTAAACTTCCCCTTAGGTCCCTGGGTCCGAGTTATTGACCACAACAGGCCATTACTAGTCACCTGCGAGGTCTGGCCGCCAGTCATAAGCGTCCTCTTTGTCACTCCCCTGCCTTTGGGTTGTAAGTTGTGTTGGATGTTCGAATGCATGTTTCCGTGTGTGTGTGAGCATGTGTATGCATGTGCTTTCCGAGCAGATGTGTGTGTGTGTGTGTGTATGCCTGTATCGGTGGAGCATGAAAGTTAACAATGTCAGGGGCTGTCCTCAGTTTCTCTCCACCTTATGTACAGTGTCAGATTCTCTCACTTGAGCCTTGAGCTTGCTAGATGGCTAGTCTACCGGCTTCCCCCAGAATCCATGCCTCTGCCTCCCAGTGGCTGGGTGTCCAGGGCGGCCTCTACACCTGCAGCATTTTTAAGTAGGTCCCGGGGATTGAAACTCAGATCCTCACACTTGTAAGGCAAGCGGTACAGCCCTGAAGTCTCCCCAGGTCTGGATTAAATCGCTTTCAATGGACATAAAAGAAACATACAGGCTTTTTTTTTTTTTTTTTTTTTTGACTCATAACTTGATAGCAGAAAATCAGCAACAAATCCAAATGAATTTCCACTGAAATTACAGCAGGTGTTTTTTCCTATAATGGTGATTACTACCCGTAAGAATAGTTCTTGATTTCTCAGGAAATCACATAATCCAGATGGAGAAGGATAAGCCTGCCCCTAAGGCCTGGACACAGCCACTCTTGGTGTCAGTAAAACCTTAATGTGTTGTGCTGGCTGGTCTTATGTCAACCTGACACGCAAACTAGAGTCATTTGAAAGGAGAGAAGCTTAGTTGAAAAATAATGCCTTATAAGCTCCAGCTGCAAGGCATTTTCTTAATTAGTTTTTGATGAGGATGGGCGACCCATTGTGGGTGGTGCCATTCCTGGCCTGGCGGTTTTGGGTTCTATTAGAAAGCAGGCTGAGCAAGCCAGTAAGCAGCACCCCTCCGTGGCCTCTGCATCAGCTCCTGCCTACAGGTTCCTGCCTGTGTGAGTTCCTGTCCTGACTTCCTTTGATGATGAACAGCGCTGCAGAAGTGTAAGCCGAATAAACCCTTTCCTCCCCGACTTGATTTTTGGTCACAGTGTTTTGTCTCAGCAATGAAACCCAAACTAAGACACAGTCCTGGTGCTGTGCAGCATTGCTGTGACGGACCTACCTGACCATGTCTGGGGAGGATTGTAGAAGGACTTTGGAACTTTGGGATAGAAAAGCCATTGAGTGTTGAGAGCTCGCTGGTATGTTCCTGAGGAGCTTGGAAGATAAGAATGTTGAGAGCTGTACAGTCAATGGAGGCCTGGCTTGTGAAGTTTCAGTTTCAGAGGGAAATGTAAAGACTCTATCAGGGCCATTTGCTATTTTTAATTGAGAGTCTGTCATTCTGGTCAGCTGGGGCTGAAGAGTCAGCCATGGTTAATAAGAGACCAACACCGTTGAGGTTAAACCTTACATTACTGGGACAATTGACGCTGCTTAGCTGGAGCTAAGAAATTAGTAGTGATTAAGAGATAGCAGCATCACCGAGGTAAAATCTTCTGGGAAGTGTTTCCTTAAAGTCAGCACATACAAGCTGTGTTGCAGAAGAGGCAGAGGTTGGACCTTGTGCTGACAGCCTAACCAGGCTGGGCAGTGGAGGTGCACACCTTTAATCCCAGCACTCAGGAAGCAAAGGCAGGCAGATCTCTGTAGTTCAAGGCCAGCCTGGTCTACAGAGTGAGTTCCAGGACAGCCAGAGCTACAACAGAGAAACCCTGTCTTGACAAACAAATAAACAAGCAACAACAACAACAACAAAGAATCACCTAGGTGTTGCTGGTTTTGAAGGCATGAAGGGGTCATAGAAAGCAGCTGAGGCCTGGCATTATAAGAGGCCAGGAGAGACAGACCATTGGTGAAGGTGCCGTCTCAGTGGCAGTTGAAAGCCCAGGATTGAAGTGATCAGGCAGAGAAGTTGAGGATTGCTACATTAAGAGAGCCCAGGAAAGGCTATTGGTGAAAGTGTAGCCTAGTTACAGCAGGAGATCCCAGTAATTTTGGAGATGCCTTGACGACTGCCAAGAACAGCAGCAGCAGTGGGGTGGAGCCAGCGAGAGCCTGGAGGATGAGCTGTGTGTGCTGCAGAGGGCAGAGCTGGAGAAATGACACAAGCTCCTCAGAGGAGCCCAAAAGACCATGAATGAATCCCAGATAATTGGACATTGGCTTATTTGTAATGCTGGAGTTTGGTTTTGCTTGTGACTGTGCCATGGCTCTTCCCCTTAAAGAAGGCATTTAATTTTGATTTTAAAGGAACCCACAGCTGAAAGACTTTGAACTTTTAAAAGAGATTTTGGATTTTTAGAGAGATTGGATATTTCAAAGAGACTGAAATTTTAATGTCTTTGAATTTGTAAAGACTATGGGACTTCTAAAATTGTTTATGTTTTTAGCATGAGATCTTGGGGATGAATAAGAAAGGATAGGTATGGCTTAATAATGATGTGTTTGTGCCTCAAGTTGTCAAGGGTCAGTCTTATGTCAACTTGACACACAAACTAGAGTTATCTGAAAGGAGGGAAGCTTAATTGAGGAAATGCCTCCATAAGATCCAGCTGTAAGGCATTTTCTTAATTAGTGATTGATGGAGGAGGGCCTAGCCCATTGTGGGCAGTGCCACTCCTGGGCTTGGGGTCCTGGGTTCTATAAGAAAGAAGACTGAGCAAACCATGATGAGCAAGCCAGTAAGCAGCACCCCTCCATAGCCTCCACATCAGCTCCTGCCTCCATGTTCCTTCCTGTATGAGCTCCTATCCTGACTTCCTTTGATAATGAACAGCAATATGGGAATGTAAGCCCAATAAACCCTTTACTCCCCAGTTTTCTTTTTGATCATGGTGTTCATCACAACAATAGAAACCCTAAATAAGATGTGTGCATTTCAGGGAACAACTCCCCTGTGTTGAAACCTGAAGTCACAAAGGAACAAAATCCCAAGAGTGAATGTCACTGGATTGGTCCGCAAGGAGCTTTTCCTGAAAGGGACTAGCTTTGTTCAGCCCAAACCACAGATGTCATTTCCATTTTTTAGGTACATTTGCTGTTTTGTTGTTTTTTAAGAAATAGAGACATGGGGGCTGGAGAGGTGGCTCGGCAGTTCAGAGCACTGGCTGCTCTCCCAGAGGACCTGGCTTCTCTGTACCCTCCTGGCAGCTCACAGCTATCTGTAGCTTCATTTCCAGAGGACTTGACACCCTCACACAGACATATATGCAGGCAAAGCACCAACACATAAAATAACAATTAGAAAAAGAAAAGAAAAAAACATTTATACAAAGAGAAATACAGACATATGAACTGCAACAAAGACAGACAGTCCAATGCAATGTGATGACTCACAGGTGTACCTTGGGATACCTTACTTGGGAGCCTGGGGCAAGAAGATTGTATGTTTGAGATGAGACCAGCCTGAACTCCATAGTCTTTCCAAGCCAGCCAGATGGCTAGTGTGAGACTCCATCTCAAAAGCAAGCAAGCAATAGCAGCAACCAAACACAGCCTCTGTGTGGAGTCTCACCTTATTTAAGCCACATCTTTAAGGTTCAATTAGCATACCTTGGCTTTACGGTCTGTCTCTCGTGTTTCATCTTTGGATCTTCCAGTGTCTTGTTAGCAGTGGAGAGAAATGAGATTTGCACTTGAAACACTAATTAATATCTAGTGTCCTGGCAGCCAGGGCTCTGCCTCCTTTTAATTTCCATAAATGTCAGCCCATACCTCTCTTCACCTTTGGGTAAATAGTCAATAGAAAAATCAATTCTGAGATGAATGAACAGTAATATGACTTTGCATCTGAATTATTTAACAGATTATGCTTATTCATGAAAGGGAAGACTTAAGGTAAAATCTCGGGAACCAGTTACTAATTCAGAATAATTAGTTTTGTCTAAAGGAGTGCATACCATAAGAAGTCTGGGAGATTCCAGCAATCTAATCAGTTCACCTCACAAAGCTGTTAGTAACATGGCAAGAAGCTGAAAATGAGCAACCAGGTACGGGAGTACTGAGCTTTATCATCACATCTACAGATCCCACAGGTGCAGGAGTACTAAGCCTTATCATGTCTACAGATACCACTTATTTCCTTCTAGGCTTAGAGAGAGTCACTGTTTTTCTAACCCCTAATGTAACTGTGGGTCTCACTCAAGAGAAAGAGCATGGGCTGGAGAGGTGGCTCAAAGCTTAAGTGTATCTGCTGCTCTTGCAGAGGACCTGATTTCAGTTCCTGGCACCCACAGGTCATCTCACAGCTGTCTGTAGCACCAGTTCTGGGGGATCTGATGCCCTTTTATGGCTTCCTTGGGCTCCTGCATGAATATGATACATATAAATTTATGCAAATACACACATGCATACAAAATTAGGTAGATATTTAAAAAGAAAGAGCATGCATGAACCTCATCTTCATATCAATGTAGCAAGTTCTGTCTTCATAATATTTTCTAGTTGTGGAGCAGCATAAAAGACTACAATCTGAGCAGATCGAGTGGGGTGGAAACTATGTAACTGTCTCAATTTTGAACATGAGGTCATCTAGACTTTCTGAAAGCTTAGTGAAACTGTGGCTTTTATCCCCATCTGTATGATCCAAGCTTTTATCCCCAGCTGTGTGATCCAGGCTGTACTTTTTTCTCCTTAATGAAACCATGGCTTTTATCCCCAGCTGTGTGATCCAAGCTTTTATCTCCAGCTGTGTGATCCAAGCTGTACTTTTTTCTCCTTAATGAAACTGTGGCTTTTATCCCCAGCTGTGTGATCCAGGCTGCACTTTTTTTTTTTTTTTCCTTAGTGAAACCATGGCCTTTATCCCCAGCTGTGTGTTCCAGGCTGCACTTTTTTCCACTAAGGACCTTTGGTTCTGTCAAGGGATCTTCCTGTTACAGACCTGGTGAGAAAGGAATTTTTTTTAAAGAAAAATCAGCCTCCCAATCTTGGAGATGGCTTTGCACCTTTACTGTTTCCCAATATCTACAAGTGTGCATCCAGGACTTGTAGAGACAGACATCTTTGAGTGAGCAAGGCTTCATGCCCTCCTTATAAGAGCTCTCCTTAAGAGCAGAGCACAGCATTTGGTGTTGATGTAGGTGAACGCAGGTCTAGTCAGGTGGTGTGACACCCCAGGAGGATATTGGGAGCAAGTGCTGTCTCCTGGTGGCTCTGTTCATACTGCATCAGCCCCTGGTTGTGAAATAAGTCTTTTGATTTTAAGGATCTGCTTCTCTGACTCTCTATGCACTGTGACATAAGACCTTCTCACAACGAAACTAAGAAAAATTTCAAAGTCTTCAGATCCCTGGAATGTGAAATCATAGAGCAGTTTTCAAGTATCCTTTTAGATCTTCCACCAAACACTGTGATTTGTGAAGGACTCAAACTGAGAACCTTGATTTGGACCTGTTTTAGAAAGACACCATTTTTTTCCCCATGCCATCCCAAAATAAAATGCTCCTAGGCATATTATAAGCTCATTTCAGCCATTCGGCCTAAATCTCCTTAATCTTTGCCAGCAGGAGGTCTCACTCTCCTTCCACAACCCCTCCCACTGGCTAGTCAAGCCCATCTGGGCATGAGTGAATGCAAGCCAGCCAGGGCTGGAGGGCTACCTGCATCCCTGGCTCCTCCTGGGAGCACATGCTCAGTTAGCTCCCAGGGCCTGCCGGTGTGTGATAGAGGCTCATGTGAGTCCGTGGGCTGGGAGAGGCATGTTGGCGAAGAGTGTGTTCAGTGTGCCAGGATGAGCCTGGCGCTGCCTAAAGCTGCAGACCTTTAACCTCTTCCCTAGAGAAGAGGGAGATGGAAGAAGTCGAGATTCCTCGCCATTGTCTTTAAGGATGAACCCACTCATGAAATGTAATCTAAGAATGTGCCTCCCTTCTCTCAAGCACAGTTCCAGTACTCACATGTTCATCCCATTGACAGTCTAAGCCTGTGTGCTGGATGCTGAGTGTGATTAGAAATTAGTGGCTGATTTTGTTCTCTAAAGAACACCATGTCTGGTCAAGTCATAATAGATGCCCACTGAACAGATCAACATTTCTCCAACTTGGGTGATAGAGATAGCCCATTCTAAATGAAATTAGTGTACAGTGGTATTAACCACATGCACGCACAGTGCTACACAGAATCTGTTTATCCTTTCGGCTCATACTGCACCCGTGAACTAAAGCAACCTTACAACTGAGTAGAACAAAAGCCTACGGTACAATTGAGATCCGTGACAGTCAGCTAGGTGAACACTGTGTCTAGCCCAGTGACTGCTGAAGGCAGGGCTGGGAGGAACTGACAGCAGCACGCACAGTCTCCGTCACCTTGGTCATTCTTGCCAATGGCACACTGCCCAAGATCCCCAGCTGCTTCTAGCACGGTACAGGGCAACCTTTGAGCCAAGCTGTCTCCAAACTCTCTGAGGTTTCTTTGGCTCCTTCCATCGCTCTGCTCTGCAACAACATACAGATAACTTGGATCGATTTTCTTTTAAATAAAGTGGACAGGTGACCAAAAACTCCCACAGAACGTATTCAACTGATGCAAATCATGGTTGCAGTCCTGAAAAAAATAACTAATCACAACACATGCATGCAGACCACTGTAACATGCGGACTCCTGAGCATACAACCACTACTTCAGAACTACTTCGCTTCCGAGTTACTCAAAGGGACTGGAGAGAAAGCTCAACTCCACTGCTAAGAGCCCTTGCTGCTCTTGCAGAGAACCCAGCTTCAGTGTCCAGCATCCACTCGGTAGCTCACAGCTGCCTGTAACTCTGGTGACAGGAATTCTGAGACAGGTACCAGGCGTGCAAGTGGTGCAGAGATGGTACATGCAGACAGAAGAGTCATACATGTAAAAAAAAATGAAATATTTCTGCAAAAGAGTGGCTCAAGTTGCTCATAAAAATGTGCTGATAGTATTTGTATCTGACTCCTAAAATTAAAACATGAAGACAGCTCTCACCCTTCACTCTCTCCCCATGCAGCTTTCCGGGGTTTTAAATCACATTTAAGACTGTCATAAATGACTGTGCCTAAATCATACTTACACTGTGACTTCAGCATGGCTCAGTCCTTGGAGTTTCTCTTTCATAACAGAGGAGGGGGCCCTGGTCCATTCCCTAGGGCCACTCCCTGGGAGAAGCCCTTTCGTTGGATGCTATCTAATTTGGGCATCAGAATTCCTTCAGCAGTTCTAGGGGACTTTACCGAGTCAAGGAGCTAATGACAATATCAAGACTCCACAGCCACTCCCCATCCAAATCACCTACACACGCACATCCGTTCACACATCCCTCCCCCAGTCCTTTCTGGGTAAATGGTTCTGAGCTATTCTGTGACCAAGTCCTAGAGCCAGATTCAGCATCCAGCCCGAGCCCAGCTCTCCAGAGAGCAACTCTTCAGGCCATGCTGTGCTCAATCCCAGCTCCAGATCTACCACGGCATCAGATCCCTATAAAGAGTGAAGTCCAGGATCAGCCCTGCAACATATGTACACAGAACAACAGAGCCCCTCAGGGAAACCCCTTCTGTGCTATTTCCCCTTTCAAAACCCAGGTCCTCGGCAAACCCTCTTCTACCAAGTCACCTTTCCAAGGCAAGTGGTTGAAAACTGAGTTATAGGATAACAAATCTCTCTTGCTTAGCGGTGCTCTGTCTGTGCTATGGATATCACGGTAAGGCTTCCACAACATCTCCTTAAAGCAGGGCATAGGTTGTGTGTGTAGAGCCCAGGACTGGTCCAGGGCTCCAAAGGTTTAAATGAGAGGTGGTACATTTCATGCCTTCCTGTAATAGTCACCTCCTGCCTTTAAATGTTAACGACTGTTCTATACAAACTTCCAGAGGACAAGATAAAGAGGGGTGACTTTTTTTATATAATACTTTTATTAATAGTTCGAGTTTCATACAATGTATCTCCATAACACCCTCTTCCCAATCCTCCCTGCCCCACCATCCCATCCACAGTGCCCTCAAAGAAGAAATAAAAAGGAACAAAAACAAAACAAAATTAAGTCAAGCTTGTGCAGCAGGAGCATGGATGGTGGGCTTCGCCATGGTCTTTGAAGCGGGAGGCTGCTCTGATTGTGAACTTTGACCTGGCCCATACTAGCCCAAGATGAAGCGTGACAGAGTTTTACCTGAAGTTTTGCTAAAAAGATGGTTTAGTAGTTAAAGTACACTGGCTGCTCTTCCAGAGGACCTGGGTTCAGTTCCCAGCACCCACACGGCAGCTCACAACTGTCTGTAACTCCTGTTCCAGGGGATCTGACACCCTCACAAAGCACTATTTTACATAATAAGAATAAAACTAAATTATTAAAAAAAAAAAGAAAGGTGACTTTAATCTTATGAATGGGTGAGTTACAGCTGATGTGAACCAGCTGACCCCAAGCTCGGGTTGTCACAGCTCCCCTGACCACTTCTCTCTCTAAAATGAAATGATTCCCTTTCAGAAGCAAAATGTTAATTTTGTGACCAAGTTCAACTTTTCCTTTTGCTCATAGCATTCAGTTTGTTCAGGAAATATCAAAGGACAGTAAAGAATGGATGTGTGTCTTCCTGTTAACAACGGTGGGCAGACACTGGTGCAGGCGTTCCTGTGACACCAGGTGCTGTTCGGAGTACTTCTTGTTTACACTCAACTGGACCGCACTGAAGTAATACAGCAGCACTGGCTTATTATTCTGAGATACCAAAGCCCTTTGATCACCTATGAGACTGTGAAACTAGGGTTTTGCAATCTAATAAATTTAATACATCTAAATGAAGCAGATTAAATGTTATTAGCCCCATAGTGTTTTCCTTTGGGGACAAGCCTCTAAAAATCACAATCTTGAAATTCCTCCATATCAAAGGTGGTTCAGAGAATGTCTAGCTGCCATTTAGACATTCCTGTGAACATGCTTATATTTTAATGAAGGACAATGATGCAGGAATTCTGGCATCTCTCTCATGCAGTTCTGCCAGCTCTCCTTTTACGCTTAATAAACCTCTTCAATCGCTACTAATCTCTAAAATAGAATCTAAGGAATGTTCTATGGTATTCACCAAAGAAAGGGTTTATGCTGAGCTCAAGTTGTTTATCAAAAGCATCAGTCAGATTTTCACTTATTGGAAAACCACGGAAAGCTCTTTGCCTGTTGATTCCAAGATACTGCTCCTCTGGACTCCCTTCAGTATCCAAGCCGTCCACACGCTCTGTAAGAAAAGGTTTGCTAATGGTTTGTGTACATAAGCTTAACTTTTATAACGTACTTGAGAATTTGAGTATTTTTAGTAAATACAGCAATGCTTTCACCAAAGGGAGATCGCTCAGCCAGTAAAGTGTTTACAGTGCAAATGTAAGGAAACGAATCCAAGCTCCAGGACCCACATTAACAACAACAACAAAAGATGGGGAGACAGATAGACACGAGTAAGTTAGCGAGCGCTAACTCTGCTTTGAAAAACAAAGGAGATGGTGTCCAAGAAACAATGTCCAAGGTTGGTCTCTGGCCTTCACACACACACACACACACTCACACACACACACACACACACACACACACACACACAGAGTCACACATACACACACACACACACACATTCACACACACACACATACACACACTCACACACATATACACACACACTCACACACCCTCGTACTCTCACACACACACACTCACACACATACACACTCACACACACACACTCACACACATACACACACACATACACACACACATACACACTCACACACACTCACACTCATACACACACTCACACACACTCGTACTCACACACACACACTCACACACTCACACACACATACACACTCACACACACACACATACACACACATATACACACTCACACACACTCACGCACATACACACTCACACACTCACACACACTCACACACACATACACACACATATACACACTCACACACACTCACACTCACACACACACACTCACACACACACTCACACACTCACAGAAGATACCGTTACTCTGGAGATCTGAAACATTTTAGTCTCACTGGGATCAGCAGACACCTAGTGTCACCTTGTAGACAGGCTCTTCCTGTGCTTTGGTGTGGGTGACGATTTCAGTGCTGCTCCTTTAGGGACTTAAGTCACATCTGGCATCTTTTTGGTTGTCGTGGAATGCTGAAGAGAGTTCATGCTTTAGTGGAAATATAGACAGGGTTTGTGTCTGGCACAGAGAGAAAGAGGGCACAGCCATGCTGAGTCCAGTGCCATCTGCTGAGTGGAGACTGGGAAGCTTTTGTCTGGGTTTTGAATTTGACTCTTTGTTGGGAACAGGTCTCTGTTACAACCTTGTCTTCCCTGGCTTTTCTACAGTTAAGCTGACTGTTCATCACTCACTTTCTCTTGTTTTCGTTCCTATCTTCGACACTGTTGCTGTCTTTTTAGTGGTTTCTCTAGGTGAGACGTGCATGACTGACTCATTACATTCTAGCATATTTTATTGCTTCTTTCTCTTTTCTGATATTTCTAGAACTAAGGCTTTTTAACCTTTCCTTAATCCCTCTGGCTTGTGCAGTTACTGTTGGCTGACTTGTGTGTTTTCTGTGTGACTTACAGTCTAGGAGACATTCCAAGTGCCTAATTGATGTTTACCTGTAGGCTTGCTAATTACAGTGTTCCTGAGTCTTAAATTTTACTCTTTTCCCATCTGAGATCACGTTCTTCCTATATAGAGAAAACCTTCCTTCTGTGATTCTGTCAATGCAGGATATCTGAGGACAGTTTTGATTGTGCAACATCTTGATTTCACTCAGCTGTCTCGATCAGGCAGAGAGCTCTGAGGGGCTGGCAATAATTCTATCCATGCTTCTTGTTTCTTGGCTCTGCAGTTTCCAGTATTTCTGTTAAGAAGTCAGTGTCTGCTCTCATTGCCATTCCTTTGAATACAAACGTGTTTTTCCTTTAGATATTTTTACTTTAACTTTTATTTATTCCTTGAAATGTTCACATATGTATACAAAGTATCTTGATCAAACCACCCCTCATCCCCTCCTCCAACTCCCCTGAGAATCCAGAGTCCCCCATCACATCTCCCTCTAACTGCATGTTCTTCTTTCACATTTTAGTTTGTCCTTCTTTCCTTCCTTCTCAACCTCCCCTCCCCACTTCTTCTTTTCTTTCTTTTAGCCCATTCAGTCCAATTCTGCCCATATGAGTGCATGGGCTTGGGATCATCCACTGGGACTGGTGGGGAAACTCCCAGTGGTCACACTCCTAAAGAAAAGTGACTCTCCCTGCCCAAACTGCATGCTGAATTTGATCCAAGGGACTCATACTGGGATGCTGCACATGGACTGAGCACGAGAGACTGGCCTGGGTGGAATCTCACACCAGTAGAGGAGCAAAGGGATAAATGCCCTCATGAAGAGTCACATTGATGGCACACACTTAGCAAAAGGAGACAAGTCTGGACTAGGAGACCCTGACTCCAGCTTATCTGAGCATCTAGACAGACTTGTCGGATGATTAGCTGAACAAAGTCACAACTAAGAACTCAGGCTCTGAAGCCACCTTTTCTGTGTGGCTTTGGGCAAGCTAGCTTTTCTGTGCCTTAGTTTCCTTGTCTACAGAATAATAGCACCTACTTTTTAGGATTCGTAAGAGGAGCCTAGTTCACAGAAAGGCGCCCGCACACATTAGCCCTGCATTAACTGAATGAATTCTATGCTAAGCCCAGAGCCCCACTTTCTTGGTTCATTTCATAGTGGACAGAAGCAGTCTGCCTGCCATAGACATCTGTCTGCAGAATTATATGATGTTCCAGTCATCCTGGAGACAGCAAAAATACTAAGGGTCCACCCTGCTTCAGTGACCTTTTCTATGGGTGCCTTGAGATTGTGGTGGGGACCAAAGAGTCTAAATTTCCAGGAGTCTGGAGCCTTCCGCACTGAGGCGCTGTCTCTGCTGTCTTGATGAATATATATCTTGATGACATACAGGACACTCCTTTTGCTAATAAGGACCCCGGAGATGGACTTTGAAAGTACAGAGACTCTGAATACAGATCTGACCTTCATGATTTCTGTGTTCTAAACGATCCTCTTTGACCCTAGACTTTGAAATTGCCTTGCGTGGGTAAACGCCCCACTACGGTGTGGGTTCCGACCTGGACCCGGACAGCAGCTAGGCCTGTCTTTTATGGAACCGTTCTCCATGTCTGGGCCACAGTGCTGTCCAGCCAAGCTCCGCCCTCTCTGGTTTAATCAGAAGTTATGACGGATGGAAGTGGTGCCACAGCAAGGCATCTGGGCGCCTGGAGCTGGGATGAACCAGCTTCCGTTTCTTCTCTTTTGTCCCCAGCACTCCCTCTCTGGCTTCTAGAATCTCACTGTTGTTAAGGAGCATTTTTTTTTTTTTCGTGTTAGAATAGGCAGAAAATGGTGTCTGTAATGGTCTGCAGAAGAGATTTTCAGTAGCTGGCAAAAAAAGTTTGCCCCTAGTAAGATAACCTCTTACCCCGTTGTGCCCAGGTTGAAGTTGGAGCAGCCGAGGGTCAGTTTTCAAGAACCATCGTAAACCAGGTAGAAGCAGCTAATAGAATTGCATATCAGGTACTGTCCTGCAAAAGCTGGACCGTGCCTGTGTTTGAAAGCTCGCCGTCTGAGGGAGTGCCCAGTGCCCAGACAAATGTCTCTGCTTCATTGTCCTCACAGTGTGAGGCTAGACACAGCAGCAGGGGCAAGTGTGTCATCAGGCATGCTAGCAGCGTGTGAGCGGCTGCTCTCCTAGTACACCAAGCTTGGAAATGTTTCCATGTCAGTGTGGCCCGGTTCTGGTGACTGTTTTGAGAAGGGGTTCTGTCCTTGGACTGAAGTAGGGGGTCAAGATGGACCGTGTTTTGCTGACAGTCCTGTGTGCCTGCTGACTGTACATGGAGATGAGTGAAGGGTTCCAGCATGGCATAAAGCTTGAGAAGTCTTTCTCTAGAAGCAAATCCATTCAGAGAGGAATTGAACAAATAGAAAATACAAGCTGGCACAGGAGTGTTTGTAAACTCAGGGAATGCAGAGCGAGTTGCCGCTGCTTCCTCTTGTACCACTGGGAGGTGAGCTACATGCTTACGGCTTTGTGTCCCTCCTGATGACTGTGTCACCTGCTGCAGGAGGCCATTACTGACACCATGGATCCATATAGTTCCAGTAGTCTTGAGGCTGGAGTCTTGCCACTGTCTCTTTGGACCCCAGCTATGCCCATCATCCCTGGCATAGCTGTCATATCCCCTCAGCTCAGTCACCGAATTTGGAGCTATCTTGCTCTGCTTCCTCCTCCTCCCCCTCCTTCTCCTCCTCCTCCTCCCCCCTCCCTCTCTTCCTCCTCTCCCTCCCCCTCCTCCTCCCCCTCTCTCTCCCTCTCCTCCCCCCTCCCTCTCTTCCTCCTCTCCCTCCCCCTCCTCCTCCCCCTCTCCCTCCCCCTCCTCCCCCCTCCCTCTCTTCCTCCTCTCCCTCCCCCTCCTCCTCCCCCTCTCCCTCCCCCTCCTCCTCCCTCTTCTCCTCCCTCTCCCCCTCCTCCTCCCCCTCCCTCTGTTCCTCCTCCTCCTTCTCCTCTGCTTCCTCCTCCTGCTGTCTTCCTCCTCTCCTCTTCGTCTTCTCCTCTTCCCCCTCCTCTTTCCTCTCCTACTACTTCTTCTTCTTCTCCTCTGCAGGTTATCCAGCAGCTGAGGCTCTCTGAAAATGAAAGTGTGGCTCTGCAGGAGCTGCTGGACTGGAGGAGGAAGCTCTGTGAGGCCAGAGAAGGCTGGCAGGAAGCCCTGCAGCACCCAGAGCCTCGGGCACCTCCGCCACCACCCTGCAAGAAGCCCACACTCCTGAAGAAGCCGGAGGGAAGCTCCTGCACCAGGCTTCCATCCCAACTCTGGGACAGCAGCATCTGATGTAGACTGGACTGCGGGCATGTGACTGAGCTCACAGGAGGCTGCCTCTGCAGGAGACTGCCCTCTGATGTCTGAGGTCTGCTCTCCAGGCATCTCTACAAAAGCACAGGACACTAATGATGACTACCCGAGACCTCGTGTGTGTGTGTGTGTGTGTGTGTGTGTGTGTGTGTGTGTGTGTGCTCATTGGTTCCTTCTCCATTTCTCTGTAGCACACTGAACTTTAGGGCCACACTCCCAGATAACCAGAGAGGCGGGGAGGATGAGAAGGTGGATGGGGTAGGGGACTGGGCAGTGGGGAGAGGCCCTCCAGGCAGCTGTTTCTAGTACCCCCCACATTGGCCACTCTCCCATCAGTGGCCTTCATATGGTGCAGCACATAGGACTTACATTTCATTTCTTTGTAGGTGTTTGTGTGTCCTTAGAATTACAAGCCTGATGATCATTTTAATTGTTTATCATTGTATTTTACAACTTTACGCAATTGGTGTGTTCCCTTTCTTCAAAACACAGATTTTTAAAAGATCATTTTTAGGGATTTTTTTTAAATTCCACATACTTATTTTTAACCCAAAGCCCCTCAAAACCTGGAGACCGCGTGTTGCATTGGCTTTAGCAGACCCCTGCAGGAATTCGGGTCGAGAACCAGAGTTTATACTTCCCGTTCCTCCGCTCTTTCCCACCCCCAGCGTTTCCCGTGGGTACGCGTGGCTTTGGCGTTTGTTGGTTAAGCTTCATCCCCACCCAGCTCCTCAGCTTGGCATAGATGACAGGACATTTAGGGTTCAAAGCATATGGCTCCAAGTTCCTAGCTGGTGATACAGGAGTTTTATCAGCACTGCTAAGCAGGCTGACCCTCATGGGACGTAGCAGCGTGCTGACCTCCCTAGGAACACTGCATGACTCCCTCGCTGTGTGCCCAACCCGCTGCCGTGCGTGCGTGCGTGCGTGCGTGCGCAGGCCTTGCTTCTCCATGTCTTTCTGCCCACCGTCTGAGCCCCGAGCGGTGGCTGCACCACCCACCTGCCGCCGTCTCCTGCCACTTGGACCGCGTTATTCGTTGCAGCAATTGCAGAGCTACCGTGCCAATAAAAGGGTACAACCGTGTCCTGGCGTTTCACTCATTTGTGGTCAGCGCTGTCTTCTGGGAGTTCTTGTTTCCTGATCAGATATGCGGAAGCAATAGAGTGGCCCCACCCAGCCTTCCTTCGCATTTCGGTCTTTACAGCCATTTGTGAGCCTCAAGAGACGCCTGTTAGCACTGTGTTTAAAAAAAATAATCCGGAGCGAACCACAGCAAGCCAGGCACAACAAGCAGCCTGTACCTGACCACCATGAGACCTGCCGAGGCTGTGGGTATGCCTGGCTGCAGTAAAGCAGGTGGTTGGGATGAGGGCTCTGTCTGGATTGGGAGCTTTGCACTTGAAAGGAATGCTCAAGGAGAGGTCACTCGTTGCATCTGATAATTAGTTAACCCTGGGGAGCACAGCCCCTCCAGGACATCAGAACAGGCAGAAGGAAACTTCATGGCTCATCCACATCACCCTCCAAGAGCCAATGAGGTGCTCAGCTTGCCCTGGGAGGGTCCAGCCAACCCCTGGGGCATCTCCTCACCTGCTCTGAATCCAGCCCACAGTCTATGGATGAGACAGCTCCTCACTGACACAGACTTCTTTAGCCTCCTTCTCCACCAGTCCTGAGACATTGTAGACTCTCAGTGACCGGGGCTGAACTGGCAGTGTGGTTCCCTACGTAGAACATGAACTTCCCAGCACTGCCCCTGTGCCCGCTTCTCAGACCGTGCTGATGTGGGATCCATTGTTGGAACAAATTGCCTGTTGTGCTGCCCAGAGAATTACCCTAAGGGAGTGGACCAGGAAACACCTATTCTCAGAGCTCCGGATGTTGACCAGGAAGGCCAAGCTCTGGGCTCTCCCGAGACCTGGCGTCTGGTGAGAGGTCATCGCTGCTTTGCAGATAGTCATCTTCTCATCATAAATTCACGTGCAGAGAACAGGGGGAGAGGCAGCCGGGTCTCTGGGTGTCTCTCTCAGGGTCACTGTGTCTGTTCTCATGACCTTGTCTTCCCCCAGAGGACCTCTTCCTCATGCCGTCTCAGCAGTGTGTCAACCTGGAGAACACGCAGAGGCTCAGTCTGCGGCACTGACAGACACCCGTAAGGGCATGAGGAGCATCCTCGTATCAACATTGAGGTTACAGTTCAGGGTTGTGAGGAAGCCTATCAGAATATCCGTTTCATTTCTATCGCTCCAGCATGAGGCCCCAACTTGCCAACTTCTTACACTTAAATATAGCTTTAAAACCGTCAAAGAAGGTGGCTTTTCTCAGACACACAACTGTGTGAGACTGTTACAAGGCCACTCTAGGGAGACCTTACGTGATGATGGGTCCATACGCACGTGTGATCTAAGTCACACTACCTTCTCTTCAGCCCAGAGACCTGCACAACCAGAGGAGCTCATCCAGCACAGTGCTGTGAGCATCACAAAGCATGAGCCAGTCCATGTGCAGAGGCCCCTGTAGGCCTTCAGACTGTAACTGCCAACTCCTCCACCAGGGCGTGAGACCATCTGTGCTTGACTGCTTCTCAACTGTGAAGCGCGAGGGCCTGTGCGTCCATTGCTATGGTATCACAGTGCAGAGGAGGCTACGGACTTTCCATGAGAAGAAGACGGGCAGAGTCACCAGCACTAGCACCATAATAGCCGTAATTACTAGTTGTAATAACCGAGATCAAGTCCCAGTCTTCGTGTGCACTGCAAGTCCTCAGCACAGCTCCGTAATGAGAGGAGCACTGTGAGCTGACAGAGGCAGCATTCTGGGTAATAAAGCCCTGACCGTTATTTCACACAAGCAATATTCAGTTACATACACACAGTTGCAAAGAAAGATGGCATTTTAATAGCCACCCGACCATAAGGTATGAATTATGACATATTATTAGGCCTGCAACCTTATGTTCAGCAATATAATTGGTAAGAATTATGATGCTATGTTCAAACACACCTCCTCTATTGCTTTTTTAAAAAAAAGAATTATTTAGAGGGACCTCTAAAAAATACTATCAAAATGTTTATATTGGGTTAAGATGACTTAAAACATATTTTCCAGAGTGGAAAAAATACCTCATTACTATTCTTAAGTAGTGGTATCTAATTTAGTAAAATTATGATTGCATAAATCTACTCAGTAAAAGTAACAACCAATTAAAATCCAAGATGGTGAAAGGACTGCACATTGAAATATTAATTACTTTGTTTGGAGAAAATAATATATTGGAAATTCCCTAGCTCGGAATGATGGCCAGGGTTCTGCCAAGACTCAGCGGCTGTCAGATTCCAGCTGGGGATCAAACTCAAGTCTCACGTCCACACAAGCCCTGAGGTGGGGGCTGGAGAAATGAGCCCTTGGAAATGAACTCACCACACAAGCACCGAGACCTGTGTTCAAATACCCAGGACTTGTGTGAAGACGTTTGGTGTGACGGTGTATACTTACGGCTCAAGTTCTGGGAAGACAGAGACAGGAGGATCCCTGGGCCTCGCTAGTCAGACACCCTCACCTACCAGGTCAGAGACCATGACTAAGAAGAAAGAGAAAAAGGGTGAATACCACTAAGGAACCGCACCAAAGGCTGACCTCTGGCCTCTACACACATACACACACACACCCGTGAAAACACACGCACGCACACACACACAGACACACACACACAGAGCAGAGGTTGTTAAATATAAAGCCCTGCAGTGGCCCGTCTGCGCGCTCAGCTGCAGCCCTGTCTCACCAACTTCCAGCCGTAAGTTTTTGACAAGGAGTTAATGGATTTGATTTCAATTGCAATGCTCACCAAAAGTATTCTTAAGTTGACCAGGGAGGAAAATTAAAACTGTGTTCCAGGTAAATTTCAGTGTAAACTCATTGCATCTTCTAAACTGTGCCCGGCGGCCCATATGTTACGGAGCGGGAAACTCACGGCGTTCAAAGCTAGGCGCATTCCCCACCCTCTGACGTCCTATTCATAAGCAATGACTTGTGAAAATTCCACAGTGAACAATGGCTCGCTCTGCAAGGTGTCCCTGTGTGTGACAGCGATCCCCTTAGATGGCAGAGCACCGTGGGAGCCAAGATTCATCCTGGAAAGAATCACTTTTGTAGTTCTGTCACTATGCCTGAGTTCCTCAGACCCCCGCGAGGTGCCATTGTGTCGGTTCCCACAGATTTCTCTAAAATCCAGCCGCATTGTCAACTTTGAAGATGATATGTTCAAAGGGTGACTTTTATTAGAAGCCTATCCTACATCTATCATCTGTTTTAATTTCTCAGATCGTTTTCCAGGGTTTCTCACGTATTTTTATACTTAAATGTCGCGTGTGTGCTGAACGCCAGAGGACTATCGTCCGGGTTTCATGCAGTGAACCAGGACACCACAATGGGAGGAGTTTCTTACAGAAAAGTAATTAAAGATGGATAAGCAATGCATCTGTCCATTGTTGTGACATAATAGGGATGCCCCCCTCCCGCCCCGTGCACTCCCTGCCTTTGAGTTAGCCATCCAGACCCCTGAGCGTGTGTGCTGCCTAGCCTTGCTCCAGAGCTGCAGGGAGTGTGGGCTGCTTCAAAGAAGGCGGCCAGCGGGCTCATATTCCCCTGATGTCACCATTCGGGGCCTAATGTCTAAAGAAACGAGAAAGAATGAGATTATTGATATATTCCCAAGAACGGTCAAAGTGCCACAGAAAAACAGACTAACTCCAAATTCAATTTGAGTTTCAATCTTTAGGATTTTAACAAAGAAGCCGAGAGTCCATGATGTATAGGCATCACTTACCGAGCTTCGGTCCCTCTGTGTTCGGCGGTGACATTGAGCCTGTTTTGAGGGACACATCCAACTTCACTGAAACAGAGTGGCTCATGGGCTGTCTGGAAGAGCAGGTCCACACAGCAGGCCCTGTTGGTGGGCTTCCTTGAATGTGTTCAGTACAACGTCTTCCTCTGACCAGTCTAACTTCTGACCAGCCTCGACTACAGAACGCACGGGCTCCTGCTCTCACTGCTGGGGAACTGCAGCCTCTCTCTCGAACTGAGCACCTTCATGAGGAGTGAGAATCTTTATTCTGAAAGAATGCCAGAGGCTTCTCTGCTTAGTTTTTGGAAATTCTCTCTGTGACACCTAAAGTGTGCATATTGATTCGGATGCGCACGTCCCTCTGAAGCGCCCTTCTGCACACACGGTGTCGGCGCTGGGCCTCCTTGTCCTACAGATGTAGCTCCTGCTCCTTGAAGGTCGCATCACAGTGGGGAGGAGAGATTCGAGAAAGGTCACTCCACACCCAGTTATTTCTAAAACAGCATCGCCAAGTTTGACGAAGGTGAAATAAAGGGCGGTACAAGAATCTGAAGACCTGGCTTTTCTTAAAGGAATCGTGGAGTGTTCTCTCACTGCACAAGGATCATTTTTTTTTTTTTTTACAGGGCAAACAAAAACCGAGGGACCAGTGTTTCTCAGTGCGTAGAACATTCTAGAATGAGAATATTCTAAGTTTCCTTTTCCCTTCCCCACAGTACCTGCCCATTGGCATCATTTCTGTCTTCCCCTCAAAACTGAGGGGACTTAAGAAATCTCGTCTTCCCTAGACTACAGGACGGTCCTTGGCACATGGAGGATATCTGTCCGTGATTAATGGCTGAATAAGCCGACAAATAAGTGGGTGAGTGCGAAATGAGAGTTTCCAGGGTGTAGACTCTAGAGCTTACGGAAGGGGCCCATCCCAAATCTCTGAAGATAAGTGGAGTTTTAATTCCTAAATTGTTATACAGGACTTTTGATGAACAGGAAACTGTAAGGGGGCGGAGAGGAATTCCCAAACAGAAGTGACAGGGAATCCATGTCCTGTGTGTGCAAAGGAGAGCTGCCACCCTGGAGACACAGAGGCTCCGGGGCCTCCTAAAGGTGCTTGCCTGAGATGAGCATGCAACCCTAGGATCTTCTGTTTCCACAGCAGAGAGAGTGCAGGTAATTGCTCTCACTCGGAAAGTGGCACCCCATTCTATGGTCTAAATATAAGTGCCCCGTCCCCAGTTCATAAGTTGGAACCTAATAATCTATTTAGAGGCAATCTCTTTGGAAGATGGCCAATCCCTGAAGGTCCCACCCTCATATACAGAGTTAGTGATGTTCAAAGGAGAGAGAACCCATGTTCCTTATGCCATATACAGATGCAGCAACAAGGCTCCCTGCACCCTCAGAGGGCAGCAGACACTGGCGTCTTGGTCTTCTGGACTCCAGAGCTGTGAGTAGTGTACTTCTTGTGTGTATCCGTCACCGAGTCTACGGTGTTCTGTTACCGCGTCCAGAGCAGACTAAAACACCAGGTATGTGGAGCCCTCCAGCCTCCCACTGTGATGGATCAAGGATCTTCCAACCCTCACCTCATCCTCATCTTCCAATGAAACTGAACCAGCTACACCTTTCCCCTGTTCCATAAGGTGACAACACACACAAGTGCAACAGGAAACACAATTGCCCAGAAATAAAGAGGAAAAGCACAGTCGAGTGTCGCTGTGTATCAGAGAAAAGAAACTCAGTGACTTCACACAAGAGGAAACTATGGCCAGGGAAAGAGATGGGCAAGGCTGGTAGACAGAGTTCCGTGTTGACTTGGCAGATAATTTTGGCAACAGTTCTCCAACCAGACAGATGGGAGATCGCTCTAGAGCCATCCTTCCTGCTCTGTAGATGTCTTTCTGGTGGAATTCCATGTCCCAAGACAGGCCATTTCTGTAGAGGAAGAGTGTTAGGGAAGTTTATTTTTAGTTATGTTTAAAATGTTTATGTGCACTGTTGGAAGAAGGGATGCGTAGGCGTTGGCATTTTGTGTTGTCTGCAGGAGTTGGGTTTCTGTGGGGGTTGTTTGATTGCTAATGATCTGCATCTGCTATCAGTAGAATACCTGAGGTGTTCTAAAAGAATAAAAACACCTGAGCTGAGAGCTCGGGTTCCACTGTGAGTCTGGCATTGGCCATGATGGTGGTTCCCTCTGCTGAGGCCTGGCAGAGTTTCCGCCTATGAAAATGCCTCCATGTCTCTCTAGCTGAGTCACCCCAGCAGCCTAACAACTACATGAAAGGCTTTCCTTCAAGCTCCCGCTAGGCTCTCCACAGCCTATCATCTATTATCCCATGGAAGCTACACAGACTGGCCAAGGTTGTCCTCACATGAGCCTGTGTGAGCCTGGTGATGGGCACCCGAGCTATCCTAGACCCCAGAGTCTCAGGAACGGGGACCAGCTGAGTATCGTCTGATCTGATCATGTATGAATGCCACACAGCATCTGGTGTTATTAATGAAGAGGGCTCTGGCGAGTCCATGGGCTCCAGTGATGAATATGTACCTTAAATTAGCCCCTGCTTTTGGGAAGTAGAGTGGTCCCTGAGGGAAAGGCTGGCTGCAGTTCTCAGCAGCTGTCAGAGAGGAGGGCAGTATCGTAGGGGATGCTTGGCTGTTTCCAACTGTCTTAAAATCATGAGGGTAGAAAGACAAGATTAGGCTTCTTATTCGTGGTTCATTCGATCAGCGGGATGCCAGGGAACATGTTCTATATCTTTTCTTATAGCTTTAAGACTGCTGGGCTCGCAAGTCACCGTCTGCCCAAAGTCTACAGTGCGCAGGCCAGAGGGGCTCTTAGATGAAGCTGGTGGTACCAAAATTGAGAAAACCCCAAACTGGAATGAGTTGGAAGGAAGAAGCTAATTATCCTGGAAACCCAAAGACCCCCGAACCTTCGAGGCCCCCTCCCTGATGCTATGACACTAGTTCTTTCTTTTCTCGTGAAGCCATTCCTGCCCGCCTGAGGCCCAGAGCATAAACTCTCTCTGACAAATGTGCCTTGGAAACACTGGAAACTCTCAAAAGCCAGAATTCCATCTATCCATCAGACCAGGAAACCAAAGTCTCCCAAGCAGGAACCCCCATCGGCATGTCCGTGGTGCTATGGGCAGCTCCCGGGAAGCAGCAGCTGCTGGGGACACCGGTTGACTTTAGACTCTCCTCGGCTAACTTGGAGTTGCCATTCCCTTGCTAGGACAGCATCTGCTGACCACTGTAGTCAGCCTTGCCGTCTCTCCCCACATCCCGCTTCTTTAAGACAGCGTTTTGTCTGTAGATACATCACTATCCGACACATGCTCTTCTTGCATAATTGTTTGTTCAGCGCATCTTCTGTGCCTCCAGAGTAGACTGACTGGAAGCTGGGACAGGCTGGAGTTACTGAAAGCCTGGTCAGGGATAGAGAATTTTTGGACGCTTCCCCAGGGGAGACAAGCCGGAGGAGAGGCGATCGGAGGTGAGAGCAGGCGTCTGCAGGCATTCCTGGGCAACAGGGAACATCTCAGATGGACAGCCTGGGAAATGCTGGAAACATCCCTAGAAGAGAGATGCTAAGAAAGGTGTTGGTAAGGGAACTAAAAGAGACTTTCAGAATCCAGTCACACGGCAATAGTGTCTAAAAGAGCCAACACGTGAGGGTGCAAGCAGCTGTCTCCATGCTGTGAGTGCCCGGCCACCTGGTTACTCTGCTCCCGCTAAGTCCTCTGAAAGGACTACTGAAGGAAGTGGTCCTGCCAACACAGACATAAAATATGAGTTTGACACACGGACGAGTCCTGCCACATTTTCTAGATGTCTTGTCTACCGGAGGAGACCTCCCTGAGGGGCTCAGCTACCCTGTGCACCAGCCAGTACCTGCTGCAGACCAACTGCCACAGGTCCGGCTACCTCAGGGGAGCTTTCTCCTCTTAGATTCGGGATATGGATTCTTTACTCTTTCCTGCCAGGCTTCTCTCCATATACCATCTATTAAAAACCCAGAGTACTTTGAACTGGCAGTGTCCCAGAAAATTCTGACCTAAAGCTTTAGTCCTTCCAGAAGCAAAGTCTTGTGGGACTTGGTCCCTGCGACACATCTGGGTCTTGGAGGGTGTGGAGACCTTCCTCTGAAGACCTGGCACCAGCCAATGGGGTTACAATGTGGGGAAAAAGGGTCCCACCCAGTGGAATGCAGCATGTTGCCTGATCAGAGATTAGAGATGAGTGCGGCGCACCGAGTCCTTCACAGCCATGTGAGCAACGGCGCAAGGAGGGGAAGAGGAAACGTCACAGCAAACTCCTCAGAGTGCACCTATCCCTGCACCAACTTCCAATCCCATGAAAGACTGGTCCTACTGACCCCATGTTTAGCGACTTCTAGATGCGCTAGACCGTCAGGTCAGTGGAGCCTCTGTAGGCAGCCGAGCACCTGTATCACCAAGGAAGAGGACAAAGGGGAAGCAGTATGAGTTTGAGACTGAAAGGGCATTGTATAGTTCAACCCCACCATCTGTCTTTTTGGTAGTATGAGTGAACCGTTCAGCAGGACTCAGACTTTGCACAAAGCGTCCTCTTGACTGAGGGCACAGGAGCGCAGAGGAAGTAATGGAAAAAGCGGGTTATAAATACTAGTTCACAAATTCCACATGAGTTCAGAATAAGGACTCAATCTGTGGTCCATATATCTTGCTTGTGTTGCTATAAAAAGTAAGCCCCCACCTTAAAAACAAACAGATTCAGTTGAAACGAGGCCCCAGTCAGATTGCTGTTCATATCACCTCTGATAAAGACAGGAACCCACGCAGCTTTTGGAAGAGTCTTCTGACTTCGTGTCCTTGTGAGAATGTAGTTCCGAAACCCTGCAGCTCAGTGACAATGACACAGTGTCGTTAAGGTAATCCTGAAGCCTTTTCTGGCTGTTGTAGGACATACCTCTGCTGCTGCGGTTCAGATGGCGCCTCACCAGAGGAGCAGAAGCTATTGACACAGGATGGAGATGGTCAGCAAGAGTGCTGGGATGTTCCATGAGAAACACACCAGGCCCTCAGACCTGGACCTCTGAGTGCAGCTTCTGCTCTCTGGCCAGAGAGGTGCACGAGGGGAGCTGGAGGCTCTCACTGGATGTCAGCTGGCTGGCAGGACTCCCACAATCCACAGGGATTGGTCTAGAAAACATTTGAAGAGAAATCCTACAGGAATTGTCATCCACAGCTTACAGTCAGAAAAGACAGAGGGACATGTTAGAGACTGTGAATCTAACCCCACTAACACAAGCAGGAGGCATGAGGTTGATTATCAGAGAGTGTGGTAAGGTCAGAGTCTGAATCCGGAATGCCAGGTGTTTCTTCTGGGCAGATCTTCATTTACAGAAGGGTGAGACTCAAGTTGGACTTCTGCAAAGAAGAAACGGAAGGAAGAGGAAGCCTAGTGAGCTGCCGCTCAGCTTGGTATAGGATGTGTTGGATGCTGGCGCTTGGGAAAGCAATTCCTTGGTCATGAGCCTCAATAGGCTTAGCAAAGAGGGATGGAGAAAGTTATGTCAGCCACTTAGAGTAAAGGACAAGGCTGAGGGAGAAGAGATGTTGGCAGTGGTTTGCAAACCGTGCATACAGTAGTTACCCTTAGTTATTATTATGACTCATTATGACCTCATTACTTAATTACCTGGGGATCTCTAAATACTTGAGGGATGTGTAGCTTTTGTTTTTCAAATGATTTCAAGTCTTCAGGTGAAGAACTAGAAACACACACCCATCCCTGTTTAATGCCATGTGGGGAGAGAAGAGATTCACAGCACAGTCACAGTAATAAGCAAAGCGCAGGGGCCCACGGACAGCCATTCATAGTGATCCCTGGACTAGAGAGGTAGGAGCCTACGGACAGCCATCCATAGTGATCACTAGAGTGGCAGGAACCTACAGACAGCCACTCATAGTGATCCCTGGACTAGAGTGGTAGGAATGGGGGTGGGCGGTTAAGGCAATCAGCAAGTGCATGTAAGTCTCTGGAGCACAGCCCTCAAGTCTCATTGTTTGTATCATAACTGGATAATTAAAGTGAGGCAGAATAGCCATAAGCTATTGTCCCAACCAGACCAAGCAGAGATCTAGCCAGTGGAAGAAGGAAGCTCATTAGAAGGAAAACTGGAGTTTTAAGAATACTTTAATCCCAGTGCACGGGAGGCAGAGGCAGGCAGATCTCTGTGAGTTTTAATCCAACCTGGGTCTACAGAGTGAGTTCCAGGACAGCCAGAGTTACAACAGAGAAATGGCATCCCCTTGAAAAACCAATAATTAATAATAATAATTGTAATAATAATAATAATAATACATTTAGATATTTCTAAAACAAAGTCAGAAATGCAAGCATGTCCATGGCTCAGTTGGCACCCCTGGGAGAGTTACTTACCGAATATAGAATAAAAATTGACTTGAAGTTGAAAGACCCACTCGCCCATACACACAGGTACACACGCAGTTCTGATGGGTCCGTGCCTGCCTGGAGGACGATCAGGAGCAGAAGGCAGTCTGCATAGAGCTTAGCAAAGTCAGGCAGCTTTTCCTAAAAAATGAAAGTCATGGGACAGGTGCTTAGCAAGGGGCATGGCTCCTCTCACACTTCTTCCCAGCAGGCACCTCACCTGTGGAGTGCCAAAAGGCTGCTGGGAAATCTGAAAGTGATCAAAAACCATAAAGTGAAAATTTAAGGAATCTAGAAAAGTCATACAAACAGTATGTTGGAGAAGGCCCTACTGTGTGCTTTAAACACACAGCTTGCCACCAAAGCCCACAGAGATACAGACATATAACTCCGTTCAGGTCAGAGTTTGATAGTTTAAATTTCTTCTTTAATTGTTTGTGGACAAGTGCCCACACACATCTGTGCTTGTGGGGTGTGTGTGTGTGTGTGTGTGTGTGCGCGTGTGTCTGTGTTTCTGTGTGACTCTGTGTGCTCTCAGAGTCAGACGCCCTGGAGATGGAGTCACAGGTGGCTGTGAGCCGCCTGATGTGGGTACTAGGAACTGAACTCAGGCCCTCTGGAAGAATTTGTACTAACTGCTGAGCTTTCTAGCCAGTCCCAAATTTTGATATTTTGTCAATAATAATCCTCCCTCCTCCAGTTATTATAAGAAAACAAAAGTCCCCATACGTGCATGAGTGCCCGAGTAACTACAAAAACACTATAGCTTCTCGACATCCTTGGTACCCAATGTGCGTGGACTCGCCAGGCAGAAAGCTTGTTGTTGGCCCAGTTCTCAGAAGCAAACCAGTTCCAGTCATGAGACCATGACAGCCTGGGCTTCAGAGTAACGGGCATCAATTGCCCGCGCAGCACCGAGAGGCTAGGGGACAAGAGGAAAGTGACGGCAGGGCAGACCTTCCCTTGGAGAAGCTGCTGCGAACTCTGAAGGAGACACAGCCTTGGGAACTACCCAGGGGGCACTGTGTGCCGTCAGCGGAAACCTTGCAGCTCCAACACTGATGCAGGAGCGTCCATGGTGTCCCTGGAGTGGCACAAGCACTGAGTGCTTGCCTTTGGCGGTCTCTCCCAGCCACTCCTCCCCTGCCCTCGTGCCAGCTGGCCTTGTTGAGAGCAGCACCCCTTTCCAAGTTGACCTCCATCTCGGGAACAGCAAACCTGCCCTCGTTTTGCTGGGATGGCATCTGAGGCTAGCATAGGGAAACACGAGCCTTCCTATCCAGTGTTTGCAGTTTGGAGGGTTTGGGCTCACTGGGCCAGCGCTGTGGGTGCTGAGCTGTCGCCCGGGGCGGTGACAAAGCGATCCGCCTTACCTCAGTCAGCGGTGGAGCACCACTGGTATGTTTCTAGGGGCCCGTTTTTTAAAATTTCTCATTCCCTACGAAGTTTTTCCACAAGCAGTAGTTAAAAAGCACAAAGGACAGAAAAGCCTCTGAAGGAGAAAGGAGACAAGGCCAGCTCACATACTTCCCAGGCCACACGCCACAGCCCGACATTCCGTCCCACCGATGAGGAAACAGCGTAACCTACCGTCCTGTCACCGCGGCTGTTAATAACTTGGATGGCTTCCAGGACCACACGGGGACGGGGAATATTCCGTCTCCAGCAACCGCATCCGTGCCGAGGTTTTCTCTCTGAGGCGGTGCCTCTACGCCTCTTGCCACGTGTGGACGTTCTAATTCTCGGGGCACGTGGACTCTGATTCATCTCTGATTCACGCTGATAAGGGAGAGCGTGTAGGACCCAGTACTCCCAGGGACGCTTAGAAACAGAGAACTCTGCGTTCCCAAACACTCAGTCAGCTTCCAGTCCCAGTTTAGAAAACCAGTGGGTAATGCACAGTGGGGCGGCTGAGGGACGCTTTCATCCATGTGTGATCTATATAAATATATAGAGAGAGGTGGGGGGAGGGAGAGAGCGATGACAGAAAAAGCACGAAGACCAGAGGAGAGAGGGGATGCAGTTCACTTCCGGAAGATTCTTTCAGTGTGTGTGGAGTTGAGAGAGCCACAGTGTTCGAACATGACACATAGGAGTGAAAACAGACTCCATGTTAAATCACTAAACATCGCAGACAAAATATCACTTCTATAGATCATTACTCTATCTCACGACCACATGTGATACTACATTTACGTAATACAGGATCTATGAATGACATTGGAATAGTGACAAGCTGTAAGTCATCTGGCAAAAGGAGAGCAAATGGGCACAGCGAGAAACCGGAAGGGAGATGGCTAGTGTAAACTCAGCCATGGGATAGGCGCACTAAAAGTAAGCATCCTAATTGCCCAATTACAAGGCATGTTATCAGGTTAAGAAAATGTAGAGGACCAGCGACCGGCCAGAGGGAACAAGCACAGAGCAATAGCAAGATGTGGAAGTGAAATAGGGCGAAGCATTCTGCTTAGACAAGTCAGAATAAAGCTGAGGGGACTGTTAGTTCTCAGGAAGGCTGATTTCAGAACAGAGACAGCAGAGACAACGAGGGTTCCTTCAGAAGGGTTCAGTGTGTCTGGACCGCGAGTAACCGAATGCGCTTCTGCACACAGCGCCGAAGCACACGGAAGGGGAGAGTCACACTAACACAGGACACGCATCCCAGGTTAACAAGTAGCTCGCAGGTTCAGTGGCCAGAAACCAAACGTTCTTCTCCAGATAATAGTGTTTCGAATGGATGTTTCACAAATAAGCACATCGGTGCTCCATGTTCCTAGCCGTTCTGGACAGGCGGTCAGACACCCAGTGTAATGCCACCCAGCACTTGTTTACTGGGTGAAGTTAGAAGATTAAGATTATCCAGTGTGGGGCCTGGAGGACCTGGAACTCCCATGCAGTGCTGTCAAAGTGTAAAATGGCCCAGATATGTGAGAAACGGCTTAGTTTTGCTTTGAACCGTGTGTGTTTGTGTGTGTGTTTGTGTGTGTATATGTGTTTGTATGTGTATATGTGTATGTGTATATGTGTGTGTATGTGTATGTGTATGTGTGTGTGCGCATGTGTGTATGTGTATATGTGTGGGTGTATGTGTGTGTGTTTGTGTATGTGTGTGTTTGTGTGTGTATGTGTGTGTGTATTGCATATGAGCATATGCATGTTCATATTGTGCTGGTGCCAACACATGTATGTTCATGAGTACGTGGAGGCCAGCAGTCTATCTCAGATGTCTTCTTTAATTGCTTTCTAGTTTATTTCTTGAGATGGGGTCTCTCACTGAGACCTGAGCTCCCCGCTTTGACTAAACTATGTGGCCAGTAAGCTCCAGACAGCCTCCTGCCAGCACCTCCCCACGGTTGGGATTACGGGCACAGTACCTGCACTTGACTGCTTGTTTTTAATTTATTCTATTTTAAATTGAGTCTGTTTGTGGATTTGTGCACATGGGTGTGGGTGCCCACAGAGGTTGGAGAGGAGCGGCAGAGCCCTTGGATCTGGAGTTACAGACAGCTGTGACCCTCTGGACGTGGGTGCTGGCTCATCGGCAATAGTTGCGCACTCGCTTAACTGCTGAGCCATCGCTCCAGCCCCAAGCATTTGGATGCACGCTAAGGTCTGCACAGTGCACAGCAGACACTGTCCTGACGGTGCCATCCCCTCACCCTCTTTGGGGACTGTCTGGAGGCTTTGGAGAATGTAACATGCCCCATCATACGAGGCAACCATGTTTCTTCACCATTTTTAACCAAGGGAATTGAAAGTAGATGTATGCGTGTGAACCCTTAAGTGGATTTGTGTGTGTTAGCCAAAGATTGGAAAGAATGCAAGTGTCCATCAACAGGTCACGTGACACATGGCAGGTGAGTCCTGTGCTGGAGCACCGCAGGAGAGTCCTGTGCTGGAGCACTCACCGCAGGAGAGTCCTGTGCTGGAGCACTCACCGCAGGAGAGTCCTGTGCTGGAGCACTCACTGCAGGAGAGTCCTGTGCTGGAGCACTCACTGCAGGAGAGTCCTGTGCTGGAGCACTCACCGCAGGAGAGTCCTGTGCTGGAGCACTCACTGCAGGAGAGTCCTGTGCTGGAGCACTCACCGCAGGAGAGTCCTGTGCTGGAGCACTCACTGCAGGAGAGTCCTGTGCTGGAGCACTCACCGCAGGAGAGTCCTGTGCTGGAGCACTCACCGCAGGAGAGTCCTGTGCTGGAGCACTCACTGCAGGAGAGTCCTGTGCTGGAGCACTCACTGCAGGAGAGTCCTGCTGGAGCACTCACTGCAGGAGAGTCCTGTGCTGGAGCACTCACCACGAGAGAGTCCTGTGCTGGAGCACTCACTGCAGGAGAGTCCTGTGCTGGAGCACTACAGGAGAGTCCTGTGCTGGAGCACTCTCAGCAATGGTCGGACAAGACTGACAACAAAACAGCCAATGACTTTCAAAATAACTGTGTGGCGGGAAGGAACACAAAGGGTTAAGTTCCATTATTCTGTTGACATACATTGCTAGAAAATGCAAACTGACCAGTGCCAGACAGTGGGCCAGAATGCAAAGGACAGGAGCAGGCGCCAGCGGGAGGTGCTGTGGGCACAAGGAACCCTGGCCGCTGCATGTTGTTATGATGGCCTTGGTGCTTGCAGATGCCTGTGCTTGTGTCTAAGTCAGCCCATGCCACACTTAGCACCTGCAGCCCATTCCGCATCAGCTGTACGTGTGTAAAGTTCCTGGAGAAAGGAAAGAAACAAGGGCCTTCGGAAGGGCCGGTCACAGGTCGACGGGTGTAAGGCGGAAGTGTTGAAGTTTTGTAGAGACATGTCTCTTTGTGTGTCTGCCTCTCTCTAAGCTTGAGGACTTGTGGTTCTGCTTCTGTATCCACAGTCATGTAGCAGTCCTTCCCAGATAGAATCTTCCATCTTGGAGGGAGTCTTATTAGGAAACAGAATTTTCTAAAGGGAGGAAACATTCCATCCTGCAGAGATTAAACTTTCAGGAAGTAAACAACTCGATCGATTCAGGAAGTCCCCAAAACTGACCAGTTCACTAGGCTGCTCTCTTCCCAAGCTTATGCAATGACTAAAGATGTCTGAGAGACAGCCTCAGACGAGCTGTGCTGTCCAGGAAGGGCAGCCCCGCTGCCTGGAAGAGACAGCCTGCAACTTGTTGAGCTGTGTGGTGAGCTCCAGGTTTCCAGGCTTCATGAGCTGTCCCCGTGCTGGGGTGGGCTTTGGCGAAGCTGCTGTCTTTGAGCGTTTCTGGTCCATGAATAACCCCTAACCCGCACTCCTGTAAGTCTTGACAACTCGTCATTTCACCAGCTGGAGTTTGCTGGTCTTACTTTGGTCTGTCAGACGAGTGCCCACCTAATTCTCCAGACGGTGGACTAAAGAAACCATTGCCTAATCTCCGGATGGTGTCCAAGGTCGTGAGATAACTCCCTGCAGAAAGGAAATTGTAGAAGAGAGACCTGGAGACAGACTGTTTAGAAAGAAACAGTCACCAGGAATTAACGTCCACCACAGGTGACAAAGGTTTTTCTCTCCATGCGTGACATTAGGTCACTGTGGGGATCTTTCCTACCAGTGGGAAACACTGGAGCTACAGAAGGAAGTCATGGCATGGTGGAGTCTGGAAAGAAAGGAGCAGGTGGAGGGGAAATCAGGACCCAGAAACCCAGGGTGTGTGGATGCCATAGGATGGACCGTCCTGTCCTTCAGACCCTCAGCCACCCATGACGGATGTCTTGGGACAAATTTGGTTAGGAAAGGTAATGGAAAGTGGTCTTTGTCTTATGATTTTTAGTTACATGCACATGCATGTGCACGCATGTGCACACACAAGAACATGCTCCCTCATACACACACACACATACAAGAACATACATGCACACACAAGAACACACATGCACATACAAGAACACACACACTGGGGAAGGGGAGAGAGAAAGAGAGAGAGAGAGAGAGAGAGAGCTTTGTTTGTTGAGACAAAGTCTTACCCTGCAACCCAGGCTGGCCTCAAACTCAAGGCAATCCCCCTGTCGCAGCCACCTGGGTGCTGGTTATAGGCATGATCTATCACACCAAATAAACTTGCGGTTTTAACAGGTGCTCTAGCAATATGACCCATCAAAAAAGTGTGTACTTTATGGAGCTTTTAGAGTCATAGAATCTTTTTAAAACATAAAGAAATCACGTCATGTGTTCTCTCTCATCGGCCTTTGACTCCGCTGCTCTTCTAACTACCCACAAATCCAGGTCTTCCCGAGATTAGCATTTCCTGAGTGTGTCAGGACCCAGCACGGCAGAGCACCATTGGAGATCAGTTCCTTCTGTTCGGTGTTCTGCTTTCAAAGCTCAAAGCCCAGTGCACAGATTTTCTGTGTGATTAGCTAACGGCTCTATGACCTCTGCTTTAGAAAGCAACCTCCTTTCCAGCAGCTGCCTAAGCAGTTTGCCTAATTTAGCCAAACACTTCTTCCTGTCTATGGAGCCTCTGGGATTTGGTCAAGGTAAGATAGGGAGGTTCACAGATCAATACTGCTGCTACGCAATTATTAGCAGGGATTCTTGAAATATAGCATACAAATCTGAACAGTTGATTTGAGGAAAGTAAACGATTTCTTGCAAGTTCCTTGATTTAATGCAGGCATTATTTTTCAAGTAAAATTCCGACCTTAACAGTCATATTAAATAACAGTTCACAAGGGCATGGGTTCATCGGAATTTATGAAGCGCAGTGCATAAGCGTCCTTTAATGGAGCAGAGGGCACAAGCCAGAAGGCCGAGAAGAGCAGCTGGGTCAGGGAATGCCTTGTCTTTTTTCTATATGTATATATAGAAATATATATATATATATATATATATATATATCACTGAAAATAGAACTGGACTGCGACTGGAAAGAATCACAGACTCAAGCAGGGCTAAAAGGAGGAGCCACCGGAAGCCCACTGTGGCTGCCAGCTTTTCATGGCCCAGTGCTCTGTGATGAGTCCACTAAGGGACACTTTTTTTTTTTCAAGACGGGGTTTCTCTATTGTAACTCTGGCTGTCCTGGATCTCACTCTGTAGACCAGGCTGGCCTCGAACTCAGAGTGCTGGGATTAAAGGCATGCACCACCACTGCCTGGGTACTAAAGGACACTTCTAAGAGAACATCCGCTCTATGATTCATCTTCAACCTCATTGCTTCAAGGAGGCAAGACACACATGGAACTTGGTTTGCAAAGGGAACCACTCCAGGCCCTTTCTATGGAGGGGCGCACGTGTACCGCAGGAAGCATGCACTTAAACATGTATGCACTGAGTGCACCGGAGTGACACAACACCCCGTTTCACTTCTAATTGCAAACACAGATTTTCCATGGAAAAGCTACAAGAACACAAATACTCTTTTACCAATGCCTCTCACAGCACCCCAAGCATGAACGGAGGCTAGGGAGAGATGCTCCAAGCCAGGGAAAGCCCCGGTCTCTCTGTTCCTATGTGGAATCCCTGGCAGCCCCCCGTGCTAAAGAGGATAGACCGTGAGTTTGCACCAAAACTAGAGCTACTAAATTTCTTTAAAATAAAGTTTACCTTGGTATTTTAAAATGAGGATTAAAAGATAAATGTACAGACAAAAGAGAGCCCATGAAACTGTAGTTTCCATGAGGCTCTGTTTGCTAATTTGTAGACTTGTGTGAGTTTCACTCTTTGCTGTTGATTGTTGTCTGGAGGTTGGGAACAGGTGACACTTGTTTCCTGGGGACCTCTACCGGACGCTGATCCATATTTGGATGTGCTAGGCAAACAGAAAAGTCAACATCGTTTCCAGCTATTTGGTTTCCAGATCAGATACCAAAACAAAATCTGTGGGATTGCATCAGGGAGCATAGTCGAGATTTTTGGATTAAGGGAGAAAAAGCATGTGGCATTGCTCAGCACGGGGCTGGGTCCTGAGCTATGTAAGGAAAGCCGTCATCACCATCCGCAAACGCATATTATGTAAGGCCCGGGCTCTCTGTAAATAGAGTATCAACACAGCAGGAATGCCCGCAGCCCAAAGCCTTGTATGGGGTTGGCCTGGCCAGGTCTGCTGTTTCCACACAGGAAGGAATCCCGGTTCATCATGAAACTAAACATTCAGGTTCGCACGTAACCCCACAGCAGGACATGTGAGCACAAATGGTTGGAATTACTCAGAGGAGAAAGTCAAAGCACGTTGTGTAATTGTGGATTCGTGGAATGTGTGAGGCAGGCAGTACCTGACCGGGCTTGTCCAGGTCCATTTAAAGTCATCCTTCAAAGAAACCCTGTTTGCATCACAGCCCCCAAAGGAGAGTATTGTCTTTCCAAATTAAATGACTGCTAGGTCAATTTCTCGGCAGCATAATCCTGACCACTCGTAAGTGCTAAGAGCCTGTACCAGGAGTCAGAAATCCTTAATTTTACATCTGCTAAACCACTTCCCAGACAGGTGACCCTGGATGAGTACCACGGACGGGAATGAACATTCATGTTCTTCTTTGCAAAGCGCAGTAGTCAGCAGTCATAAAGTGAATCATGCGTACGGCAGTGTTTGGATAAGTTGAATGCACATAGACATAATAATAACACTGGCTACCGGAACACTCTCATTACTATAGAATCAGAGCGTCTGAAGAAGTGGTTAAAGGCACAGGAAGAAGTGAGGCTGTCTCCAGTTCATGTCATAAGCCAGAAAGCCTAAAGGAAAGGCAAGCCAGACTCTCTGGGCCAACTTTCTGAATGCCTGAGGCTAATTTATAAAGAATGGAGATGCACTCAGCTTGTGATTCTGGAGGAGAGAGACAAAGTGCATGCACATCATGCCAACCTCTCCGTGCTGGGCCATCCCACGGCAGAAGGTAGAGGGGACCGTTACAGTCACCGTTAATAAATCCGGGATGACCCCTGCAGCGTTGAAGCAATCAGAAATCACGTTGCCCTCTGCTGTCAACAACAGGCTGGACTGTCATGTCCAAAGGAAACTCCAATTCCCAAACTCCAATCAGTCCAAATATCCAGAAATGAGCTCACTCTGGACCCTCGGAAGATCTCTAGAGGTCGAATAAAAGTCAGCGTTCCTCAGGAGTTCGTGAAGCTGGTTCCTGTCTGTCAAAAGGAGCATTTCCCTTTCCTCCAGCAAAAGGCAGGTAAGGCTCTCCAGTTAACATACGCGGTGGCACCTGTCTGCATAGCAAAGTCCACACTATCGTCCATCTCCTGCTCACCTCCTCCTCTCCCTCCAGCTCCTCCTGTTCCTTCCCTCGGCCCAGCTGGCCACCCTCCTCACAACCCCGTCTGTTCTCACTGCGTGCTCTCTCTCCTGCTAGTCTCCGGTCTCCCACAGACAGCCCTGGCCATGTCCTATCTGCTTCTCTCTCCCTCTGCTGGGAATTCCTCCAGATGCCCCTGGCTTTCCTCTCCCACACATTCACAGTAAAGCTTCCCATACCGTGGAAAGGTCATGTCATCCGAGTTCTACCAAGTGAGCTGCTCCAGAGCACCAGCTCACCGTCACGGGTGACTGCCCTCATCTGTCACATGACCAGCTGTAGAAACGAGGAGGATAATCGACACGAGGATTTCTGTCGCATTTTGTTCAGAATGTGGTTTTACAGAGATTTTTGTCTTTCCTTGATTTATCATATAATGTAACATCGATCAAGAAAATATCGGTGGCTATCATATTTAAGTTTTGAAATGCCACGCCACCTATTCCAAAATGTGTACTTCCTTTGCACGAGGGACAGTTACGTCATGCAATTATGACATGATTTTTGTTTTCATATGGAAATTAAGCATGACGTAAAGAGATATGATTATGCGTCAAACTGACAAAAGGAAGATTTGCGATGGCCGTTTTGGTTGTCAATTAACAACATCTGGAATTAGCTAAAATCCCAAGTGTCTGCATGCAACTATGAGGAATATTTTTCTTAAGTAACTCATTCAAAGCAAGAAGGTACACTTTTAATCCAGATCCTTTGAGGTGGGAAGATCCACCTTTAATCTGGGACACACCTTCTGGCGTCAGCCTAAATAAAGGACATGGCAGAAGGAAGCTCTCAATGCTTTCAAAGTTTCTCTCTCTCTCACTCTCTCTCTCTCTCTCATATATATATGAATATATATATTCATATGTGTGTGTGTGTGTGTGTGTGTGTGTGTGTGTGTTCTATTCTATAAGTTCTGTTCCTCTAGAGAACCTGACTCATGCAGGAAGGAAGGATACTTAGATGCTACCTGACATTGTAGTTTTACTTCTGTACAAAGTCCACAGAGAAGCAACTAACTTTGTGTTCCTGTGTGATGACTCCTCCCTGACTCTGGAATACGGCTCTCCTGCAAAGGTAAGCTTTGAGGAATGCTGACCAGGAAGGACCACTTTCCACTGAGATAAATTCAGATAACACACCAGTCAAGTGATGGCCATCTGTAATTAAATGAACACCTCCCCCTCCCAGCCAGATATACCCCTCACCAAAGACCTTTTCAGACATCACAACGGCACATAGGAGGAAAAGCGAACCCAGACACGGCACACAGCCGTGGGGTGTTCTTCCCTGGAAGATGTTTTGCTTTAACTATGCTTCCTGTGTAGAGCTCTGGTCTCAGCAGGAGATGCTTGAGGGTTGACACTTTCCTTCCCTCTCAAATTGTGATACTTATTCAGTTTCAGCCTAATGCCACACTGCCACACCCTTCTACCACCCTAGCAGAGAACAAAGGAAGTGACATAAAATAGCAAGGGACATGGTAAGCAGTCCGTATGGCAAAGGAAATACAAAATAGTGTTCTCCCGAGCACAAGCCATGTGCAGAAATTATTTCCTATTCTGACTGTGATAACAGCTTTGAGATCACATTTTCAAAGAGATCTAAGAGCCTAAGGGTTCTGATATGTGTGTTCAAATATCTATAAAAGAAACGATACAGTGTCCAAAATTTGCTTCCAAATATTAAGGGGAGTCTGTATGCTTTTAGCTGAAATGAGATAAACATTTTCACCCAATTTGCTTGTACTTTCTGAAATGCTGTAGATTAGATATTTATGAGCTAATGACTTCCTGTTTTAAAAATACCAGCAGGGGCGGGGTCAGACCTGGCTCTACTCTGGAAACCTGGATCACCCACACCAACATGGAGACATTAGTCTTTCCTGTTCATCAGCTTGATCTTCTGCTTTACAAGAATGCAAACCCTACTCCTGGTTCTTAAGACCTTGTACAAAAAGATATGCCTGGAGAACTCCGAAACCTTCTGTGTGACCATTGCAGACAGAGGAGAAGAGGCTGATGGGAACTCTGTCAAATGTGCATGATCACTTCAGAAGCCAGCCACCCTTTTCAGACACTTCTGTTCGGTTGACAGTATTAGCAGGGCTTCCGGCATCTCTATACAATTAATCCTCAAACACATCCATGAAGCAGTGTGACTGTCTTCTTCTGATGGGTAAGAAAGCCAAGCACTGAAGGTTAATTAAATTGCCCCAAATGACACAACTGGAGTCGCTAGCAGGAGACAGAGCAGAGTCTGAGCCAGCAGCCTGGACCCTGAAGTACCACAGTCTGCTGTAGGGCTACCAGAAGCGTCCGTAGCTGTCGGCCTCTACCATCAACCAGTTCTGGTGACTGGTATTTACTCAAAGCCCCGACAAGATAGATAAACAAGCAAGCAAGTCCCCATGGAGACATCTGAGCACACCATCAGGACTGGTGTGCGGGTCCCTCAGGCACACGCATTAGCTAAATGCATGTGAGAGATGTCAGGGACTGACAGGAAAAACTAGAGGATAAGGAGGCTCAGTGTAAAGTCGGGGGCACCCGACTGCCACCGTGTGCTTGTCCCCACGTGTGTTGTAAAGAGTCACAAGAGAGCACAACTGTTTTCCCAGTGGCGCTCAACCTCCTGATGCCGTAACCCCTTAACATAGTCCCTCATGTGGTGACCCCAACCACACAATTATCTTCATTGCTGCTTCATAAGTGTAATTTTGCTACTGTTATGAGATGTAATGTAAATATCTGATAAGCAGACGGTCTTAGGCGACCCCCGTGGAAGGGTTGTTCAACATCCAGAGGGGTCGCGACCCACAGGTTGAGAACCACTGCATTATGCTATTAGTCAAGGGTTACCCTTGAAAGTAGTTCCCAAAGTCAACCCAAAGACTTCACCAAAATGTTATTTCCAGTATTGTTACTGGAAATGTAAGAGAACTAAGACTGTTACCACAAATTGAGCTAAATTTGAAGTAAGTTTTAATTAAGTTAATTAAATACTGGCCAGGAAGATGGACTCTGACCAGGACCATTCTGAGAATGCCATGGAGTGGTCTTACCACCTCGGAAGTTCCCACAAAATGGCCCTGAGTCACGTAGAACAGATGCTTAGAAAGGCAGACCCATAAGGCTACACACTTCCCACCAGGTCCAATCAGTGGCAAGCATCTATCTGACGTACTTCCTGTCTGGGTCATCTCCCACCTATAAGTGACTAAGCATATCCGGTGCTTTGGAGCACGTCCCGTGAGGTAGGGTCAACTAAATGCGATCTAGACATTCCCCACCCAGCATTCCAGGAGGTTATCTCTCCTTGGCAAGGGAGATTACAGGATTCTGCCTTTCTGTACCTCACTTGAACAGCCCCCTCCCAGCACTCCAGGAAGTTATGTCCTTATTCTATAGATCTTTTAGGCACAGCAATTAAAATTTAAAACGTCACTTTTGCACTTACAGAAACTTTAGGGAGCCCCATGTTGGGACTACTACATGGTACTGGGAAGACTTGGGTACCCTGTTGTGAGATCTTATTCTCATTAGTAAAAGAATTTTTAAATTAGAACCCCAAAGAAATTAGAGTACCTTTGGTTAGACTTCAAGAGAAAACAACTGGGCAAGCAAGCTCTAAACTCCAGCAACGACTGGGGGGACAGATAAAAGGAATCGAGAAGCCATGTCTTCTGATTTAGGCTGATGTCTTTGGTAATGGAGGATCCACAAGTAGCCACACGGAAGCAAGTAACTATATGCTGAAAATGGGGATAACTTCAGGGAAAGTGAGATGACCCAAATTGTCAGGAAAAACATACTTAGGCTTTAGACAGCATCAGGAAGGAAGGGAAGAAGGAAAGAAGGAAGAAGGGAGGGAGGGAGGGAGGAAGAAAGGAAGGAAGGAAGGAAGAAAGAGAGGGAGGAAGGGAGGGGGAGGGAGGGAGGGAAGGGAAGGGGAGGGAGGGAGGGAGAGAAGGAGGGAGGGAGGGAAGGAGGAAGGGGGAAAATTGAGCTTTTCTGAGTTAGGACTCAGAAAAGTGGGCAGACTTAGCCAAGTTGTATGGCTGCACCCCCCACAGGCAACTGGACAAAGTAGGATTTTAGGGAAGGAAAAATACATTGTCTCATTAAAGGAATAACTATTCCTCCCATTGTTGCAGGGATCCCACCAGAGAAGACTACTCAGACACAGTCTAAGCCAAACGAAAGTCTTTATTTCAGCCAGCTGCGACGTTCTCCTCTCAAGAGCAGAGACTTTATGACCACTTAGGAGACAGCCAAAAGTGGAGACTGAATATAACCCATTTCTACCAAGAAAAGCCAGAGAGACAGTTCCAAAGCTGTTCTCAAGAGTAGATTAACATCTAGCTTGGAGTCAGTCACACCCTGGTGTGTAGCCTCTAGGCAGGGGAGCTCATTTAGGAGAAGTGGTAAGAAAGAATTAGGACCTGGACTGTCCTTTGCACCCCTGTCCTCCAGTAAGGACATTTCTGGGACCAAAGCATTTACAGTCATTGCTCTAAGCGGGCTGCCCAGTTTCTAACTTCTTTCCTCATCCATATCATACTGTGAACCAAGGTTTCCCAGAACAGCCACACCTGAATCTCAGATTTGGCAGACTAACTGACTGGTTAGAACTTCCTGATTGTGGAGCCCTAGAAGGTTGCAGATCAAAAGCCAAAATTATCCTGGCCTGTCTTTAGTCCTTTGAATAGTCACACACCTGAATCTGACACAAGGATGTATTAATGTAGCAGCTGTGCTGGTTAGTTTTATGCCAACTTGACACAAGTTACATTAATTTGAGAGGAGAGAACCTCAGTTAAGAAAATGCCTTCATAAGATCAGACTGTAGGCAGGCCTGTGGGGCGTTTCCTCAATTAGTGATTGATGGGGGAGGGCCCAGCCCATTGTGGGTGGTGCCATCCCTGGGCTGGTGGTTCTGGTTCTATAAGAAAGCAGGCAGAGCAAGCCACGAGGAGCAAGCCAGTGAGCAGCACCCCTCCATGGCCTCTGCATCAGCTCCTGCCTCCGGGTTCCTGTTGGAGTTCCTGTTTTGACTTCTTTGGATGATGAATCGTGATATGGAGTGTAAGCCAAATAAACCCTTCCTTCCCAAGTGCTTGGTCATGGTGTTTTACCACAGTAGTAACCCTTAGACAGCACCCATTGACCTTGGCCAAGCCTGACTGAAGTGCCATGAGAGCACCGAAGCCAGCAGTGGAGATTTCCCCACTTGCTACACCTGCCTACCTGATGTCCTCACCAACATTTTTGAGAAATGTCGTGGCTTACGTCCTTTTTGATTCCCTGACTATGACAGTTCATGCCTTCATTTCCACAGCAGGAAATTTCATTCTAGACAAACTGACTCCGTTCCTAGGTAACACACACTCAGAATAAACCATCTCTTCTTGTCCTTGGAGCAAGATTTATGTTCCATGCTGCCTGAAGTCACTGTGCCACTGCTGGGAAGCGACACCACCAAGGCAACTCTTATAAAGGAAAGCATTTAGTTGAGGGTTTGCTTACAGTTCAGAGGTTACAGACAGGTCGTGACAGAGAGCACAGTGGCGTGCGTGCAGCTGGAGCAATGGTGGAGAGCTACACCCTGACCCAAAGGCAACGAGGCAATGGGTGTGGCATGGTCTTTTGAAACCTCAATGCCCCATGCTAGAGACACACTTCCTCCAACAAGGCCACGCCTCCTAATCCTTCTAATCCTTTCAAACAGCACCCCTCCCTGGAGACCAAGCATCCAAATATGTGAGCCTATGAGAGCCATTCTCATTCAAACCACCATGTGCATGAACGATAAAATCATCTTCCAAAGAGAATTGTGGGGACTGTGAAGATGGGTCAGCAGTTATGAGTGCTCACTGCTCTTGCAGAGGACCCTCCTGATCCTGGTCCAGCACCCAGCTCACAATCACATGTAATTCCAGCTACAGGAACTCACATGCAGCTTGAGTGCACATGTAAACACATACACACACACACACACACACATACACACACTTATATGAGAGAGAGAGACAGAGACACAGATATTTTAGAGAATAAAATTGCTCTGACCCAGCTGCTACCTGCAGCTGTTTAGCTCTTTCTAAATTGCCATCCCCAGGCATCTGCTGATCTGAGTGTCCCCTCTTAAGATACCCCCACACACACACACTTCAGGTGGCTGGAAACAGTTTGTTTTCCTTGTAAGAGTGATTATTCAGGAAGTAATCAAGCCCATCCTGGACTCCTATTCCTCTTCCAGAGTTTTCTGTAGCTGTTAGACTGTTCTCATGCATCATTTCTTTATTTTGATATCAACCTCTCCCCTGTCTCCGAATCTAACTAGCTGCTTGGAAATCTCCTTGTACAATCTGTCTTCCGATCCAGCTTTCAGTTGCCAGTGCGGCTGGACACAGCCTGGTCCCCAAGGGGAAGGTGGAGGGGTTTTTCAATCCTCAGTGAAATTGGCCCAAGGCTTTCCTCTAAGATGAAGTGGCTCAGAGCAGAGCGGATGGGTAAGATGAGCTGTGTTTGGCGTGCCCAGCGGGTGTCATGCCAACCCTCTGTTGACAGGGACCCTCTCTATAGAGAATCCCTTACACGGAGAAGCAATCTGCGAGTTTGAATATCAAGCTGTAAGTCTACATCCTGCTTCCCCTCCAGGACCCCTTAGCTGAGAGGGTGCAGGGGGCTTCTGTACTTACAGTGCAGCGAGTGGGGCAGGCCCCTTCTCCTGAACACAGAGAGGCCATACTGCTCTCCTCTCCCAGAAGGGTCTGCAGCAGAGGGCTAGCTGAGACAAACACCTGGGGTCTGTTTAGGAGAACCCCTGTCCAGCTGAGTCCTTATCAAGATGATGCCCAGGCCTCAAATCAAGGGAACTAACTCACAGGGGAGCCCTAATGCAAGGGAAATCTAATCTGGTGAGCCCCATTTGTCTTACTGGGCTTATCTGGCTGCAAATTATGAAAAAGCCAGTCTGAGTTGTTGATGACTCGATTTTGCCTTAATGTGGAAGAAACAGACAGCCTGTTACCAGCTCTTTATCTCGCTGAAGTGCTGCTCTGAAGGAGAGCTGGTGATACCTCGGCGGGGTACACACTGATCACTTCCTCTAACTTCTTCCGAAACTGGCACCTTCCACAGGGCCAGTCACTCTCTCTCTGTGGTAGTCATGAGGCATCAACAGAGCCCTAAGTTCATGTTCCAGCAGCTTTACCAGCTCCCAGGGATCCAAACAGCTGCAGAAATGTGGACCCATCTTGTTCTCCAGGCCTTTGAAGCCTGAGCTCTGTGACTTCATCCAGACACACTACTGCACTACGGAGAGGGAACTCCTGGGTGACAGTCTCAGCACACACCAGTCTGACGGGAAGCACCAGCAAGTTGCCAACACTGTTCAGTGAGGTTTGTTCCAGCTGTGTACACTTGCTGATATGAAACGGAACCTCTGGCTGCAGCTTCCCCAGGTGTAACATAACAGGCTGGCCTTGGAGAAATTTTAGTTTCTTTAGAGTCTTTTCCATGTAAAATAACATTAAGAGTTTTTATTCGTTCCTCTTTTAAACGTCAGAAAAGCAGAGTTTGCGGTAGAACTTCAACCTTGGGGCTTGTTCTTGAGTTTGAAATAGTAAACAAATTAAAGGACTGTTTTCAACAATCCTGTACTTCTCTGGTTCCCATGGGAACGGGGTCAGCTATGCACAGAAAGTCAGCCAGTGGGGACAAGAGGAGTCTTTTAGAGGGGATAAACCACCTGTGGTGAAAGTGAACCATTGAAGAAAGCCTGTTTACTCCCAGCAGAAATGCAAGGCTGAAGACTCCCTGAGAGCAATCCTGCACCTCTGCTTTACTCCGCGGAAGTCAAGTTAATGTCTGTGCAGTTGTTTGAAATGACCAGCTGATTTGCCGAAGGGAGCAGCTGGTTGGGGTTTCTTCCGGCTACCAATGACAGGCAGCCCTGGAAGACCTTAAGCAGTCCTAGCGGTTAGTGTTGGTAGTGACCACAGGCAGGATGCAGGTCACCTGTAAGGGATGTGATCACCTTTGTGATTCTGGGGAGGGGACGCCTTAGTAAACGTTAGCTTTGATAGTTTTCGAAGCTGTTTATTGTGTCTTTTGAGTGACACAATGAATGGTCAGTATAAGCAGGTACTTATTCCGTCACGACTTCCCAAACAAAAAGAATGCCTATTTCTTTGACCATTAACTCAAATAATAAATAATAATAATAATAATAACAACAATAACAATACTTATAATAATTATTAATAATGTTATTAATATTATAAGTCATTCCTTGCTTTGAATTGAGAGTAACACCTCTGAAAGTAGACAATTGTCTTATCTCTATATTATTTTCACTTTTGAAAGAGAGAGAACAAAGGTCAGAACAATATGCTTGTGTGGAACTGGCCTCCTTAGACCTGGTGCCCTGGATGAGGTGGCTAACAGGGTCAACTCTGCCATCCTCCTGTAAGGCTCAGGCCCGCCCTGAGCAAGCTGCACCCTGGCACCACACTGGGATCTGGAATCCGAAGAATGTGTTTGCATTTATCCCAAAACTCTCCTTTACCCAGGGGTCCACCCTGGGATTCCATTCTGGTGACTTTCAAACATGCAATTACTCATTAGTCCGTTCCCACAGTCAGCGTGAGGACGGACTTGTTTACATTTAAGAGAGAGGGTGGGGAATGGAGTCTGGGAGTCCCGGTCAGTTGAGCATAAGCACACATCTGCAGTGACCACAGCATTCCCAAGCATCTGAGCTCTGGGAATCAAAGGCCATGTCTTCTTCCTTCAGCCATGGCCCTCCAAAGGAACTCTGGGAAATTTACCTGTGATCATCCAATCACAGCCTCTGGTACTGGCTGGTCCTTGGCTGGCATTCATAAATGATGAGGTAGATTTGTACAGTTTGCACTTGTGTGTCTCCTGCCAGAGATGTACTTCCGGTTAACACAGCCCTCTGCTTTGGCCGTGTGGAGCCCTTCTGATGTCTCCCAGGAGGTGGGAGTCATGACTATCTAACAGACCAAAAAGAGGAGGCTGAAGTCACATGCCCAGGACTCTGGTAAGGAAGGAATCTCGTGTGCAACCGTCACACGGGCACAGTGAGTCCCTAACCCTTTCACGTGCATACTTCATTACTGAGAACCACCTGCCAGCTGTGTTTACTTGGTCCTGCTTTGAAATAGCTGGGCCACAGCAACGGTCTATGGATTGTGTAAACGGTGTTGTTTTCTTGGAGATGGAGGTGCGCATAGTGCTGGCAAGCCCTTCAGAAGAATATAATCTAAACATAAACACTCCCTAACACCTTTCCCCAAATCCCCCTTAACCTCCAGGCCTCTAGTACCAAACAGGAGTTCACTGTGTTGCACTAAGGTCTCACTGCACTTAGAGATTTGATGCCAACAGGGTAGAAGGCGTTGTCTAGGGAACAGGCTAGGGGGACAGGGTTTAGGAACTAAGAGTTTTATTCTGGCTGGGATGCTAATTTTCCAGTGACCTCAGCCAAGTTCTGTAAATTGTTACTATCTGCAAAGTGAAGATAATGGACAGCCCTGCCCATCCCTCAGGATGGCGGATGGAGACTAATTAGAGAGCTCATTTGAGATTCAAAGTGCTTTGCGGCCCACAAGGAAAGTGTTGGAAGAACAAAGGAGAGGCTTGCACTCCGCTCCGGCAGCCTGGGGACCACACCAAAGACTCTCCCAGGAATTCATCTGTTGGAGCACCAGTGTTTGTTAATTAACTGGTATTAGGAAGTCACTGTGGCTACCAGGGGTTAATGGAAAGACTGAACTTGCTAAAACGGGTCCACAGAGGTGTAAATCCAGGGTTCCTTTGTTGAAGGAGGAGACGGGGTCCCAGGCAGCATCTGGCTGCCTGGAGCTAGAGGCCTCCTCTTTCAAATGTCTCCTAGAAATTCCAAGCAGGATGCACCCAGTACAGACATGTTTCTTTTCAATGTGACAATAAGTAAAAGAGCAGAAATCTTTTACTTTTTACTATATCCGAAACAAAATTATTTTAAGAAACAAAGAAAGAAAACTAATTAATTAAGATGCCTTCAGTAATTCTTTTGTAATTTTGTGGAAGAGTTCCATCCATGCAGGGGTTAGTGTGGGAGCCCATGCAACCAGATACACGTGTGTACATGTGCATACACAAACACACACACACACACACACACACACACCACAGCCGAATCAGTTGTCTAGAAGCCATGGTGATATTCAGGGACCCTTACAAAACAGTCTGGATATCACCAAAGGTGAGAACGTGAAATGCACGGAGGGTAATGAAGCGGATCCCCAGGGTTTCCGAGGGACGGCCCTGGCTTTCGGGACGAGCCCAGTGAACACAGAGCAGATAGGAAATTATGAGGCCCGTGAGACACTTGCCTTTTCCTTAAGGCTCTCTTTGGATGACACATTCTGTGGACGACACAGACTGTGTAAGTTATAGGACACAGAGAAAGGGATATTGCTAAGATCCAAGGACCTTGTTCCCTGAGCTGTGTGCTATCGCTCCCCTTCCAGAGCCCAGATGTGCACATGAGCATGTGCATGAAGTCCAGATGTTTACAGCCAGCCCAAGCATATTGTTTGGATATTGCTCTACAGAGACAAAGAATGAAACAGCACCCTACAATAGGGTTCAAGACATGTCCTCCCCAAACATGGCTTCTTGGCATTTGAAGAAATCAAGAGACAGGAAGGGTGCTTTGGTCTTCTCCAATGTTCTTCCTGGAAGCAGAGGAGAAAAGATAAATCTAAGGTGGCCTCCAGAGGCTCTCATGGCTGGATCGGTGTCTCTGGCCAACGTGGAGGTTTCACTATGCTTCCTCAGTCGTGGATTCTGGGGCCTGGGTTGTTATTGGAAGCTGGTAGATTGGTTAGTCCTAGGAGGTAAGGCCCGCCTTCTCTTCCCTCAGCTTCCTAGAGCTTTGGAGGTCTCGGAGCATCCTGGGTGGATTCCTACACAATGTCTAACAGACAAAGGCACAGGTAGTGTGTCTGCCTCCTCCTTCAACATAAAGGAACCAGAGAGTTAGACACTAGACGCTCACAGCAGCGACTCTGACAGAGGGTAAAGAGGAAGGATGGGATTGGATGGTACCCACTGTAAGGGGCGGATGGAAGGAGACCCCTTGAAAATCTCCAGGACTCGAGAGCAATGCAAAAGCAAGCGGTTTATTAACCAACGTGTTGGGATCCACTCTCACGTACCCTATAAGTCAGGATAGGAGAGCCGACCTTGAGAAGCTTCCTGCAAGGTTTTTTTTAAAGGGAGCAGGAGATCTCTCTGATTGGTCAGAACCCAGGCACTGGATCGGCTCGTTAAATGTTATGTGGCAACAAGGATTTCTCGGAAAGTGAGTACTCGCCATTAAACAGAGAGGTTTATGGGATAGTGAGCACTTACATTAAATGAAAGAGAGGTTAGTGCCTTTACCACTAGGGGCGCTGGGCTTTTCACTACAGGAATCATAACGACCCCATGATGCCCAGGCTGTGGTACTGCCCCTCACTTCCTCTCCTCTCTCTTCCCAGTGCCCTGCTACATCCTCGGCTTCCATCTTTTGCCTCTTTCTTTCTCTGCTCACTGACATGTCTCCTTCTCTCTGTCCTGGCTGGCCAGTTGCCCCTCCACAGTGGAGAAAGGAGATGGCACCATTTTGACCAAGTGAGTCCCAGACCTGCCACTCTTGTAGGAAACGGGAAGTGTGTGCCTGCCTCTCATCTCACACACAAGCAAGCTTCCCTCCCTCACGGTGTTCCCCAGCCCATCACTTTGCATGTAGCATGCCCACCTCCACCCCTAGCCCTTCCCACCCTCCTCCCCCACCAAAGAACAGTGCTTACAGCACATTCCACATGAGTTCTCGGTTTACTTCTTTCTTAAATGACAAAACCTACTTTCACCCGCACTGCTCTTAATGCGTCCCATAACCTAGCTCTGCCCTTTCCTTTTGAAGTATTTCTCATGAGCTTTCAAACCCACCAGGGTCACGGCACCGTCCCCTTTTCTTCCGAATGCTCAAGGAACAGCACAAACCTCTTCTCTCCGCCATGGCCATGACCGTGGCGCTCCCTCAGCACGGCAGTCTCACACTGACAACTGGGCTCAACTGTGCTGTCTCACTGTCTCCTGGTCATCTCTTCCAAAGAAGGCCCTGTCCATATCTGTAAAGTCCTTAGAGTCATAGCCAGATGGCACCCCATTTTCTGCACCTCACTTTATGGGACCCACCTCTCCTGTCCAGGAGCTCCTTTTCTTTTTCTTCTTAAGCTCCCTTCTGTAATCCTTAATAAAACTCCTTTCTAAACACGTCCTCCTGTTGTCACGGACTTCCTTTTTTTGTTTCAACTTTGCAAGACAAGGGAGCCAAAAGCCAGTGGCTTGGGGTGGCTCTGGTGGTCTTGATTTTGTCCAGCATCATCCTTCCCTGCGCTATGGCACACTGGAGGCTGGGAAGCCTCCATTTATACACACACACATGCACACACACACACACACGCACACACACACATGCACACATGCACACACATGCACACACGCACACACGCGCACACACTTTCCCCATGTCACCACCAATGGCCTTCCCTTTCTACTTAACAACAGAGCATTGCCATGATGCAAGCTGTGAGCCTCATTTGTGTGTTACTACGGAAGCACAGCCTAGCCTCCCTGGCCCTCTCCGCAGGACTGGCTGTGGGCCACAGCACTCTAACTGCTCCTCATAGTTACTGATCTAACCCTTACTCAGCTAGGACCCCCTGACAGAGACTCAGTGGTGCCGTGTGAATTATCTATTTAGATAATTCCCATTGTGTGAGTTATTTTCCCATCATTGTGACTGAACGCTTGAGAGAAATGATTCAAAGGGGGACAGATTTTTTAGTTTTGGCTCACAGTGTCAGAGGTATCAGTCTGTGGTCTTCTGACTCCAGGACAGTGGGCCTGAGACAAGGCAAAACATCATAGAGGTGGGGATATGGCCAAGGAGTTGCCATGCAGCACACACACAGGAAGGGGCCAGAACTCCCTGAGGACCGGAAGCAGAAACTATGGAAAAATGCAGCTCTCTGGCAACTTTTTCAAGTAGCCCAGACTCACCTCCCTTGGGACAGTACCGCCCACTCACAGTCAGTTGGGCCCTCCCACATTAAACACCAATCAAAGTAATTCCTCATAACCAATCCTATAGAGGCAATTCTTCAACTGAGGTTCCCTCTCTCCAGGGGACACTAGGCTGCGTCAACTGATGAGAACTGACGGTACACTCCGGTTCCTTAGCAGTGACCTTTCACATGTTGCTACTCCTCAGACACAGTGGGAACCAACAGACACCAGCAATGACCTTTATTCAACAGGCCCAGGCTCTGAGTGGGAAGACAGCCAGCTAGATTCCCAACAAAGAACATCTCAGAACTCCTGAACCCTAGTGTTGTATTGTTAGCCACCCCTCACCCCTGCGGAACCGAGTACTTGTTCATTCCCCGCTTTCTGCTGAGTACCTGGGAAGGGAAGGTGGGTGCAGCAGCATTCACAGAGCCTGTGAGTCATCTCCCAGGCCGCAGTGCTGCGGAGCCCAGGAGAGTTGACCTTTTTAGGAGAAGAAAGGGGCTCTCAGCCAGCTGGGGTGAAAGAAGCAGACAGATGCTACGGAGCAAAGGTAAGAGATGTCACAAAGGGCTCTCAGAGGGAGAAAAGTCTCCTTGAGACAGCCCATTGGCAGCAGACATACTCATTTCTTACAGCAGACTTGACTAGCAGACCCAGTGGAAAGCTTCGGAGCAGCTTGTCTACGGAGCAACGAGAAGAAGAAGGCTGGAGGGGCGGCAAGGAGGGAGGAGCTCCACAGAGCAGGGTGGAATCAGACTCTAGAGACTAAAGGAGACAAGGCTGCTTAGACTCTGGAGCAAGTGCTCGAGAGGACGAGGCTGCCTCCCGCCCGCCAGCGGGCTAGGATTGGAGCTCTGATGGAGATGCAAGGCAGCTGCTTAAATTTGACTTCCAGCATACGATGTCCTTCACGGTGCATGGGCCATAAAACAGTTCTTACATATGAAACCCAAGCTTAACGAGGTCTCTGCTTCTCTGTTTAACTATGGACCAACCTCCCCATCCTGGCTGTCTACCTAGTCTTCAGAGGGAAGAGCAAGACATGGAGATATCAGGATGGTGTGCGTGTGTATGCCTGTGAGAGAGAGGGAGGGGGAGGGGGAGAAGGAGAGAGACAGAGACAGAGACAGAGATTGCTTTAGGAATCGTCAAGGATTCTTTGAAGCCTGGGAAGTCCAGAGTTTTCCAAGCAGGCTAGAAAGTGGATGTTACCTGTGTTGCCCTGAGTTCAAGACCTGCCAGGACTCCCTTCTTGAGGAAAGTCAGTCTCTCTGCTAAGGTCTTCGGGAGACTGAATAAAGCCCACCTACACAAGGGATAGTTATTTTTCCTCCATCTTCTAATTCAGATTTAAATTAACTCAAATTTAGAGCTACTCTCACAGAAACAGACTGAACAGTGCTAAAGGAATACCTACATTCTCTAGCCTAGCTAAGCCACCAGAGGAAGGTAGCCATCTTGTTGCAGAAGGCAGCTGCAACGGGGCATTGCATTTGGAAATCTGAATCTGAAGCAATTCATGAATTTGTGGATTCTAACTCCAAAAAGATGTGTGGGCTAGCGAGACCAAACAGCACCACTACGTATTCCGCAACAACCAGAAATGCTCCCGGCATGCCTTGCTGCAAACAGCTGCTTCTTCTCTGATCCTTCTGTCTTCTGCTCCCATTCATCTCTTCCTTTCTTCTTCCTCTTCCTCCATTTCCCTTTCCCTCCCCTTCCTCCTCCTTCTTCCCCCTGCTCTAAGAGTATATTTAATGTATAAAAGTAAAACCCTGTGGGACGTGATGAACAGTGTGTTTTCTTGGGTTCTGCCTGTGTCTGCCTAACTTCTAAAGATACCACTCAGGGCCCCGAGAGGCCACTGTGTCCCATAGGAGAAATCTTTTCCCCAAAATCTCTAGAGCTGAAAACATGTGCCTCCTGACTCATCCCGCCCGGATGCACTGTGATGGCGCCCTATTATGGTAGGAAGCTGGACCCTGGAGAGAAGCAGACAGTCCAGGACTCAAGCTACTCATCTCAGCCTCTGAACAACTGTTTATTTACTTTTGTTGGAAAGACAATTTGTTCTATTGCCAGAGAATTTTCTAATATCCTGCCACCAACGTCTGCACAGAACAGAATGCTTTAGAAGATCAAATAACACACACACACACACACACATACACACACACACACACACACACACACACACACACACACACGTGAGCTTCCCTCTGAAAGGGACAGGAGATAGTGGTGTTTCTGTTTGAAGCAGCAGAATGTCAGTGAAATGCTGGCAAACCCAATCAATGAGGCCCTGTGAAAAGGCCAGTGTCAGCAGAAGAGGAACGTGAGTGCCCAGCAAAGGGGAGGGAAGAGCCCTGGCTAGGCTAGGCTCCGCTCCAGAGTGTAGCACTGCCCCACGGAGGCTCAGTGCTCTCCTGCGTAAAGACCACTCCTCATCACCCACTGTCTCCATCAGATCGCAACACCACAAATCATGCTCGGTGTTTGCCAGAGAGAAAATCCTCAGAGGAGCTAAGGATGGAGGGAGGAGGGAAGGGATCAAGGGGAGGAAGGAAAGAAGGAGGGAGGGAGGAAAGACTAAAAAGTTGGAAACAGGAGGAAACAGAGAGAGGTCTCTGCATATCTCCCAGCTTGAGTTCCCATCACCCACACTTCTTGTTGCTCTGTAAGGGAAGGAGTGAGCTGAGAGTCCCGCAGCAAGAACACACAGCAGAGAGGCGGGCGTCCATTATCCCTCGGATCCTTGAGCCCACCTGCCTGCCGTAGAACAAAGGCCTGTGTGCTGAGCTGAGGGCTTCCATCGGGTCAGTGAAAGAACAGCATTGAGAGTGTAGCACATGGGAACCACATGGCGGGCATGCAACTCCAGGGGTGTAGGAGGCAGAGCTGTGCTCTGTCAGCCAACCAGCCTAGCCTAGTCTCTGAACTCTGGGTCAGGGAGAGAGTCTGTCTCAAAAACAGGTAGAGAGTGATGGAGAAGGTGCCTGACCTTGACCACTGGGCTCCACACTCATGCCAGCAAAGGGAAGAGAAGAAAAGGGGGGAAGGGAGAGGAGGGAAAGGGAGGGGAGGGAGGGGGAGGAAAGGCAAGGGGAGGGAAGAGAAGAAAGGGGGAGGGGAAGGGGAGGGAGTGGGAGGGAGGGGAGGGAAGGGAAGAAGGAGGGGAAGGGGGGAAGGGAGGGGAGGGAAGGGAGGGAGGGGAGGGGAGGGAGTGGGAGGGGAGGGGGAGGGAGGGGAAGGGAGGGGAGGGAGGGGAGGGGAAGGAAGGGGAGGGAGAGGGAAGGGAGGGAGGGGGGGAGGGAGTGGGAGGGGGAGGGAAAGGAAAGGGAGGGGAGGGAAGGGGAGGGAGGAAGGGGAGGGAAGGGGAGGGAAGGGAAGGGGCTGTACCTGAGGAGGACATCTGACACTGACCTCTAGCTTCTGTTCACACACAGGAAGGGAGAAAAGAAGGAAGGGAGGGAGGGAGAGGGACGTGTTAACATACTGGGAGAGGCAGAGTAGAGAGAGGAGACAGCTGTTGACTGGGGAACTGCCCACGACCCTAGTGGAGGGAGGCGGTGGCTCTGTGCGTGTGACTCGGGTGGCTCCCACAGCTGAGGTGTTGAACCAGCTCTTCTCCCTCTGATTTCACATTAACTGTGCTGAGGACAGTGTGCTGCCTTCTAGGAGTGCGTCATGTCGCAAGTTAGTTGTGTAGTGAGAAACCGATGCCCACAATTACACAAGGGCTCACGCACAAGACACTGACTTTCTGACCCCTCTGTGGTCTAATCACCAGGAGGGCTCTGCTGCGCTGACTGGAACTTGCTAGAGGGTATTTGCTTAACCACACAGCACTGACAAAATACAGTTTATCTATTATTCTCTGGCTCTGTTTGTAAGAGAGAGTAACAGCTTGTCAACTGCTGAGAAGTGATTTGGTTCTTATATTTCTAGAATGTTCTCCTCACCATTTGCAGTGGCCTTGTCTACACCGATTTGGAAAAGCAGTTTTTAATAAGCTTGCTTTTACCAAATTCTTCCAAATGATTTAATTTTTTTCTCTCATGGCAAATGGTTATTTATTTTAATTTCAGTGCACTTAACTCCCTGATAGTGGGTCTCATCATGTAACTACCACAGTGCACAGGGCCTGGAGAGCCATGCCTGGTTCTTGGTTAGCACACATATCAGCAGCTGGAAGAGGAAGGGCTGTGTCCTCCCCACAGCCGGGAAGACCTTGAGAAGCCATCTCAGATACACTGGCTTGACTTCCAAACACAGTAGCTGCCAAGGGACACTGGAGATCAGCCTAGAAAATTCGAATAACTTTTTGACTTTAGTATTATGTCACTGCAGATGGCCTTTGAAGTTTAGAGCCCAACTCTTCGCCCATTCCAAGTTCTCTGCTTCTTGATCCACCAGGGTGTGAACAGGTTGTGTGCCACGGGCTCCACCGCTGCCCACTGAGCAGTTCCAGCCGGCATGCCCTCCTTCCCACAGAACGATACACTGAGACTGGGAGCTGAGGCGAATCCCTTCCCTCAGTTGACCTGCCAGGAATTTGTCAGAGTAACGATAAGCGTATACGAACACATCCACACGTGAAGGAATGAGGGGCTAGACGTAGTTTTTAAAATTGTTGTTAAGGTTTATCTATTTTATTTTATGTGTATGGGTGTCTGTCCGCCACGTGTGTGCAGTGCTCATGGAGGCCGGGAGAGGCATGAGATCCCCTGGACCTGGAGTTAGGGGTAGCTGTGAACTGCTGTGTGAGTCCTGGGAACCAAACCAAGTCTTCTGCAAGAGCAGCCAGTGCTCTTAGCTTCTGGTCCCCGAATTGTGTTTCGTTCAATTCCCACCTTACTGTGTGATTTGGGAATGCTGAGACCTACCCTTGGCTTTGTGGCCCTGGGCCTGAGAGGCCCATTCCTGAGGACAGTGCAGTTTGTGCACAGGGCCCCACCTGTCTGCTTGTGCGTTCTTGCTGACTGTCCTCTCAACTTGTTCCTTCCACTGGGCAGTAGATAATGATTTCATTACAACCTGCATTATTTTCTTTCTGATAGAATAGAGCTACACCTGAGGTCACAGGCAGACAGCCACTGGGCCAAACTTACTTGGCTTACGGGTAGAGACTGGCCTTTTCCCTGGAGACAGAAACCCAAGGAACCATTATGGATTGTTACACACTGGGAACGCACGGTGATCCTGCGAACGGAGTGATCTGAGGGTCTGTGGCAGCTGTTCAGGACAACAGTTGGCAGTGCAGAGTTCCAGCACGCACTGGACTGCGGCTGCCATTCATGAAGACCCTACAGCTCTCTTCGCCACACACTGAAGAATGCCTTCTCTCTATCAACCGTCAGTCTCTCACGCTGCTCCCAGCCTGGGCCAGGCGGGTGTAAGTTAACAGACAGGAAAGCTTGAGGTAGGCTGCAGGACAAGGGACAGCCTGGTCTCTATATCTAGCCTCCTTCCACTGGGAAGGTTGGTACCAGAGTTTTCAAGCACACCTGCGGACAGTGTGTGTACAGTCACCACTGACGTCGACAGAGCTCAGTACAGTTCAATGAGTAAAAACATGAGCAGGTGGACAAGAGAATCATTTTATGGAAGTTGAACTTGCATCTCCCTCAGTCAAGGTCTTGCCTGACACAATGAATAGAAAACACTTTTTTAAAAGTAAACACCAAAACATCAGGAGATCCTGAGGGGAATCTCAGCACCGCTGTGTCCCAGAACAAATCTCTGGTCTGTGCTCATTTTCCAATTAGCATTAGAGCACCCCTAGGTTCTGTCTGTCTCTGAATCCTGCCTGTCATTTATTCCTCTCCCTGGAAAAATGCATTCTAATTATTGAATGGGTGACAGAGCTCTGGAGTAAGCAGAAATTTTGTTTGTATGCTTGCATCTGGGACACGAATCAGAGCTCACCGTGGACATGATTGCCCTTATTAGTAGCAATGACTTTTCAGACTGGCCTCTGGGGCATTCACCACTGTGTTGGAGAGAGCAAAAAGCCCTATTCTAGAGATCTAAGTGAGAAAAACTGATAGCGAACACGGATATTTTATACAAACCAAAGGGACGTCGGGTTGGCGTTGCTGTGGTCAGTTACTGTGTGTGGGTTTTCAAAGCACGGGCCCAGCTTTATGTTAAACAAACACTGGGTTCTCTCTTGCTCACAGTCGCTAGGGATCAGTAAATGAGTTGATGGATCAGGCCAGACATGACACACCGCAAATAACATGTGTCTGTCTCCTGCCGTCCACAGCTGCAGTCTCCTGAGACGGTGAAGCGGGGAGTGGGTGTTCAGGGACCTGCTGGCAGCTGAGCAGTATCTGGCCCTTTACAGGAATGTGTTGATTCTGCTGCTTCACATAGATCTATGTAGCAATTATTCAAAAAGGTCCAAGGGCAGAGCTGGGTGGAGAACACGCATGTGCTAGGGAAGGGGCTGATGAGGTTTGTGTGCTCTCTCAGCAAGGACTCACCGAGTCCCTGTCAGGTGCTGTGCTGGGGACTAAGGGGAGTGGCCAAAGCGTGGCCCTCCATCGGAAGGACCTCACGATCTAGCAGCCCTATCAGCTAACACTGTGTGCAGGAGGAAAGTTGCTTTGCTGTGACTGCTTTCCCCCAGTAGTCCAGAGGTCTAGTGAAACACGGTCCATACAGTCGCTGTGCAACCACAGGGACAGCTTATGAAACTGGGGTGATGCCTGACATAGAGGGACCAGCAGCACTAGTAACCACCATCTGACCCTCAGTAATAATAACGACAGGGTTCAGCAGAGATCTAGGCTATGCTGGGCCTAGGACCCAGGCCGTAATTGTGCATCCCGAAGAGAAGGAGGTCTCCATCCTTCAACCAACAGCTTCTCTCGTGGTCACTAAAAACATCAGATTCTTAGAGCCATCTAGACGCTTTGAGTCTAAGAAAGTCTAGAATGTGATCACTCTGAGCCGTTCAGCGGCATCTGCGGTGATGGAAACAGCGTCCTCCCTCGGCCTGTGCCGCCTCTCACAGCAGTGACTCCTGAGAACAGCAGCTCCAACTCCGGTGGCCGAAGTCCCGCTTTTAAGTTGTATTTGATTTTCGTTTGTTTAGATTAAATTAGCCTCACCATAGGTGTAAGTTAAGCATTTAGAAAATGGGTTATTTGTGTTGGATAAAATCATGGTGATTAACTGTTCAGATGTGTGCCCAGCCTCAGTCATCCCCCTGAAAACTCAGGTTTAATTGTTATCAGATCCTCCCTCAGAATTTTCTTCAAATTCTGCACAAAATCCTTTGCTTAGTAAGTTGATCCTGAAATAGGAAAGAGAAGAGGGAGAGAGGAGAGAGACAGAGACAGACAGACAGACACACACACACAGAGGGGAGGGTGCTGGAGAGCGGTTAGTTAGCTCAGCATCTCCTCAGTAAACTCACCTGGCTTACTGGTGAATTCTCGTCATGAATACTGGCAATAACAAGTATTTCTTTCACCAGAAGTACAAGTATTCTCTTGTTGGGTTCCTTTGGGACCAGCCTGTGTAGAGGAGCACTTGGAAGAAGTTTGTGTTATTTTGGTTTCTTTAAAAATGCAAAATGGCCTATGGATTAGGTTCCTGTTCCCACCCCAGCTGTGGGAGAGTTGTTTACGAGTTGGGTTTGGAATGCCTGATGCAGGTGGCTGTAATTTGGTTGGGTGCAGTCGTTCTGACACCTGTAGCTTGTCTTTGGGACTGCATGCCGCATGGGTTTATGGGAACTTTTGGCTTAGGGTAGAAAAGGTCTGAAGCCCTGAGAGTCCGGGCTGGTGGTTTGTTGGTTAGTTGGATTGCTGTCGTTAGTGTGAGAACAAAGGCTGGAGAGATTCGAGCTTAGGACAGCCTAAAAGGAGGCTGTGAAGGTTTCTACCTTTCTCTCTTTCTGTATTGAGGCTGTTTGTAAAAGCGGTGAAGATTTCTATCTGTCCTTTCTCCTTCCCTAAACTGAGGATAAAAGGTTGTAGCACACTGCTACCAGCCTGGCCCCGCCCTGCAGTCACAGCAGACCTGCGCTTCCAACCTTGACCGTCGTCAGCTAAGGACACAGGTGACGGGCAGAGAGCTGGGAAGGAAATCAGAGTGAATGCCTGAATGCCAGTGGGTTGACAATAGGTTCTCAGACACTTGCCAAACCTAAGGGAAACATTTTGTCACGAGCTAATGTTTATCCAGTGAGTAGGCTGTGTTGTGTAGCATCAAAGCTGGAACCCAAACTGTGATACGCTCTCCGCATAATGAAGTCTGGGAAGTCTGAAATACCAGAATGGTTCTCTTCTCATCAGTCTATTTGCAAGCCTTCTTTCCTTGTTGCAATCAACAATTCAAAACTTTCTTCTGAGATGTGATGAAGTGGCTAAATTGAAACAATTTGTTTATTATTTATGGATGTGTTTTTTGTCTGCATGGATGTCTGTGCACTGTGTGCATGCAGAGCCTGTGGAGGCCAGAAAAGGGCATCAGATCGCCCTAGAACTGAGTTTACAGACCATGGTGACTGGCTATGCAGGTGCCAGGAACTGAGCCAGGGTCTTCTGGAAGATCATCCAGTGCCCTTAACCACGGAGCTATCTTTCCAGCCCCGAAACAGACAAGTCTTAGTAGAGCAATCTAAAGGCTTGGTGGCCAACAGCAGGTCTCCTTCTCTTTCCTTGTTGATCCTTTCCTAGTTCTTGAGTCATAAAGAAAGTGTCTGCATGGCTCTCCAGGAGTCAGTTACAGGCTTAAAGGTGTTTACCTGATGGAAACTTCTGCATGCATCTTGGGACCCAATGCAAAATGGAATAAGAGTCACCATGTGTGAGCACAGACACACATGCAATGTGGGTGTAGGTCCAGTCAGACCCTAGGATGGCGTCAGTGTGCATCTAAGTTTAGAATCACTGCCAGGTGATCCAGGACCACGGTGGAGAGCTGGGTAGAACCGTGGTTCCTTCAAAAGAGCTCTTGGGGGAAGTTACCCTCATGGAAATGTTGAAAGTGGAAGCTGGGGGCTTCGCAGGCTAGTTCATGATTCTCCTCTAGCACCACAGAACACCTAAGGCTGACCTGGACAGAGGAATCTATAATCCAGAAAATTAATCTCCAGATTGCTCTAGGCACTGGGCCTTTACTTAGTTGAAAGCAACACATGCCTTCTGGTGAGACTGTTGTTGTCCCATCTCTTAGGAACATAATTGGCTATCTTGAACTAGCTAGTGCCAGAGAGTTGGGAATAGTTTGGTAAAGGTCAGTGATCTGCCAAAAATTGGCTGCCAGGACCCACCAGCTGAGTCCTCTCATTTTCTGAAAGTGGTGTGGATGTTTTGCTTTCAGAGGAAAGGGAGCATCTTCGATGAGAAGATGACACACACATGACCACGTAGGAAGCAGCTCTGCGGAGCCCTCCAGGGGCACAGCGAGCACTGAGAGTCAGGTTTTGGATCCAACGGCAGCTGGGTGTGGGGCTGGAGCTGTGGGCTCCCTGGAGCTACTGTTCTCCTGCACTCGATGCAGAGCCTCCCCAAGGAGACTCTCAACATCTGTTCCTGCCCTGCCTCCCAGGTTAGGAGCAGCTTGCTTGTGATCTGAGCCTCCTATAGGGAGATGACTGCAGGCCCGGTGCTACAATCGGAAGTGACCATATGTGCCACCATCTTGCAACCATCTGTGGCCAAAAGCAATAGCATCCTGACGAGACCCAAGGTTCAGACTTCCGGCCTGCAGACTTCAACCCAGTGAATCCTCCCCCGGCCTGCAGGATATCGACAGACCATTTGTCTGCAGGGCCACTGTCTATGTGGCCATAAGTACCCCAGCCCTGGCTCAAGGAGATTCCCTGCAGTCATGCTGTCCCAAGAAACCTGATTCTCCTGAGCCCCAACCCTGTGCCGGGTCATTTCCTGCCCTCGTTGTTTCCACGGGCCTCTGGACAGAGCTCAGACTCTTGCCCTTGAGAGTAAAGACGGGCTTCGGAGTAGGATAGTGATGGGAGACCTGATGCAGGACCCTGCCCATAACCCCTGTTTCTATATTATGGAAACTATATATTTATAAACATGATCTAGAGCCATGGTTTTCAACCTTCCTGGTGCTGAGACCCTTTAATACAGTTCCTCATGTTGTGGTGACCACAGCCACAAAACTATTTTTGCTGCTACTTTATAACTGTAATTTTGCTACTGCTACCAATTGTAATACAAATATCTGATATGCAGATGGTCTTAGATGACCCTGGGAAAGGGTTATTAGACCCCCCAAAGGGGTCATGACCCACAGGTTGAGAATCACTGATCTAGAGTCTATTTTCATATGGACAACTGCACTAACAAAGACCTGCAGACCAGATTACCTCCTACCCAGCCGTGCTCACCATACTGACCATCCCCACACTGATCATCCCCACCACACTGACCATCCCCACCACACTGGCCATCCCCACCACACTGGCCATCCCCACCACACTGGCCATCCCCACCACACTGACCATCCCCACACTGGCCATCCCCACCACACTGGCCATCCCCACCACACTGACCATCCCCACCACACTGACCATCCCCACACTGGCCATCCCCACCACACTGACCATCCCCACACTGGTCATCCCCACCACACTGACCATCCCCACACTGGCCATCCCCACCACACTGGCCATCACCACCACACTGACCATCCCCACACTGGCCATCCCCACCACACTGACCATCCCCACACTGGCCATCACCACGCTGGCCATCCCCACCACACTGACCATCCCCACACTGGCCATCCCCACCACACTGACCATCCCCACACTGACCATCCCCACCACACTGACCATTCCCACCACACTGACCATCCCCACACTGACCATCCCCACCACACTGACCATCCCCACCACACTGACCATCCCCACACTGACCATCCCCACACTGACCATCCCCACCACACTGACCATCCCCACACTGACCATCCCCACCACATTGACCATCCTCACCACACTGACCATCCCCACACTGACCATCCCCACCACACTGACCATCCCCACCACACTGACCATCCCCACACTGACCATCCCCACACTGACCATCCCCACCACACTGACCATCCCCACACTGACCATCCCCACCACACTGACCATCCTCACACTGGCCATCCCCACACTGACAATCCCCACACTGACCATCCCCACCACACTGACCATCCCCACACTGGCCATCCCCACACTGACCATCCCCACACTGGCCATCCCCACCACACTGGCCATCCCCACCACACTGGCCATCCCCACACTGGCCATCCCCACACTGGCCATCCCCACCACACTGGCCATCCCCACCACACTGGCCATCCCCACCACACTGGCCATCCCCACCACACTGACCATCCCCACCACACTGGCCATCACCCCACCACACTGACCATCCCCACACTGGCCATCCCCACCACACTGACCATCCCCACACTGGCCATCCCTACCACACTGGCCATCCCCACACTGGCCATCCCCACACTGGCCATCCCCACCATACTGGCCATCCCCACACTGGCCATCCCCACACTGGCCATCACCACGCTGGCCACCATCACTGCTACCCTGTTGGCTTCTCTCCAGCCTTTCCCTAACTAGACCCGTATCCATAACCCACCTGTGTGCAGTTCTGACCTGACTCAGTGTCAGCACACCACGACTGTCACTGGGTCATAAAAATGTCCCTGTATTTTTCATAGATGTAACAATGGTATACATACTTGTGTGATATAAACGCTTTTATAATAAAGCCTTGTAAATAGCTTGGGTACATATTTTCCTTTTGTCTAGTTAGATGGAAAAAAAATCACCCATCTCGGCATCTTCATTAAAATCGTGTTATGCTGTTAGCAAAACAAACAGAAAAACATTTGACATATTTATGTGGTGATTACATTAAAAAGATTACTCCCTGTCAGTCTTCCTGACTGATTGTACCAAGCCATCTGTGCTTGTGAAAACTAGTAATGCACAATGACTGTTGTGTGCCACATGCACGCTGCTGTTTATTAGTGATTAAGCAATAGTCTCCGAGCAGTCACTTGTTAGCTGTGTGATTATTTTGTAATAAATGATAACCAATTATTTATAATAGTAATAATAGTTTATTTTTTTTAACCTTTGTAAATTGCTGATGGCCACAGGCTATCTCAGATGCTTTGTTGGGAATTAATAATTCTGTTGTGTTCATGACAACTTTTCCACAAATCAAAGTTCTGGCTATGGTCCATTAGATTGTTAATACACATCTATAATATTTTCAGAACTGTGATTGTCAGAATAACTCACCTTCGTGTTTAAGACAAATGTCTTTAATAACACTTTTCCTGGGATGTGGCAATGATCTATGTGGTGGCCTGCTTCAGAACCTGAGATCCGAGACAGAACTTGACGTGTGCCGTGTGTGGAAAGCCACTCTGGACTCTGCGGCCCCCTGCCAGCTTTGGTGTTAGGTCACTTACCAGCCCTGCCCAGGAGTGACGTTTACCGAAGAATGGGGTTTCTTGGAGCAAAGAGTGGTCCTCCTAAGTCATGTGACTGAAGGCATAAACAATTTCAAAAACATACAGTTACAGAAAGCAATTTTTTTTTTACTTTTAAATTGGACAAAATGAGGGCATGGTGGGTTGTACTAAAGCCAGCCTTCCTGGAAGGAAGCCTTGTCTCTCTCCTGTTGCTGTCGTGGCAAGGAGTTAGGACCACAAGCTTAGTGCATCTCAGCTAGGCGGTGAGGTTGGGGTGATTTTGACTCCTGGGGAGGCTGGGCCAGCAGGCCCGAGAGATACCCTGGTTGTCACTCATGTGGGAGGGTTGCTCATGGCACCTTCTGGGTGGATAGTAGGGATTGAACTCAGGACCCTGAGAAGCAGGGCAGCCCTGCAGAATTGCCCACATGAGACGCCCACAGTGACAAGGCTGGAGAAACCTGGCCTGCAAGAAGCTCTATGCGGTAACTGCACAGGAATGGAAGTGGCTTAATTAAAAGGCCTAACTGCTGGGTCCTTGCTTCCGTTCCTTTTCCATGAAAGGGTAGTTCTAAGAACCAACACTTCTCTACACAAGGTACAGTATCAACCTGAGCAAAAATTTAAAATTTTTCTGGCTAAGTTTCGTAAAAAAGCGAATGCCATTATGGAAAACAATTAGGAAATTATGAAAGCATCTAAAGGGTACGAATGAGCACACGGTAAAGTTCCCGTGTTGGCCGCACCCCACACTGCAAAGACAAATCAGCGGAGCCCGGAGCCCCGGAGCCCCGAGGTGACTCCCAAGGGGGAGGTGGAACCACCTGCCCAGGCCTGCAAGAGCGAGGCTGAGTCGCTGGCTCTGAGGAAGTCCACGTGGCCTCCGTGCCTTGTCTTCTCAGGGTCCTCACGATTACCTGCAGGGGACCCAGGGCGTATAGGAAGCCCCACTGTGTCCACAGTGCCTGCAAAGGAGGCACACGCACACAGAGGCTAGGGCTTATGTGGTGGCAATGCACGGTTCAGTTTCACTGCCCTGGGGACCACACAATGCCAGCAAGGGAAACGCTGTCTGTTTTGGAAATGTGGGGCCCCCACACTTCGGGGTGAAGGGGACAGAAGGCATGCTCTGCCTGCATCCTGCCAAGTCTCTCGTCACCTGTTCAGCTTATGTCTTAGATCTGTTCTTTCTTTCTCCCTCCTGACCTTCCTGTCTTCCTTGTTTCCTTCCTCCCTCCGTTCTTTCCACAGACGATGCCTGCTTTACTCGAAGCTCTGCTCTAGTGTCTTGGAATGAGCAACAGGCGAATGAACAATTCCCACATGTATATTTTTTCAGATTATTTGGAGAGAGAAAATTGGCAAAGTAATGAAGCTGCAGGAGTCACTCTGTGAACAAAAACTCAGGGTCTCAGTGTCTCCAGGTAAAGGCCTAGAAGGTTCACTTGTTATCTGAATTCTTACTGCTGTCTGCAAATCAGACAATAACTTCAGACAATGCTCTTCTCCCGCTGTCTAGACCTGGCTCCCAACCCAGGAGTCCAGGAACACAGAGAAGCAAGAGAAACTTTGATGGGTCTTTCAGATGGTGAAGCTCTGGGGAGTGAGCTGCAGGGTCAGGGTGGTCTCATGACAAAAGGGTGCAGGGATTTCATGTAAGGTGATACTGAGTCTGCAGAGGAGCAGCAACAGGAGGGGGGACGGCTCCCACTGCAGGGAAGATCTGACAGGCAATGGGTGGGGTGTAAGGTGGGGCTGGAGGGTGGCCCTCCCTAGTCATGGCATTGAAATCTATCTTTAGGATTCTAGAGACAGATGTGCCCTTATAGAGGGTTGAACTGAATTTGCTGATGTTTTTTCAGAGTGGGCTTTACTCAGAAGGTAGGAACTCACACTGGGGCCAGGAGAAAGCTATTGCAATAATCTCTCTGTGACCTGAAGGGGCTCAAGCTGACATGGAGCTGGTGAGACCAGTTCTGGAAGTGGATCAGAAGGGGAGCCATGGTGATTTCCTGAAGGATTAAGTATGGAATGTGACTGGGAGGTGTCAGAGTTGACTATTAACGATTTACATCAGATTATTGGGAAAACAGAATTGCATATACAGAGGAAAGACTAAATGAAGGCAGAGGTTGTGTGTGTGTGTGTCCGTGTCTATATGTGTGTCTGTGTGTATCTGCGTCTGAGTGTTTCTGTGTATACCTGGCTATGTGTATGTGTGTCCAGGTATGTGCTTTTGTGCACATATGTACACTTAAGTGTGCATGAGAATGCATGGAGTTGGTGTGAGTGTGTAAATGTGAGATGGTGTAGCAGGATTGCATTGGCGGTCACTGGTTTCCTTTGCAAAAGTAACACTTGAGATCTGTCTGAAATGTCAGACAGGACGCCTGGGTGGGACGGACAATGCCAGGGGGATGAGAGGTCTGTCCTAACCACATCACAAAGTCCTCAGGGTGTTATCTGGAGACATACACATGAAGTCCCAAGAATGCACCAGACAGACGAGGACCAGGGCAAAGCGCTGTGACCTGTAAGAACTGCAGGGCACTGAGCTAGAGATGCCCAGGATGAAGAAGACACAAGTGTCTGTTTTCACAGAGGGACTCGGGGTGTCTCCTATGCAGGAAACGCAGAGGGGAGGGAGTTCTACAGCTACGTCTCCATGCTCAGCAGCAATGTAGCCCAGGCACCCATACCTTTGAGAGTGGAGAGGAGACAGGAGCTGTTGGAGGAGAGGATGAGGAAGGAAAGAGTACAAAGAGTACAAAATGCTGCAAGCTTTGTTCTCAAGGAAGGAAGAGAGCCAGGCCGCAGCCGGAGCAAACAGGATGGCTGGTGAAGGAAGGCCTTCTAGGAAGACCCAGGAAGGCCCCAGCACTAGCTTACACTCAGTTGTTTGTCTTGCCCTTAGTAGGTCACCTCCTGCCTTTGAGGAAGGCTGTGAGCACCTGGAACATATCTGAAGTTTTTCCGCATGTGTAAACAACCTCTTAGCGCTAGCTGCTACCGCCTGGCTCTGCCAAGCCCGCGACCTGAGCGGTGACTCAGCCGTCTTTCCCTGCGTCCGTCAAGCAGGACTTTCCTGGTTCTTCATCTTTTCCACATATGTCACTGAGACATTCCCTCTCTCTCTCTCTCTCTCTCTCTCTCTCTCTCTCTCTCTCTCCCTCTCTCTCTCTCTCTCTCTCTCTCACACACACACACACATACATTTTTATGGCTGCTATGCACATGATTTTGAGATCCTTCTCTCTCTCTCAGCATTATGCACAGTCATGATCAGAAAGAACCCTCTAAAATAGCACTTCTCACCCTTCCTAACGCTGCGACCCTTTAATACAGTTCCTCAAGTTGTGGTGACCCTCAACTGTAAAATTATTTCCGTTGCTGTAATTTTTCTACTGTTATGAGTTGTATGTAAATATCTGATATGCAGATGGTCTTAGGCAGCTCCATGAAAGTGTCATCGGACCCCCTAAGGGGTAGTGACGCACAGGTTGAGAACCGCTGTTCTCGAAGGCCTCTAGAACAGGGTATCCTACAGGTGAGGCGGGTCCATGGGGCTTGGCTCTGTCCGGTCCTGGCATATGCCTGGTCCTTTCAAGTCTTCAGATACTGGGGATCTGCCACCCTGTGGCTTCACTTTGCACAGTTGGCTTTTCAGACATGTTCACAGTGGCTTTCTTCACTCTCTTAACCTCAGATAGCCAAGGTTTTATCCGCAAAGGGGAGTAAATTAGTTTTATTATTTAGGACTCCAACTTGACTCTAAAATACTGCAAGTCTGAGTGGGAGCTGGATCCAATCTTCCAGGGCTAGCCTGATGTTGGGCTGGTAGAAAATGGTTGTTCTGGAGGGAGGGAGGGAAGGAGGGAAGGAGGGAGGGAGGGAAGGAGGGAAGGAGGGAAGGAGGGAGGGGAGGGAAGGAGGGAAGGAGGGAGGGAGGGAAGGAGAGAGGAAGGGAGTCTCATGAAATGCATGCTCCAAGGAGGTCACCCAGTCCTCATTTGTGGCCCATTTTGCACCTGGACATTGCACTGCCTTCTGCACTCGATGCACGGAGCAGACTGACTTCTCTCACTATTAGTGGGGAAGAAGAACTGACTCCTCTCACTAGAAGAGGGGTGAACAGATTTTCCTGCAAAGGTTAAACCTGTGATGGGCTTCAGTGGTCAGTACAGATCTATACAGAAGACACAAACTGGGGAGAGGGAGTTGGAAGATCAGCATGACTCCCAGTTATCCAATGGTCCACAACCTCATTGTGCGCATAGATTACTTGCAAGGCCTGAAGTTCAGTCCTGGGTACCACACTCAGACGTTGCTCATTCTGAAAGCTCCTGGGTGGTTTGTCTGTGTGTTTGCCAAAGTTAAAGATCAGCATAATAAAGCTGGGCAGCAGCACAATATGTTTTCAAGAACTGACAGTTTAGTTTGTAGCACTTGGTGTTTGACGTGTGTGTGTGCCAGGGGGGACTGTGTATAAGCACATGCATGTGTGCATGTGCATCTATGGTAAAGTGCTTCACTTGGCAATTTTACGTATTATTGCATTGCATTGCATTGCATTGCATTTTTACATAAGGGGCTTTCAGCAAGGCTGTATGTGCACATATAGATGTAGAATAAAACTATTTAAATGAAATTCAATTTCTACCTCCCTTTGACAGGGCTATTCTCCTACTCAATCTCTTCACACTCCTCATAAATCTGTCATATTTATGGTCATCTAAGTGCCCAGGCACCTACTAAATTGCTTTATTCTCTAATTACCTTTTGCCCATAAATCTTCTCACCCTGGTTACAAGTTCCTCTGGAAGTCTGTACTTCATGTTGTCTCATGTCTGTCATAACCGTTTCCTCCCTAGAGAGGTATCCTCTTAGTCTGTGGACAATGAAGAAGCCAACAGCTTGTAGACCTACAGGAGATCCGTCATCACCAGAGCCTGTAACTCTGCCTGTTCTATCTACATGAGACAGCTTGATGCGTTAGAAGGGAAGACATCCTGGCTTTGTACATCCTGAAGTAGAACCAAGGTTATGAGAAAACGTTTTTGGCAGGTAGACTAGTTGGAAAGCCCTACTCTAAGTCTGTATTAAGACATGCCATGGCTGGAGCTTGTCATTCACACCGTTTGCCACAAACTCTATATGATCTACTGTTTGCCCTGTGTCGCAGCAGGGGCTAGAGGCATGCAGTTAAGCCTAAGCTTGATGGCTGCTTGAATAATATGATCAATAAAAATAATGAATGCAGTCACCTCCTGTGTCTCCCTTCTTGTTAGCAGAAGAGAACGACAAGGACTCTACCATGATGCCCATATCAACTGGAAGCACGGTGTGCGATGTCCTAGAGCTGTCAATCACACACACACACATCTGACCACCTCCGATCCGGAGTTCCGCAGAATACCTTGACTCTCGGCACCTCCTGACTCCAGCGGTGCTCTCCACAGAGCCATCATTTGTCTCCGCTGTTTTGAAGTCTGCTCCACAGGAGGAGATTCCACTGAAGGAAGAGGCAGACAGCATGGCTGCTTCCCCACGAGGTAAATATTGTGTTAAGATAATTGTTAACTTTGGAGCGAGCCCCACTGCATGACATGTTTAACTGCCCCAAACCATACAAACCTCTCTAATTACTTGGCCCTCCCACCACCACACCACAAGCCTTCTGAGAACAAAACAAGTAGACATAAGACCAGTTTCTGCTTTGTGGACAAGTCCTGGGTCGCATGCAGGGGAAGCGTGGGAAAGCCTCTCTATTCAAGTACAGAGAGAACTTACGAAGCCTGCGTCCTAAGCGCTGGAGAGTGAGAATCTGCCATTGCAGATGGTGGCCAGCGTTTTCTTCTTCTCACTCGTAGAGTCAACGGGACAACAGAAGAGACGAGCTCAGATTTCTAGATCAGCGTCTTTTTCCCAGTGGTGGCGCTCTGCGTTGTGGGCACTGCGTGGATCAGTCGGTACGTCCACCCTTCTGCTGGTCAGCGTTCACAGGCATGTGCATGTGTGCAGTGTGTCCACATGCTTGTCTGGCAGTTCTTGAGAGAACAGCTTTAGGCAGCTTTGTAGACGCACCTCTGACACCAGTGAAAGTCTGGAAAGCCCCGAGGAAGAGACACTATGTGAGCAGAACAATGACTTTGAGAATTAAGAATTTTGACTTAAGTTGTCAAATTTCAAACCCCAGAAAAATAAATTTCCATATAGATACAAGGGTCTATTTTCTATTCGCCAAAGAGGAGATGTGTGGTGTCCCATTCTGGGGCATCTAGAGAGACAAACACCCCTGTCTGGGACGTGGGGAGACACGAGGAGGACCTGGAGTTTTCCACCTTACCCTGGTTCAATTCTGGTGTTCTCGGCCGTGATAAATGACAAGGAAGGATACCGAAGCCCATCAGATGGTCCACTCACAACAGTGTAGTTTAATTTGCAGCCAATCGGCTCACTCTCCAGTGCCCAGCCTAGATCCTGTTTGTTTAGAAATCCAAAGCACGTCTAAATTTGAGTAGTAGGCAGAAAAAAAAAAAAGATTCTCTAAATGACTGCAGAGTCTGAGGATCGTTGTGTCTGTGGGAACCATGAGTAAAGAGCCAAGTCAGGAGACCTTCGCTGATCGGCTGGGTGGGAAGGCCTGCTTCCTGGGTGTGAGGAAATCCTACCTTCCCTGACCCTTGAGAGATAGAACGGCGGTTATACACGGGCTCTGCTGCCTCAACCGACGCTCATCTGAATCAAAACACTTCAGAATACCCACCCACACAACAGACCAATCCTGAGTCCCCAACATGGCAGGTTTTCTCCGGTTGAAAAGCATTTGCTCTTTGGAAATGTGATAACATAGATAGTTTTGATCTCGAAGGGAGTCGTGGTATCCCCACTGCCTGAATGATCTGCCGAAGACCCTGTGGGCTCAAGGAATCCGCAGCTCACCGGCGAATGTGCCAGTCAGCTTTCCTGCCCGTCAGGAAATCCATTACGTCACCAGAGGAGTGCAGTGATATTCTCTGGCTTGGGTGCAGCTGACCATAAATGGCAGGGGACTAGTAGGTTAGGATACACGTGTGCAGACACTCATGATGGCCCCAGGCTTGTGTTGGTCCTCTAGGTGGCTGTACAGACTCTCCAAGTCAGCAAACAAATATGGTTGTTGTTTCTTATTTAGTAAAGATTGCAGTTTGGAAGCCCAGGGGAGTTCTAGTCTGCTGTCTCTCACTATCACTCTGCTGGAAAATCAGTGCTAGTTTCTTGTCTTTGCAAACGTGTTCTCTGCTGATGGGAGGGTTTTGTTCCCAGTGGCCGCAGCAAGGGATCAATCCTCGGAAAAGTGACACTACCTCTGGGGCACATTACCTCGTCACGCCAGTGGCACTGGGCAGGGAGTGACTTACTCTGCCAGTTAGGATGGCCAGGGCTGATTATTAAAAGAAACAGATTGATACAATGCAATTGGGGTACAAAACAATATATCAGGGATAACCCACAACTCCCCCGTGTCTGTGGATGGGACAGTGAAAACCCCACGTACCCAGTTCAGGTAGGGTCTTGCATGTCCTGACCCATGAAGATGTCAGGTCTGTGCCCAGCCTCAGGGTGAGGAGGCACACAAACCCAGATGTACACGTCCATCTGATGGATTCTCATTCCCTGGAGAAGTCTGGCTAACAAAGTGAAGAAAATAGTGCCTTAGAATTAAAAGTTCCGATTTTCTTCTTAACCATTTTTCTACGCCCTTTTAAGCATGCAATCCGGTCAGCGGCCCTAAACCATATTCCAGTTGCACAAATGCTTCTCTCTAGAAACTGACGTGTAATTTTGTAGGTTCATAATAGAGACAAAGTAGTTGGTACAGTTTCTAGAGCTTCCTGGGACTAGATATAAGAGGTAAATATGTATAACCAGTCCTTGTCTGTGGAGCAAACAGGTTTGCATGGACTGCCCAATCTTTGTGGGGTGGTTTGAATGAGAAATGCCCTCATTTCTCACCAGAAATGGGCTGGTGTATTTGAACACCTCTTTGGGAGGTGTTATGAAACCCATGTGGGGTGCAGACTTGCTAGAGGAAGTCCCTCACTGGGGATGGGCGCTGGGAAGTGGGGTATAGCCTTGACTGTTTCCTGCTCGCTCTTCCTACTTCCTAAGCACAGGCACGAGTGTTTGTGGTCACCAAGATTTGACATATAGATAAACAGAACACGTGAATACAGAAGGAACTTGGCGGACGAGTGGGAAAAGGGAGACGTTGCAGGCCGACCGGTCAGACTATATTCCCTCATACCAACAACTGCTCACTTGAACTCTTGGTTCAAGAAGCTGGGTGTTATCTAGAGTGGGGATGGCAGGCTATGAGAATGATCTGAAAAATTCTCGGCCCCTACCCGCTGTCTTTGTCTCCTGCCCTCACCCCTGCCCTGCGATCTTGATACTGTCACTACATGATCCCCAGTGACTTAATAGGTGGGTATTTTATCCCGTAATTATACTGAGACTCGTGATAGGAAAAGGAAAGAAGGCGTGCATAGTATTTAGTCATGGCCTAGTTTGTCTGAGTGAGAAGTACCCGCGCTTTGTATATTCTGTCAGTAGAAGGTAAACAGCTAAACTTTTTATACCCGTTAAAACAAGTATCTCTCTGGAGTGGAGTGTCATCAGAGTACACAGAACCAAAGTGGCTGGTGTGATCCTCCCCAAGGAGGCTCCCTCCCTGAGCCTGGTGCAGCCCTGCTCCTTCCTGTCTCTCCGCTGGGGGACGGAAGATCATCTAGCACAAACAGCTGTAGCAGGAGCAGCCTGCAAGTAGCCTTCACGGATGTACCTTAAGCCCCTTACAGCAGCTCCGCTCGTGACCTGTGACATCTCCACATCTGGCTTGATGGCTCTTCTGCACTGTAAGCACGTTGAATCTTAACACATTTGAGCAAACAAAACACAACAAACAACAACAAATACAAGGCCCATTCACAGCAGTTACAGCTGAGGAGATGTCTCTTCTCTCTGTGCTGACCCCTCCTGCTGTGGTCTGGTAATGGACCAGCGAGCAAGGCCCTCTCCACGACGCTGCTCCCTTCATCTCATAAATGGAATAGAAGCCTGAAAAGGCCCGTGTCTGTCAGTGTTCCTGTCGTTGAGACAAAGCAATAAGAAACACCTCGAGAGATCTAGGATGAGTTTTGACTCTGGGTTTTGGGGTACAGTTAGTTAATCCTAGAGGAGGGTCATGGCGCAGAAGCAGCCACAGCCGTGGGCATGAGAGCAGGAGAGCACGCTCACATGACAGGTGTGACAGGAAGCAGAGATGGCATTAAGTACAACCAGGCTCTGAAACCTTAAGGCCCACCCCCTAGTGAGTCACTTCCTCTCCGTAGGCCTGTCGACGCCACAGCGAGGCACCTGGTACTCAAACACTTGAGGGGAACACTTCACATCCAAACCAAGGCTCCCTCACGCACATCAACTCGTCTGTGAAACTCAGTTCTTCTGAGGGGAAAACAAAACAAGTCTTCACTGTTAGGTTTGCTTTAGAACTAGACATAATTTCTCAGTTCTCTGGACTCTGACTCCATCTGTTCACGCTGAACATTTTCAGTAGAGATATGTTTTGTTTTCCAGATTTGATGAGCAAATCCTCACAAGCCTAAGGAAGTCGGCAGCTAACCATGAGCTGTGGGTCAATCACGTGGCAGCCATTGACGAGACATCTATTTTGTTTCCAAGTAGTTAAGCAGAGTGTTGGGGTCTCTCCCTTTTCTAGGATCTGGTGGCCTCGACAAGCAGAACTCAGACATGGCATCTGCTGCCCTTGAGTGAGGCCTCAGAGTGTGGCTGGGAGCTGGCAGGCAAGATGGGCTCTGTCCATCCACCCTTGTAACAGCTTCTCTCAATGTGGCTTTGTCTCATGAATCACCCCAGGAGAAGATGAAGGCAGCCATATACCCTGCACACTCGCTGAGATCTGGAGTGTATCAGATGGCTGTGCCCTAGCCAGTCTGTCCTGTCTCATGCACACCAGGGTACTGCCCAGTGGACCGTTACTGACTCCTAAGGTGATCGGACAGAGCGGATTCGGAGACAATCACGGGCCACTGACAAACACTGTTTTAGTTACTTTTCTGTTGCCATGAGAAAAATGCCATGACCAAGATCAACTTAAGGAAGAAGGCGTTTATTTTGGCTTGCTGTCGTAAGCTTAGAGTTCGAGTGGCGGGAAAGGGAAAAGCGTGGCATACAGTGGAAGCAGTGTGGGGCTCTTTCAACCTCCATGGGCAACAGACACGCTGCAGGAGGCATGGGGCTAATTAGCCAGTATTCGTTCAAACTTAGGAAGCCCGACCCCAAGGAGTTTATTTTAGACAAAGAAATTTAGTGAAAACGTTTCTGGTAATGATTCACGCAATTACATGTTCACAATAAAGTACAAAGTAAGCTAAATAAGCATCAGATGTGAGGACATCAAGTCTCTTTGGAAGGTGCCTGCGACACCTTTCATAAAGATGGGTTCTACAGACTGACTTCATGTGACACCTACCATGCAGTCAGAGTCGGTAGATTGACTAAGAAGAAGGAGCTCACGGTAAGGTCTGGGGAGGATCCTGTGTAGCCTCTGGCCATACAGAAAGTGCAAGTTCACCAGGAGAACTACCAACTCAATAACTGTGAGCAGAGTCCTAAAGGCCAGGGGTCAGCGTACACTTAGCTTTGGAGCAGTGAGCTCTGTGTGTCTCCTGGAGCACTGGTCTCTCTAGCCACCGTCCTGTTACGCTATCAGGAAGAGGAATGTGATTAGGTAAATGCCTCCATGCCTGGCCACGTCCCTTCTCTCACACCCCTTGTGATTTAGATCTCCGAGGGACAGAGGTTGGAGAGAATTGGCCATAATGTTCCGTGTGGGCACCAGGTTCCCCACTTCCAAAACACACATCGAATTAATCCCTCACTTGCTGTTTATCTTGGGCTATGTGTTTGCTTTCAAGGCATAATATCTATCTGGAAATTGGGATTGTCTGTGCTCTTGTTTCAGAGTGTGTTAAAGGTCCCACAATACACAACTTGTCCAACCAGGGACAAACACAGGAAATGCTCTGACCAAGTCAGTCTAGATAAATAAACCTAGGACAGAATATGCAAGGTTTCTCCTTGGTGCATTAGAATAAAAACAGATTCCCCCAAAAGCAGCTTTCAGGAGCACCAGCATTGACAGGTGGCACAGAATGACAAGAGGCTCTGTGAGAAGGGACCCAGGAATCCATTCCCAGCCACAGGGATGCTGGCTTCAGACACAGCAGGCATCATCAAGGATACCCAGCAGGGCCACAGCACATGTGGACTCTGATCTTCCCTCGAACTGCACTCCTGCAGATGTTTGCCAGCCAGAGCTACCCATCCTCATTAGGTCTCGTCTGCATTTACCTCATGTGACACTTTCCTAGAAGAAAACAGTTGAAAACTAAAAATGGAATGCTTAGGTTGCATGTTCACTCGAGGGCATGAGTAGCCCCCAAGAGCTGAAGCCTGCACTCTGCATTTCAGAGACACACACGCTGACGGCCTCGTCCATAAACACAGATGACCAAACCAAAGAAGAGGGAGCTGGGCTTTTGGCAGTGCACCACGGCCCCAGAGGACCAGGACCAAGAGCACAGGTCCTGCGTTCCAACATGGTGTGGCCTCTCCAGCACCCCTGGCAGGGACATTCCTCTGCAAGGGGGTGGGGGGCATTTCCCTCTCTGCCTCTAGCCATTGACTCCTCACTGGGCTACCATGTGAGCAGCTCTGAGCAGCTCTGAGGGAAAGGGCTGAGCACAGTGTCTCCCATGATTCTAATTCTGGGCAGAACATTAAAATGAACCACATTACAAATGGCTCCCTGCAGCCTCTGTGCAGCTTCAGTGAGGCCAAGCACAAAACGTGCCATTCTATGGGTATGTTTGGGCATCAATCAGAAACTGGGCTTTGAGAGTGCCTGCCAGATGTCTCCAGACACACCTCACATCTCCCTGTAACTGGGGTACAGTGTCTGTGGTACGATTCTCTGGGTTGTAAGATGGCGGCCTCAAACACTCATGTGTTAATTAAACTGCGTAGCTGGTTTGTGCTGTACCTGACATGGTGAGTTTTGCATGAACTTACCCTCGAAAGCGTGTCTTAGACCCTAGTCTGTAAACAGCAATGTCAGTGCAAGTTGGGAACTGTGAGAGTCTAAACTGTCCATCCCACACTCTGGAGGAGCAGCAGCGGGCTGATCTAGGGGGCTCAGCGGCATACCCACCTCCAAGAAGCAGAGTCGGCAGCTCATGGTTCCAGGACTGACAGAGGCCTGGAGAGCCGTCTATCAGGGCCCCAGAGCTCAGCAGCGATTGCAGACACCTGGGCGGGTTCTTGCACGGCACCCGCAGATCAGTGCGTCCAGGGTGGGCTGCGTCTGGTTACTTCTCATCGCTGTGACAAAGTAATTGACAAGAGCAACTTAAGGTCGGACGGGCTTCTTGTGGCTCTCGGTTTGAAGACACTGTCCGTCCTGGCAGAGGAGGAGCTAGAGGCGGGCTGCGACGTGCTTGGTCGGGTTCGGACAGACAGATGAAACGCAGCCTGCTTCCTCCGTTTTATTTACCCTGGGTCCTGGCCCTAGGCCACCCAATTCCAGGTAAGGTTGGTTCGAGATCGAGTCAACTTTACGATCAGCATTGACGGTCCCAGGCCCATCTCATGCTTTAAACTTTCTTTCTCTCCGGTGACTCAGTGTACCATGCAAGTCCAAAGACACAGGCGGACTCTCACAGGGTCACGAGCTCCCGTTCACATAAGGAGCCGCCTGGTTGGCACGGAAGGAACAGCCTGTGCCAGGCTGTCCTGCAAAGCCGATTAACCAGTGCATAGCTCCGGGATCATCATCTGTTTTCCACCTGGGCGAGTCACACGCAGGCTTCTCCTTGCCTGCCTCAACTCTGAATTAACAGTTGCACCCCTCCCCCAGAGACCACACTGATTTAAATACATATAACATTGTTCAGCCTTAGAGATGAAAGGCCCTTGACATCCTAATGATGTCAGCAGCAGGCAAGAGGCCATCCTTTCCCTTTTCAAACTCCATCAGGGCTCTTTCCTGTTTACTCCCTGCAGATCAATAGCCATCACGCACGCGCACGGAACCGCAGCGAACGTGCCCACTTTCGGAAAAGAACCACCTAGCCCCTCGCATTCCCGCTTCCGCCACCAGTCGCTTCGTTTTCTGCAGCAATTGGACGTTTTAAATTGCTTTTTTAGGTTAGGATATAATTACATCGCCCTCCCCCCCTTCCCTTTTCTCTCTCCAGCTCCCCCCGCCACATACCCCATGTTTCCTTTCCAATTCAAAATTGACCTCCTTTTCTTTGATGGTTGTTAAATGCATGTGTATGTAAATATTCATGACCACGTAAGTACAACCTGCTCACTCTGAATGACGTGACGTGTGTGCATGTTTTCAGAGCTGGTCACCCAGCAGAACCCTAGGGAAGACTACTTCTTCTGTTCTCCGCATTCCTTAGCTGCCTGTAGTTCTCTGTGTAAGGTTAAATGAGATCTCCCCCCACTCATGTCAGCATGTCTATTGGTGTCGTCCCTGATCAGGTTATGTTTAAGAAGCCATGATGGCTGTAGCTTCCGGCATTCCCAGGAGACACAGTCTCACTGTGATCTTTCACCCCCATCCCCTGCAGTTCTGAGGCCTAGGTGCCGGCGTCCTGTTATAGATGTATCCGTTGAGACTGGGCCCTGCAACTCTGAGTTTTGATTGGTTGTGGTTTTCTGTAAAGTTCTCCATGTGCTGCAAAGGGTCTTCTTGATGAGGGGTAAGGACGACACTTACCTGTGGGCGTGAGGACGCACTTCAGAGTGTAGCTAGGGATCGTGCTGAGGTAGTAACATGGCTGGAGGTTCTCCTCCGACGCCCACGGCCTCACTCACTCTGGGTGCTTGTCTGGGTTTCCAGTACCAGGCGTGATCCCCCTCTCATTGAGCAGATTTTTTAAAGATTTATTTTACACACACATAGAGTGAGTGTGAGCAGATTTTTAAAAGATTTATTTTACATAGAGAGAGAGAGAGAGAGAGAGAGAAAGAGTGTGTGTGTGTGTGTGTGTGTGTGTGTGTGTGTGTGTGTGTGTAGGCCAGGAGCTGATACTGGGCTGACATTGGGCAGTCTTCAATGGCTCCCTCTTAGTTATAGAGATGGGGTCTCTCACTGAACCTTTCATCTAGGCTAGCCTGGATGGGCCATCTAGACATCTAGATCCTTGTCCCTGGGCCACTGGGCGTCTCCTCTCTCCCTCCCGGGGCTGGGGTTCCAGGCACAGTCACCACATCACCGCCCTGCTGTGACGTTGGCATCCGCCCCCGGGCACTCCTGCTTTCACGGCGAGTACTTCCTGCGTCTCCCAGCCGCAACTTCACTTGCCTTTTAGTCCAATATTGCTTGTAACGAGGCGGCCATCTAGCATCGTTTCACTGAGGAACCCAGGACTCAGACTTGTGTGCTGCCCCTCCCTGAGTTCTGCAAGCTCGATCTCTCTGCCAAGTTGGTTGCATCAGACCACACCCTGAAGATGGCCAGGCAGAGGGAGGTAAAAAATCGAGGTGGTGTTTCCAAATGCTGTGCCCGTTCTCCCATCTGTTACAGGAGTTGATTTCACAAACCTGACTTTTTGTCAGTTTAGGTTAACAGTTACAAAGAACATGGAATTGACCCAACCCCTCAGAAGACAAAGCAGAATCTGAGCTCGGATGTCTGATGACGTGTGTGATCAATATTTGCTCACTCCTGTGGTCGGTAACGGCGTTTCCTCATCTCTCTTTCCCAAGTGGCAGAAACCTGTCTCTGACGGGAGATTGGGTGTTGAGCATGCGGGATGCTCTACGCTGGCCACAGGCCTCGAAACCTGATATTCTGCCCATTGTTGGGTGCTTGGAAATCATCGATGCATCAAAAAACAGGTTGGTCGTTGCTATAGCAACACTAACTGAACTGAAGTGGTGAAGGAGGCTGTGGACCGGGAAACACTGTCATTTCAACCCCCACCTCTCAGAGTTGGGAACATGACCCCAAACAGATGTGTCAATAGACACGGCATCAAGCTTCTGAGAAAGGCCTAGGGCTGCCCAGGGCACGTTTCCCGCTTCACAGAGTCCTGTAGACCCACTCTTCCCAGAAGTCCTAAGTCCCACCTTCCCTAATGCTTATAAACCAGACGTGAACCTCAGCACTCCCAACCAGAGAGAGCACAGCCCAGGGGAGGGTCCAGCCAAGCTGGAGGCGACTGAGTGCCCACTCCACCGGCCTGCTCTGAGAGAGCTCAATACGGGACAACCAGCACACTGCTCAGTCTGGAAGCAGAGAGCCATGAGAGTGGGTGCTCGGCTCCCAGCGTCCTTTCCATTCAGTCAGGGACCCAAGTCCACAGAAGAGGTTCAGCCGTGGCCTTGAGGCTTTAGAGGGCCTTGTCTTGTCATCTTCCTACCTTGCTCTTTGTGAAGGGTCAGGGTCTTTCCCCACGGGAGCCCACGCTTCCCTCCCTTCCCCGTGCTGAGACACAGATACCCAGAGTGCAGAAGAATCATCTGCGGCTTACATCCAAGTTTGTTGGGGAGCTTGGACCAGGGCACCAGAAAGCCACAGAGAAATATTCCTGAGAATTTATCTGTATATCCAAGGTCAAGCGCCAAAGGAAAGTGTGTCGGGGAGGAGCGGAGCCTCCCTGCCTCTCCAGGTTCTAACTCAACAGATCTGGGATCCAGACTCAAATCTAACCTTTCAGACCATTATTTTGTGTGTTTTAGGGCTCTATGCATCTTATCTAACTTTATGTTGACCTGGTTGTGGCATCAGCACGTCTACATAGATGGTAGAAAGCCTCTGTCTGTGGCACTGAGTTGGTCCCCTATGTGTCAGGAGCAGGTTTGGGACATACTCTGTGATGGCTGTGTCCCGTGTGATACTGTATCCTCAGCAACACCAAGAGACTGTCCTAGACAACAACCGCTGGATTCATTTATTTCTATCCATTTTCAAACCAATTTTTAGTATGGCGACGTCTTAGGGTTACTCTGGCTGTGATGAAACCTGTGACCAAAAGCAGCTTGTGAAGGAAAGGGTTTATTTCACTCAACATTTCATCATCGAAGAAAGTCAGGACAGGAGCTCACGCAGGGCAGGAGCCTGGAGCAGGAGCTGATGCAGAGGCCATGGAGGGTGCTGCTTACTGGCTTGCACCCATGGCTTGTTCAGTCTGTTTTCTTATAGAACCCAGGACACCAGCGCAGGGGTGGCACTGCCCACAATGGGCTGGGCCCTCCCCCGTCAATCACTAATTAAGAAAATGCCCTGCAGCCATGCCTACAGCCCGATCTTACGGAGGCATTTTCTCAACTGAGGTTCCGTCCTCTCTGGTAAGTACAGCTTGTGACAAGTTGACATAAAACTAGCCAGCGCTGGTGATTAACCAGGAAATGTTCAAACAGATGCGTAATACATACAACTCCAAGTAAACTGTGGGAAAAGTCAGGAAGGAAAGAAAAGAGCTAAAATTTGTTCTTATAGAAAATATTTTAAGAAAAAAGCAGTCTGGGAGTGGGGCATGTGTGAAATCCTAGCGCCCAAGGGGGAGGGGGCAAGGAGTTAGAGATCATTCCTGGCTATAAGAATTCACCCTGGGCTTCGTGAGATTCTGGAGAGAGAGAGAGGGCGAGGAGAGGAAGAGAGGTGTTATCCAAGCCTTCCTCCTTCTTTTATTCTAACCATTTAGCTATTCTCCCCTCAGAAATATGAGGTGAATGCTCAGAACTGATAGGCACAGCCTAAGGCAACTTTGAAGGCAGCGGCGTTCGCAGGAGAGGCACCTACCCGTGTGTGTTAGACTGCATTCGAGTTACCTTTCTGCCCTGGCCTTAGACTGTCTGCTTGTGTATGAATTCATCTGGCAGAGATGAATTAAGCTGCACCAGCGATGGTTTAACAGGCAGGGAGAGCAGGTGGTTGCCTAGGGCGGCAAAATGCTTTAGTGACTCTATCACAGGAGGGTCTGTAAGCTGTGAGGGACACTGTGGGCTCCTGTCTCCTTTTCCCCATCTTGCCTGGGGCAGCAGACTGCCAGCAGCACCTCTGGGTGGTACACAGCAGAGGAACTCTTGAATATATTTGCATTGTTAACGAAGCTGGTCAGGGACGGGAGTGACAGCCAGGGTTTACTGTTTAGTGTGCATCTCCTGGGTCCGGAACCTTTGTCTCCACGCCGAGCACGGATCCCTCAAACATCTTAGGGCTGGAAGAGATGCCCCCAAAACCAGGCTTTGAAACAGTTGACCTGAAGATCACATCTGGAATGTGCCATCCATGGCAGACCAGACAGACTGGCTTGTGCCGTCCCCTTCTTTCCCGCCCCTCTCCAGAGAGTATTTACGTCTCATCACAGCTGAAGCTGGTCCTAATCTGCTCCTGGCCCCACCTGCTGATGGCATCTGCTCAGGTTACCTGAGTTCAGGTTATCTGATCCCACGGAAGCCTTGGGGAAAGAGACTTGGGCCTGAGCAGAGCACTGGTGCTTTTCAGTGAGTCTTCATTTCATAAAGGGAAGGACTGGTCTGTTTCCAGCAAGCCAGAGTTCAGGAAACACCAGCGACTCAAACACGAGGTTCTGGGCTGTGTGAGAAACCGAATGCCCAGGCTAGGCCCAGAGCCGGGGCCATACTGTGTGTGGTTAAATTACCACTCTCAACCTCGTGTTCACTCAGAGCCGCAGGAGACAGAATGGATGATTCAGAGAACTTTTCTAGAAGATGCCTGTACCCTTGTCCTTGATGATACATTTTAGGAAATGCCAAGGAAAACAGTCAAAACACTTGGGGAACTTCTGTGGGGTCCACTCACAGTCACAGTGGATGTCTCTGTTGAAGACACTACAAGCTATCACATCAATGCTTCCCAGGGGACGCTCAGTGGCCAGCTCTGAGACACCCCCCCAACCCACCCCCACCCCCTGCCCCATTGCAGTCACTGTGGCCACAATAGAATGGCTTTTAGGGACAAGAGGAGAGAGACTTGGGAAAGGCCAGCACAGCTGGCTGAAGTTTCTGAACACTTCTGTGACGTTAGTCTTGACTGTCCACTTCACTGTATTTACCGACACCTAGAAGACACGTCTCTGGGTGTATCCATGAAGATGTTTGGAGAGAAGCTTGACCAAGGAGGGAAGATCCACCTTGGTGTTGGTGGCCATATGCTGGAGTCTTGGGCTGACTAGGAGGCAGGAAAGGAGCAACAGATCTGGCTTCAGGTGTGAGGTGACCAGCTGCCCTATGCTTGTGCCGCCAAGCACCTCCCACCATGATGGACAGAACTCCCAAAGTGTGAGCCAATGTAAGCCCTTCCTTCTTCAGCTGCCTTTATCAGGAGTTTATCACAGCAGCTAGGAGAGTGAGGCATGCAGTGTCCTGTGTGAGCACAGGTGGCACTGGGTCTGCAGTGTGCAGTGTCCTGTGTGAATGGTGGGGACACTGGGTCTGCAGTGTGCAGTGTCCTCCTGTGTGAGTGGTGGGGACACTGGGTCTGCAGTGTGCAGTGTTCTCCTCTGTGAGTGGTGGGGACACTGGGTCTGCAGTGTGCAGTGTCCTCCTGTGTGAGTGGTGGGGACACTGGGTCTGCAGTGTGCAGTGTCCTCCTGTGTGAGTGGTGGGGACACTGGGTCTGCAGTGTGCAGTGTCCTCCTGTGTGAGTGGTGGGGACACTGGGTCTGCAGTGTGCAGTGTCCTCCTGTGTGAGTGGTGGGGACACTGGGTCTGCAGTGTGCAGTGTCCTCCTGTGTGAGTGGTGGGGACACTGGGTCTGCAGTGTGCAGTGTCCTCCTGTGTGAGTGGTGGGGACACTGGGTCTGCAGTGTGCAGTGTCCTGTGTGAATGGTGCGGACTGTTGTTTGATTTGTTTTCAAGGATCTCCTGCCTTGATTCAGCAGATTTCTTCTCTCTTTTTAAAGTCATTTTAATGTTGCTGGCTTGTTTTTTTCCCTTTTCTGATTTGTGAATTTTTTTTCTTATTTTTTTTAAGGTCTTCCCAATTAACAAAATGTACTGTACAGGTAGAGCCTGAGGGACTTATTTCTATGTCAATAAGCCCCACATAATTCACTCTTATTACCATTAATGGGAACTTCATATGCATATCAATGGGCGAGAGTCCCCTGCAGTAGTCTGAATGAATGAGCTTCATTAATGCAGCATTACGGCTGATTTGTCCTGAGAAAATGCAGTTAAGCCTAAAGGTTTTGAATACATCTGCCAGCAGACAGCAGAGATAAACAGCTCAAAGGGATTGAAAGACAAGTGTGGCCAGGACTTGGAGCCTGCTCCAGAGGCCCAGGGCCGCGGCTGCAGGAACTTGGGGGTTCTTATGTGAGCTTCAAAATGCCCAGTGTCTTTGTGGAGATGAAGGGAGACAAGAGCTGGGGGCCAGAGGTGGACGCTTCACACAGGGCTGGCCCTAAAGTGGCACCGGCTCCAGGGGGAGGGGAAGGTGTTTTCTGCAGCATCAATTAATAAGCAGCCGTCTTCAGGCCTCTGTGCATGCGTGTTCACACACATGCTCGTCTACCGTCTTCAGGCCTCTGTGCACGCGTGTTCACACATGTTCATTTGTGGTTACCACTTGGTTCCTGAGTCCTCTGTGCATAGATGGAAGTTGCATTTGGACTTTGCATGCTGTTACAGATGTGAAGACCCCAGGCCAGCGGCTCAAGGCAGCACAGCACCCTGGAGGTGGCTTTCCTTCTTTCTAGGTCATGCTTAGCTTGCCCCACGCCTTCCAGGGACTTTCTAGGGCTAGTATAAAGTTGGGGTTCCAGTTTGGAGAAGGAAAATGTGTGTGCCTTGGGATGAACAGGGGAAAGCCGATCGGTCCACGAGAGAAAGGGCATCCTGCGTCTTGAATGGCTAACATGCCTATTGCGCTAGCGGCCATTGGTAAGCCTTGAGTTTGGACCAACTTAGGAACAGACCAGACAGATTCTGTTCTTGCAAACCCACTCTTCACAGTAAGCACCTTTCGACATCTTTACCACTGAAAACTCAAAGGAAAAGGGGGCGTGTCACAGAGGGAAAGGAGACCCGGAAAGAGGTCTGCTGAGCATGGTACTTTCATAAACCTTATTAACTCACGAAGGATAAAACAGAACACTTGGAAAACACTGTATCAGATTGTCTGTCTCTGTCCCCGGAGACAGAACGCTCACACTCAGTCTCCTTATGGATGCCTCTGTGCTCCGCCCTTTCATTCTGGGGACGTGTCAATAGCAAGCCTTTGCATATTCCTGCTTGAGCCATGGACTGGGCATGTGTGCAGTTCTGTGAGCAGATCATGTGACTTTTCACAGGGCCTTAAACAGCAGTCCACCAGGCGGACAGATACCATGAGAAGCCTCTTCCACTCTGACTAAGAAACTATTATGCAAAATAGGAACTAGGAAAACCTTTTTAACTTTGAGGTAGAGAGAAGCTGCAGAAAAGTTCTACTTATGACTCAAAATTGGAAGCAATAAATAACTGATATATTTGGCAATATAAAAATATGAGGAGCATTCCAAAGTTTATCTTTTATACCACCAACTTAATAAAAGTCCGTGGTAATGAGAGGGGGGGAGAAATAAATACCTCGGATGAGAATCTGGTATCTATGGTGCATTACTTACTTTCCTGTTGCTGTGATAAGGCAGCAGGACCAAGGCGATGGGAGGGAAGGCGATCTGAGCTCTGCCACCGCAGCTGGAAAGCGCAGCAGCAGGCAGACTTGGTGGCTGAAGTGCAAGCCAAAGGCTCACATTTTGAGCCACAGAGAGCAGACAACAAACTGGAAATGGAGTGAGTCTCTGAACTCTCAGAGCGCACTCTGATGTCACATGGGGATTCCAACAATCCCCCATTTTCACACCTCCCCAAACAGGGGCACAAACCAAGGACCAGGTATTCAAATGCCTGAGACTATGGGGTAGCTTCTCAAATCTCCTCAAGCCAGAAAAATGCACAAAGACAACGTGCTATCCAAATGCAGTGGGGTTTGTCCAGACATAAAAAATAATGAAATTAATGACTTTTGCAGGAACAATTTTGGATGTAGAAGTCATGTTAAACCAGTATAAATATTACTTTTTTTCTTTCACATGAGAAATCTATACTATTTATTTTTAAAATGTGTGTATCTCTGTGTGTGTGTGTGTGTGTGTGTGTGTGTGTGTTCAAGCATTTGTTAATGAACTGTTAAGTGATTCTCACACTCAAGCAAATTCAGTGCCTTTCTTTCAGTAGATGGAAGCAAAATCAGTTCACGTGTGTTTCTCATTGTACCAGACAGGGCCATTTTCCATGCTGCCTCCTTTGGCCTGCGGCCCCCTCTCCGTCTGCAGGCTAAGCTTTTGTTACTAGAGTTTGCAGCCCTGCCACAGCCAGTTTCAGAGAACAGCCATCACTCTTTGAAGAACCAAGTGTTTTCCAACAGTCATCTGGCCCAGCTGGCTGCTCTCCAGCCCTGACTACCACAAGTCCTGTTTCTACAGATCCATAGGATCTAGACATTTCTTATAAACAGGACCCTCCGACCTGGTCCTTCTGCCTGTGACAGAACATACCCGAACCCTGGGACCCCTGCTCGGCTCTCCAGGTCTGGAGGATCTTTGCTCTTCTGTAGTGAGGAACCCATTTCCAAGCACTGGAAGGGAACTGCAGCTGAAGGCGAGATGTCCGAGCAGTACCCTCACAGCGAAGCACTGAATTCTTTGCCCACAGAAGTGGACGCGTTTGCTGCTTTAAGCCACTGAGATGTGAGCCATTTGCCAGGCAGCACCCAGCGACTATGAGAGCCATTTTCCACTTTGCCTGGAGCCATGGAGAAGCGGAAGCAAGCTTAGCTTTTCTCCTTACCTCCCTCGAGGGAGATTTTTGATGTGCATTCTGTGGAGGAATAATAACGTCTCCTCTCAAAGATGCCTACATCCCACCTCCAAAGAGAGCGAAATGCTCCCTTAAAATGGCAGAAGGGACTTTGCAAATGTTTCGGTGTTACAGGAATGATTACCGTGGACATTTGCAGGAGAAGGCTGGAGTACCAGGCGGAGAAGGGACGACAACGGGACAGGGGTCGTTAGATTCACACAACACTGAGAGATGTGCGTATGGTCGTAGAAAGCAGTTCTATTTTTCCTGCGGGTTACATACTGATGTCAGGGCACAGCCTCGAAAACTGGACAAGTGCTGCCTTATACACCAAGTAGGCGGCGCCTAGGGGCTCCTTCGCATTCAGAATCTGACTACTGGATTGGCTGTCATAGCTCAAGAATAAGCGAGTGGTTTCTGGGAAAATGAGTTCTCGACAGTAAGCGGAGAGGCAAGTCAGCGCCGCCGCCACTAGGGGGCGCTGGTCCTCTCAGGGTCAGAGCTGTGACCACGAGGCTGGCTTTGAAGGTGGAGAAGGGAGCTACATGCAGAAGCATGGACAGCTTGAGGTGCTAGAAAAGGCCAGGACACGATTCTCCCCAGGACTTCCAAGAAGACCTCAGCTCAGCAGACAATGCACGTTTCAATCTCCCAGGATTAACTGGACCCTTGGCCTCCAGAACTATGAGCGAGCTCAGAAGCACATACTAGTTTATATTCTTAGCTGTCTATTTTTCTACAGCAGCAAGAGGAAGCCAAAGCCTCTTCCAAGCTTGGGATTCCTTGAACGTCTCTCTCGTGTGGACTTTTCTTAGGATGTGAAACACCCTTTGGAATTGGAGATGGAAGTTCTTGGCTTGTGGAATACAATGGGGTTTTAAAATATTTGCTCTGTTCCCACTTTGGAACTGCACGCGGGCAAAGTGTTCGATGTTCTGACCCGGTTAGCGGGGGCTGGCTTTGTCAGTGTCTGCTTGGCTTTGTCTGTCCGTCTCCATCCCGCCTGATGCGGAGGCTGCTGAGTCGTAGCCATGGCTCTCTCTGACTCTGGCTCTGGTTGGCTGTCATTCTGGTGTGTTTAGGTATGTTTTTCGCCCCCCCCGGCTATACCGGCTCACACAGCGATGCCATCTGCTGCTCGAAACACTGCTCACGAGTGACTGTCTCTGCCCATGTTGTGCTCACAGAGATGATGGTGTTGACTGCTTTCTAATGCAGGGGAGAATGGGTTGTAACTTTCCCTCTTTGGCCATCGTACTTTTTAAACACACGTTTTCTTTAGGCTGGAAACTAATTTATCAGCCCTTTATTCCATGTGAAAATCTGCACAGGCTTGTGCATCCTGACGTCTCTGGACAGTCTGTTTGTGTGGTCAGGCTTTCGGATAAACGGTCATGAATGCGCTATATCAGAAACGTAAATGAACACATTTTAGTCTTTTCACGATGTCAGAAAGAATTAAATAACAATAAATTCACAAGGTGTGAAAGCCTCAGTGACAGTGATTGTCTGATGATCCCACCCTCCCTGGTAACCCCAGCTGAACTGAACTCTCTTTTATTCTCCTCTGACTAATTCAAATCTCGGATCACACCACACAGTAAATACATCTTTTTCTGTATTTTCAGGTTACATGTGAACAACTAAGGGTCAAGGGCACAGAGTTTCAAAACCGCCTAAGAAGTCAAAGGTAGAAAACAGAAAGGAATGCAAACGCCTTGATATTGATGACCTGGTAAACCCGGGCTGAGTTGCAGAAGAAGCCAAGCAGCAGCAGCTGTGGGAGTCACAGATTTGAGAGCAGAGGCGTGGAGCTGAGTCCAGCTGCAGAGACAAAAAGGGCAGGGCCAGATCCAGACGAAGGAGTGGGAAGATGGATGAATGGCAGGTCCAGACGAACAGGAGGACAGGTGGACCACACTGGTGTAGGATGTGCCAGCAGCAGGGGTGGAGCCAAGCTGAAGTCCAGTGCAGCTGAGGTTCCCTGCCTCTTGGTCCTTGAAGTACACGTCAGGTTTCAGATCACAGCTGGGAGGGGCCACTGCCATCAGAGTTCTGGGTGGCAACCTTCTCATTGGGCCCACGTGAAGGAGAAACACCCTCTCTTTGGTCTCCACATTCCCAGGAGGAAGTCCTCTATGTCTGTGCTTTATGGGTGGTGTCAGACAGGTGGTGTTGTTCCATGTCCACCTGGGTATACAGGCATCCTCCAGCCTCAAAATGGCATCAAAACTACTTATGAAATGGAGTAGTTCAGGGTGAGACACAGCCTGAGAAACCACTGTGTCACACAGCGTGGAGTCACTGAGAACATGACACAGCCTGGTATCAACATCAGCGTGGAGGGACCTCCTGTGGGAACAAAGCTTATGTTCAGGACAGTGGGAGCCTCAGCACCAAACAGGAATGCAGATGTGCAAATTCATCTCTTACCTCTAACTTCCTCCAAGCAAGATGGAGTAACTTTGTGTGACCTCCAAGGAAGGCTGTTGTGGAAGTTTATTTTTAGTTATGTTTAAAATAATTGTTTTTGTACACTGTTGGAAAAGGGGATGCATGGCATTTTGTATTGTCTGCAGGTGTTGGGGATGCATAGGCCTTGGTATTTGTATTGTCTGCAGGTGTTGGATTTTTGTCGGGGAAGTTGATTGCTAACAGTCTGCTTGTGCTATCAGTAGATCACCTAAGGAGTTCTGAAAGAATAAAAACACCTGAGCTCAGACGCTCAGGTTCCACGGTCTATTGAGTCTGGTGCTGGCCAGGATGGTGGTTCTGCGGAGGTCTGGCAGAGTTTACACCAATGAATATGCCTCCTTGTCCTATTTGATGAGCTGCCACAGTAGCAAACAGCTACAAATGGTACACCAATGTGGGGCAGGCATCACACCAACTAATCCAATGTGGAGACAATGAAGAAGAAGAGAAAGAAACTCCAGACCTCAGAGGCTGGTAAAGTACACTCAGGAAAGCTACCATAGGATAGAGATTAAGGTATTAATTGAAATCTCCTGAAATAAGAGGGGAGAGAGAAAGGAAATAAGCCTCGATGAAGAGAGAAGGCTGTGAAATTAATAAATAAATGAGGAAAAAAGCTCCGAGAAGAGAGCTACAGAATGGAGGCCCTTAGAAATAAAGGATTCAGCTGAGGAGCAGGAAAAAGCAAGGTTCTTACTGCTTTTCCTGATCATGGAGCCCATGCTCCCTCCCGCCATTGGTAGTAGTGTACTGTTTCACAAACTGAGCTTTCTGATAGCTGCATTGTATGTGTGTGAAGCTCAAGATGTTGTATTTGAGGTCTATGAAGAAGGGTGTATGTTTACCCATAGCGGTGGTGAAAAAGAACGTCTAACTGCTAGGATATTTCAACCAGAGATTCTCCCCACTGGCCCAGGACCCCCTGCTGTTGTGGAAGCCCTGGCCTAGAGCCAAAAAGCCACTTAGTTAAACTGAACATTTTTTTTTGGCAAACCTGTCCACAAGAGGTCCTGATAAGACACATCTGCTGTGGTGATGAGAACTCCACCCATGAGGGAACCTTTACCGCAGACAAACTGACCAGTTATTGTTCCAGCAAACCAGACTCTATCTTAAAATCTATAAGGGTCAGCACACAGAAACTGTCTTCCAGAACTGGATGAGGTTGTGTCTCATGCTAGTAGCCAAACTTGGTACTGTAAGAGCCACCCAGCTGGTACTGGTTTTGAAGACATGAAGGGGTCTTGAAAGGGGTCATGAAGCTGCCTGGAGAACAGCTGAGGCTTGGCATTGTGAGGACCCAGGAGAGGCCATTAGTGAAGGTGCAGCCAAAGTAGCAGTTGAAGGCCCAGAGGAAAAGTGTCACACAGACAAGTTGAGGCTTGGCACCATGAAGAGAGCCCAAGAGAGGCTATTGGTGAAAGTGCAGCCCAGCTGCAGCAAGGGACCCCAGCATTTTTTAAGATGCCAGGTCCACTGAGGTCTGGCAGGGTTTCCACCCATGTAAAATGCCTTCCTGTAGTCTTGCTGAGCCACCTTAGCAGTGTACAACAACAGAAGCCTTCCCCTTCCCTGCCACTCTGTTCAAAGGGCCACTAAAGATACCTTCTGGCCACCTGTGCATTTGCTGGCTCCCCAGCTACTCTTCTGGAACATTCTCAGAGGGGTACTTGGTACTGGGTCTTTACAGGGAGCATGAATTACTCATTGTCATTGTGTGGTTCAAGGTTCCCTCTGACCCAAGGGTGGCTCTACACGGGACAAGTAGACTTTGTTGACCTTTCCTGGATCCCAGAACTACAGGTGTCCGTGTTCATGGCTTCCTCACTGCCGGAGGTGGCTCTTGAGACAGAGACACTCAACCTGGCTCCCTCTCCTTTGTTTCTTGAAAAGTGAGGGTCACATGTTTCTGTTTTGATTTTAGTTGGGGATTATTTCTAGACACAATGGTGGAAATAAAATTTCAGCTAATTGAGTCCATTCAAAAGCAGAACAGCTCACCAGCCGCCCCGTGGGCCTCTGGCATGTCCCACAGCACGTCTAAGGGAAAGGCTTCTCTGGTTCCTTCCACTCCTCTCTGGCTTGTCTGCACGCTGCCCCTCTGGCTAGATCAATCACTAATTCGAGGAGCATGTTTTCTGTGCCCTCATGGCGGGCCTGATAAAAGCATCTAACTGAGATTAATCACATCAGAACCTTTTGGTCCTCCACTAATAACTTCCTTCCGGTTTCTTATCAGAGCATTAATCATCGCTTTTGAAAAATGTTTATCAGTTGCTTCACAGTTCATCCGGTTTTGCCTTCGGGGTCACTCCTGGCCTTGTCTATGTTTTAGAACACATGCAAGTGTCCAGCTGGACCTGTGTAGCTCGGGTGTGTCTGTCCCAGTTGCTCATCAAGTTGGGGTGTCAGCAAGCAGACCAGGATCAGGGACCCTTAGAGATGCTAGGTCCATGCTTTCTTGGTTGAAGTGTGTGTGTGTGTGTGTGTGTGTGTGTGTGTGTGTGCCTGTGTGTATGTGTGCCTGTGTTCCTGTGTGTGTGTGCTCTGTGTGTGTGTGTGTGTGCATGTGTGTGTGTGCCTCTGTGTGTGTATGTGTGTGTGTGTGTGCTGTGTGTGTGTGTGTGTGTGCATGTGTGTGTGTGCATGTATGTGTGCCTGTGTATGTGTGTGTGTGCATGTGTGTGTGTGTGTGCATGTGTGTGTGTGTGTGCATGTATGTATGCCTGTGTGTGTATATGTGTGTGTGTATGTGTGTACCTGTGTGTGTGTGTGTGTGTGCCTGCATGTGTCTGTGTGTGCCTGTGTGTGTATGGGTGTGTGCATGCCTGTATGTGTGTGACTGTGTGCATGTGTGCATGTGTGCATGTGTGTGCATGCATACGTGTGCCTGTGTGTGTGACTCCTTCTGCAGGTGTTTGGAGAAGTTCTCATGCACCCCTGTTAGGCATCCTGTGCCTGTGGACCTGCTGCTCTGCCCGCCCACTCATGATTCTCCAAAGACAGCAGAATTGTATGGGGATTCCTCCTGGTGTTCCCTCCACCTGGGATGACGTCATCTGCACTGTGTCAGGAACCTGGTTCTTCCATGCGCCACACTCCCACCAGGCAGCGGGGATGCACCGAGACTCAAATGGACGCAGAGTGCAGGCCCATGTTGCTCTGCGTAAAATAGACTGTCTCAGTGTTTGACAACAAAAACTGAGATACTTGCTTTCAAAGCCACAGGAACATTGGGGATAAATGTGATGCCTACGGGTTGCAAGATATTTATCTCCAACTTCTGAATTTCATAGGTAGATGCAAATAAAACACTGTTGTAAAGAAGCAGCATGAACAGAGAGATTTTTCAGCTTTTATCTGTCTCTCTCTTCTCTGAGATCCTTCTTTTAGTGTCGGGTTATCATGACAGAAGGCTCATTGTTACAGCTTGGAACCTGTCTCAGGGAATATCACTCTTTAAACAATGCCGTTTGAGTTCCTTTGAGTCTGCATCTTAAAAAGCCAAACCCCACTGACTTGCATGGCTTGTCTTCTTATCAGAACTGTGAGCCAGTTGGTCTTCATCTTCACCTGCTTGCTGCTGTATTTCTCTCTTCTTTCTCTTGCAATGCTCTCTCCCTCTTCAGGCTGCCAAACATGTCCATAATTCACCTACATTTCTTCCAACAAGTTTGTCTCAGTGTTCCCTTCCTGGAATTCCCTGGTGCTGACGGAGCACCGCTGTTCTCGGCTTCGTTATCAAATGAGGCTCTCAACATCCCTCACGCCCACAGGCTGGTGGTCACCTGCTTAGATACAACTTACTTGACCCCCGGTGAGCTCAGGATACAATACTCATGCACGAGGCTGACCTGTTTGCATGCATCGATTGAAGACCATTATTCCTTTGGTTGAGTAAATGGTTGGTGGTCACCGATAAGAACTGGACGCGGTGAAATTGCCAGGCAAACCAGAGCAGGAGAAGGTCTTTGCAGCCTGGTCTAGGGATACTAACACCCACCCCAGACTAAAGTAGAAACACAGATCCATAAAATGTGTTTTTCCTAATTTAGTCGTATCACCAGTTAAAGTGAATGAATTTCCAGATGATTGCCTAATTAAAGGAACTGTGAAGAAAGCTTCATTTTTATTGTTTTCCAGTTTCTAGAAGCCAAATAGAAACGAAGCGTGCAAATTCCTAGTACACAGAGCAGGTTTGATTGATTTCTTTCAGCAGAGACTGACGGCCAGATATCTCTAAAGAGCTGGAGTCATTTTAATTGGCACATTTCATGCCTAATATATTTAGATGAGTCAGATAATTTTTAAAAACATCATTGTGTCAATGACAACTCGTTAGACTTTGGAAAGGTGAGGCTTCAAACTGGTGAGACCCTTCCCACCAAGCTTCACACCAAGCAGAGCTGCAGGCAGAGTCTACCAAGAGCGGCTGCAGCTGGGATGTGGTCTGTTCATCCTGGACCGTTGTTTCACAGTTTCTCAAATGGGAATCACAGAAAAGTGTTTCCTGAGGCCCAGCACGTCTGCTGTAGATGCTATGGCCACATAGTCTGGGTTTTGAACTGTGAGTAGGGGAAGGCTTCACAGCAGGACGTAAAGGAAAGGCAGAACAGGCCATTTGCAACATTTATGTTAATTATGTGACTTAGCAATATTTTAAAGTATCAGCATTAATAGAAAATACTGTTAGTATTGATTTCATATGTTCCTTTTTCCCATTTTAAACGTGTCTACCAGAGCACGGGAAACTCCCCAGGCTGCTCGTCTTCTGTTTCTGTCACGGAGTGCTGCTCAGCGCAGAAACTTCCAGGAAGGCTGTATTAAACCTTACGTTGTTCACAAGCAACTCGATTTCTTTCCTGAAACATAGGAGCCTAGGATTTCCTCCCATCAAATAATAAACAACGAGGATGGTTTCTATCCGTACAAACAGGAAAAGGCAGAAAGACAGAGAGAGCAAAATGAGCAACCTGGGATTTCTGAGCATTAATCTTAACATGCAATTTTAAAAACACACCACACAGACACCAGACACCCCAGCTTTGAGCTTCGGGTGGAAGATTGATAGGGGAACGAAATTGATCCTTTGTCCATCAACATGACAGGTGTGATAATGGATAGATTACCCATATCGGCGAATCAGAATGCAGCCCCACGGCCGCCCCAGAGCAGATGTTTCCTTTTGTGCCATGTTGATAGAGAAATGGACAGGGGACATTTACAATTCATTGTGGGGAGACTCTATATTATAATGAATCTCATTAATAGTGATTAAGGTTTTCTTCCCGGCTCCACGGTTAATACCTCCCTTTTGTAGGTCAGAAGGGCCGGAGTGGCCAGCAGCTGCTGCCACCGTTTTGTGTCCTAGGGACATTTCCTGTGCTTTAAGCAGCTTCGAAACTCAAAATGTTTACGCCCTTATAAATCAGCCAAAGTCACGGGGCAGGTTTTTGGTTCTTTGTTTTTAAATGACGAGTGCAAATGGAGAAATATAGTGTCCGCAGGTTCACCTGTGGCTTTTCCTTGCCTTCATGGGCAGGTGGCAGCCTGTTTACTTGACTAGAGAATTCTTCTGAAATTTGTAGTGGAAAACCACAACACCAACCCTGGGCCGGTGTCTGGCAATGATAGTGGGATGCTCGTTCTGCTTGCGGACAAGGTGACGGGTTCTCGCTTCACCTCCATTCACAGGTGTAGACCTTATTCCTGTGACACAGAAGGCTGGGGCCTGCAAAGTGGAGCCCTGCTCTGCGTAGGGACTCCCGTGCTGGCACCCTGAGGGGGGCCGGGAGGGGCCGCTATTACCGCAGGGTTTCTGCTACGTTAACCCAGCCAGGCCTGCCCTTCCCGAGCACCACAGCCTTTGTGACATCAAAATCACTTGCGCAGCTCCTGAATGTTAATGCCAACCTAATTATATATTTTGGCTTCCGTTTTGGCGATAGGCTGTACTTAAGTAGAATTTAGTACTGTCTTATGCGTTCCTACAGCTGGGTAATTACAAGGCATTTCAGTTTGGGGGGCAGGAAATTAATGATACGGAGATCAGGAGCTATTTAAAGACAGTTATCCTCTGCTCTTACAGGACCGCTCCTGGAAGCAAGCTAAACCCTGGGCGGAACGGAGGCCTACAGGAGAGGAGGCAGGCACAGTTAGGCTTCCGGTTCTGAATCGTAATCTGTGAGCCCTGGATTAATAGTCATCCTTCCCACCTGTCTTCTACCCACGTTTCTCTGGGGAACTGAGTCAATTGAATTCTGAGGTAGGGTTAGCCCAGGAAGAGTATGCAAGGTTAAGGCTGGGAAAATGTAAGTCACAAGTCTTCATAATCTCCTGGGGGGGGGGGGTGTTTATAAAACATTAAGGGCAGGAAGATACCTTGGAAATCATCCTGTTTGGGGATTATTGAGACATTTCTCGCCACACACATATCCAGATAGACTGACGCTTGTGTACATTCAGAAATCAAAGGCAGCTGGGCTGCCTTGTATCCCTAGAATAAAAAAAGTCCCTCAGATAGCACGCACGGTTCTCTCCTTAGGAGGAGAGTCAGCCTTTTAGTTCACAGATTACACACTGAGCCTGTAGTGAGCCAGCCGAAGGCTGTGACTAGTGCCCATCCCCTACACACAAACCCAAGTCCAAGGAGCTCTTCTGAGCCACACTGTGTCTTGCCTTACAACAGAAACTGTCCATTATTATTACAACAGAAGCTGTCTCCATGCTATTATTACTACTACTACTACTATTATTATTATTATTTTAATGAGACTGATTTAAATTGAGAAATTTATCCATATTACATGTTGAAGTGGGACAATAAAATCCACCATCTGATCACGGTGAGAACATTCCAGAAGAAAGCTGTTATTAAGGAAAATAAAACCCACTCCTGAATCAGCACAGATATGGAGGGAGGGTGGCAAGGCCGGCACATTATATGAAATGAATTCATTCTTGTTTCTTCCTCGGGTGAAAAAGTACTTGGTCTTGGTAGTTTCTTGTCTGCCTCAACGTGCAGCCGAAGAGACAATGGTGCTCCCCACGACTGTTTCGGAAGCCCTGTGGGAACACGGGAGATGGGACTCATCAGCTTCGTGTGCCTTGTCAATAGCAGCCCTGTGCAAAATCCTTCCTCAGTGACTCCAAAGAGCTGCCTTCCTTACCAGTGTGGGATCAGCTGGGGTGCACGTGAGACAGACAGTGTGCATTCGTCTGAGGTCGTGTGTGTGTGTGTGGTGTGTGTGTGCGTGCACATTCGTGTTATCTGTGCTAGTGCGGGGCTGTGTAGTTGTGTGCCTGTGTACCTGTGTGTGTGAGACAAAGTGTGAGTGTACGCTGACTGTACCACTCTGTCCCTTGGAGAGCATTTATGAGCCAGGATTGCACCCCAAGTCCTAACCTATCTTCTGGGGTCCCTCTGGGTCCCTGGAACTTGTACCGTCACCGAGTCACCTAGAGTTTTTTATTTCTCGAGAGTTAACATACGGAGAAGCCGCCAATGCTGCCCAAGGCAAGCCACTCTACTTGTTCAGATGCTTGTCTCTGTCACCTGGAAAGGCATCTTGGGACCTTACCCTCCTTTTCTATAGGGACATCTGTCATGGTGGGCTAAGGCGAGATACCTTCCACGACTGTATTGCAGAGGCCTGAAACAAAAAGCTTGCCTTCACAGCTTCAAGAATAGGGAATGAACTTAGGGAGGAATCACTGGCGACACAGAACTCTTCATGGAGTCACAGAATACCAGACACTGACCGACATTGCCTGTACCTCCTCTTTCCACGTTTCCCTTAGCGTGTTTTGTCTCCAGGAGACCCTCCGGCCTGCAGGGTGCACTGGGTACCAACTGCCTGCTCTACATTCACTGAGGTCTTGACAAGTCAGAGATGGAGACACCCTGGCACACCAGCTCAATTATGTGCATCTTTTACCACAAGAGGCACCCGCCTGTAGTTTCCCCAAAGTCACAGAAGACATCGTATGTAGCATTTTCCTAAATTCTCATCCCAAAGCCCCTTTCTGCATCTTGTCTCACAGAGACGAGCCTGTAGGCGTGAGAAGGATCTCACAGAAGTGTCTACTACGAAAGCGACAGGATTTCAGGGTTTGGGTGTCTTGTGCTCCTGTGATCTCTCACCCCATCTAGAATTTCAATTCCACATATTGTCTTCAAAAAACAATTCAGGGTGTTCTTTTTGAAAGTCAATAATGAGGATCCTTTCCCTTTCTCTAGGCACTATACATTTCAGTTCCATACCCCCGCCCCCACCCTCACACACTCACCCCTGTCTACAGAAGCAGAGAAACCCAACCAGCCATGGCTTGGCTCTTTATCTTCCCCTTGGAAAAAAAAAATATTTAGGTTTCCAATAGAAGACCCATCTGTGTTCTGAAATTTCCAATGACCCTGGTTGAAAATCCAGCATCAGTTCCGGTCTTTTCTTGTGCTTAACGAAAAGAAAAGGGGAAAAAAAGAGACAATTTTTCAAAGTAATTCTCTCACAGGCATGAAATACTGAAGCCCTTGATTAAATTTTGTAGCCTCTGATTACATTAGAACCATGAAATATGAGTTTCCCCGGAGCTGGCGAGGGGCGGCTAGTTAATTTATCTGTGCCGCCATTGGGCTTCCTGGTGTCTAGGCCTCTCTGTCCACTCCAAGGAAGATAAATAAGGAAGTGTGCAATCAGCAGGTGATATAGAGGCTGCAAGAAAACCAAGAAGAGCCACTCAATTGCCTCCAGAATCTACTTTATATGTCCACTTTACATTCTTCATCATCATAAGAGATTGCTGGCTCTTCAATTCACTTTTCCCCACAGACCGTCCTGCCGTGGCTCGCTCATAATACTCCAGCAGGCAGCTCACTTGTTCGCCCACAAACTTAACGCTTTCCAAAGAAGAATTAGACATTGCTTTCTTTGTGATGGACCCAACCCGAGTCACCCTAATCTTCCCATTTATTGGTGGGTCTAACCTGAACTACTATGGGAAAGAACTAGGCATTTCCTGCTTATGGGCAGTGTGGACTCCGCCATTTAGCATCTCCAGATGCCGGGTGCCTGCTATTTACTGGATTGCAGTGAGCTTGGTAAGTGTGCACAGGGAACAGAAATAAGAGTCAGCTCAGTCATTCCAGCCACTCTGCAGCAGCAGCCCTTTGTCCAGGTGACACGTAGGTGAACTCACAAAGGAGGACCTAACTGTGAAGTCCTGAGAGTCTCAGGGAATGAAAGAGAGGCAGCAACTGTGAAATATGCCCTGCGCTCTGCGACACCCGGGAAGTCTGATTTTCCCATGGCCTTGTCCCTGATCACAGCTTTAATTTTTTGCTCACTTAGCCTTGGGCTCCTCTTTCTAGCCAGATGTGTTAAGTTAATATTTCCCACGAAGTGGAGAAGGCATGACCCCTGCAGGCGCGTGCTGCCCTCCACACTTACCCCAAGTGAGGACCCACGATCTGTGGCATCACGATGATGCTACTCTGTCTCTCCAGCACAGAGGCAGACTGGTTTCTCCCTGCCCTTTTTCACTCGGCATCTCTAGTCTGCCAGGTGGAGTTCACTGGCAGCCAACGGCAGCTGCTGATCTGGGGGGAAATCAAGGGAACGATTAAGCCCAAATCTTGCCAACCCTCTCGATGTCCTCTTAAGCCCAAATCTTGCCACACCCTCAGCAGATGGACTTCTCTGCTCCCAGCTGTTTTCCTTCCTTAATCTGAAAGCATGTGCAATATCTCGAGGGATCTTCCCGGTGAGGACAGTTGTTAAGGTACCATTTTTCCACAGGGGAGTGTTGGGATGCTTTTCCTGGGAAGCCTATCTGTTTAGAGAGGGAAACAACAGACCAAAGATTCCATCCTGCTGGATCAGTGGGTTTATTGCTGTCACTCACAGGGGCATGCGCGGCCAGAAGTTCTACCCCGGCGTGGACGACAACCCAAGAAAGCTACAAGCTGGAGGTTGCCACAGCTTTGGACAGCCTCTCCACTGCGGAATCTCTCGTGAGTCCTGGAGTGCCCCATGCACTTCATAGGATTTGGAATCTTTCTCTTCCCTTGGGAGGGGAGGTTCCCACCAGCAGGACTCTGCACAGGGTCCTCAGAAGGATCTGAGTGGTCAGTGTGTGAGACCTCTGTTCTTCTTCCCCTGAAGGCTTTGGGATCCCCAACTAGAAGTCAACTGAGCCTTTATACTGTGTGGTAGAATCAGTCCTTGGAAGTCAAAAGCAGTGACTGGCAGCCAAATGAGCAGAAGAGGAAGAACATTGTCCTAGCTTGTCCGTAGCTGTGTGACCAAAGGTCTATGGTCCCCTAGGAATCCCTAGAAAAACACTGAAGGGTCCCAGAAATGAGGGTGACTGTGATGAAGCACTACCTAACTAACTTAAGCCCACTAACTTAAGGCCACGTGTGGTCCATTTATTGAACGGTAAAGCAAGAGCCTGTGAGAGGGCAAGCGGGCACTGACCAGAGCTTGACCTTGAAGCAGCTTCTGAGACAGTATTGCAAAAGGGACGTGCCTTTGCTGCTAGACAAACCTTCAGTTGTCAGATGTCCTGCCTTTTTTCACAGAGAGACAGAGTGCTGGAAGCGGACCCCCAAACGGCTAAGCGTGGCCCCTGCTTTCTGAGGGGAGATTGATGCCTGACCTGCAGACAAACAACCAGAACAGCGCCCAAAGATAGAGACAACCGAGAGCCCCCGAACCCTGCCCGACCCCCACCATCCATTTACTCTCAGGTCCCACACAGGAGAGTGCAAGATTCACAGTTTGCATAAACCCTGATGAGTCTGTCAGTCCGAGAAAGTGCCAGGAAAAGAAAAGAACAAAATTGATGAAATAAATAAACAAAATAACCTGTCACCCAGTATTAGAAAGACACATCTTCACCTAGAAGTCACAAAAATTTACTGCCCTCCCGGCACGCACCGCCACACAACCGTATATTACCACGTGCTTTACTGGCGTGTCTTCCGACTGCCATCGTCTTTGGCATGCATAAAACTCATGTCCGTGGTTTGATGAGAAGCTGCCTCGAATCTATGCCGGAAGTAAAGCAGAGATCAATCAAAACAGAACGGAATGTGTAAGAGCTGCCGCTGTGCTCCGCGCTGGAGAGTGGGAGGGGCAGAGCTGGGTGGCTGTTTCAAAGATGAGACAAGCGCAGACGGTGAGGACCATCTCAGACAGGCCAGACACAAAGATGACAGGAAGCAGGTCCACTTGGTGGGGGTTCCAATTTCCACAACAGTTTCAAATAAGACAGTCATTATTCATATTTTTAAGATAAGAAATTTGAGACCTGGAGCACAAGACTTGTGTCCGACATTGTTCCCCTGGGGCGTTGTAACCAAGCATCATCAGGCTAATTGGCTGCCAACAGCCGAAGCCGATTCTGCCACGGTGCTGGGGACCACACACTGCCACCAAACAGTAGGTTAACTCTCGGAGCCTCCTCCAACTTCCTAGAGCCCCTAAAAGCCCCTTGACCTTTAGCCTAACCACTTTACTCTGTTCCCTGCCACACGGCTTCTCTCTGAGTCTGTCTGTCTTCTTCTAAGGATGCAGACAGACAGGATCAGGGCCCAAGCCATTCAGGGTACCAGCATCTTAGCTCTTCCAGTCACATCCACAGCTTGCGACTTTCCGGGTGGGGCCGCACTCTGAGACACAGCAGTTATGGCATCAACATGTCTGCCTTGAAATGACTCCACAGGCCACAGACAGGTCCCAGGCTTAGAGCTAAACATCCACAGAAACACCGGTTCTCTTTGTTTCCACCGAGAGGCTGACCTCCGGTTCTGGTGGTGTGATTCCCGGTGATGGGGCAGGCTCATGGGAGCAGAACGGGGAACGAGTGAGCGAGGATTTTCACAGGCTGCTCTGGCCAACCCATCGGCTGACCCACATTTGGTCCTGTATCTTGAGCTGCAGCATTTCTCCATGTCTGGCTTGTTCAGCAGGAGCCTGCTCTGTGGTGTTAATGAACTGCTGAAGCTCACCTCTGTCCCCTCTCTGGAGTCTAGCTTGCCTCTTGTCGGCTCACCATCTCCTCTGTGATGGAGACTTTCCTTAGCTCCTCTCTTTCTTCTTCATTCCATGCAAACTTGGGTGGCGTACCGGCCACTGTGAACTTCCTAGAACCACGGGCAGAGCTCTCCTCTCCTCCATGTGACGTGGCTGGCCAGGAAGAAGCCCGCTCCCCCTACTCTTTACCATAACAGAAACATCTATCCCTACCATTCAGAGGATGTGGTCTGAATGTCCCCTCTGCCTCTGTTTCCCAAGAACCCCTCACAGCAGTGATGCTTCCCCAAACCTCCAATTATGCTCTGCTTTCTCCACAGCAGTGCAACCTCCATTGCTTTGAGCTCCCCCGCCCTTTTTGTTCTGTCTGTTGATCTCCATTCGAAGACTGAGGCTTAAGAAGTTTAGCGGTGATGATGGTGGTGGTGGCTGATTTCTAGATTGTCAACTTGATTGGGTGAAGAAACACCTACGGCGACTGGACTCATCTAGGATGACTTTTATGGAGAAAACTAACCAGGGAGAGCCGCTCCGCCCTGATGACACCGTCCTAAATATTAGGTTCCCAGAATGAATAATTTTTTTTTTAATTATGGTTTTTACGATGCTGCTGTCATTCATCTCCCGCTTCCTGGTCTGCTGAGGTATGAGCAAATGACTGCTTCCGGTTCCTGTCAGCACAGAGCCACCCATCGCCCTGCCTCCGCCACGGTGGACCATGTCACCTAAAACCCAGAGTTTAAATACATTCATCAAGTCCATTTACGTTGTTTGTTACCAGATATTCAATCACAGCAACAAAACAACTCACCAATGCGCTGACACTGTGAGCAGGGAAGCACTGTTTGTTACAGACACAAGTATTCACGGCACCTGCGAGGAACTGGAAGACATTTCCCATCTCAAGGAGCCTGGAGTGAAACTCCAGGAGGTTCAAACTGCAACAGCTGCACCCACTGCCTGCTGGGAGCTGCGGCTTCCTTCCTCTCTGCCTTGCATGGCCAGCGGGAATACCAGGACTGGCATGAGAGAAAAACCACCCAGGTATCCATATGCTCTGAACCCCAAAGGCGCAGAGGTCTGCTCCTCCACCCTCCCGGAGTGGGGAAGAAAGCAGTGGGCAGATGATGTTGGTTTTGTGAACTGTTGATTATGGAGTTGCTGTTCTCAGAGTCCACGACTGTAGATCCTCTGGCCAAGTGTGATAGATAGGTAGTTATTTTGAGTTATTAAATATTCATTATTAAATATTTAATATTTACCAGGGTTGTTTCTTTCATACAAACTAATTATGCATAGACTTTTTATTGCCAGGCACTATATGCTGGTAAAACTAATTAGCATCACAATAACTGCCCCTTGTGTGACTAGGGCCATGAAAGATCAGGATAAATATTTAATTTGAATCTGTTTGCGTGCTTCCCTGATTATTCAGTGAGCTCAGCCCAGGGACCTCAGCAGCTTCTCACAAAGAATAAGTGACACAGACCCATCACTACAGCAGGCTATGGGGTGGCAAGGCGCTTTCCAGTGATCTGCTCTGAGCTGAATCGTATCCACTTAAGCTTAACTCCTCATACCCAGACTGCAGGATCGAGCTACGATGCGGTCGCCATGGTGTTCTTAGAAAGGGGCACTCATACGCTGATGCTGGTGGAGGAAGGGATGGAGGGAGAACCCCAGAACCACCAGGGGCCGGTGGAGAAGCACAGGAAGAGCCAGCCAGCCCACACAGGAGCTGCCCCTGAGGTAGCTTTGCTCTGGTCTTTGCTTCCCATGTTATTTATCCTGCACTAAGAGTCTTCTATTTGCACACCCATCCCAGGATGCTTCGTACAATACCCACAGTCCACAGTGGCCAGGGCTGCGGAATGGAAGCCCAAGTTTTGTCTGGATTAATCTCTTGAGCTTTTAGTGACTCTGCACTTGCTCGTTAAACCCTAGGACGGGGCCTGCGAGGGGGCTGCTGTGACCTTCTCGCCTGCACGTGACCGTCCCCTTTGGCCCCGACTGTAAACGCAGACCTTAAGCAACAACCACATTTGGTGTTAGGAAGGCCCTAGATTTACGATGGTTGTAGTGAGTAAAAATAAACGTGATAACATAATAATGTAAAATGTGATGACAATAATATTGAAAAGCCAAATGTAAACAAGCAATATTAAAGCCCAGAAAGTAGACATTAGGCACGCCCTCAGGTACCCCAGTGCCTGCGTGCACATCTGGACAATAGTGATAAGATTGGCCGCACCTGTCTGCCCATAGTGTGACTGGCTGAATTTAGCTTAAAAACCCTGGTCTGGCCCAACTGGACACACTCCTCTCGAGTGAGATGCGGCCGCTCTGGTGACCAATCGAGACCGTGTCCTGCTACTGAGACTCCTCGCGGACCACCGGACCAGTGTTGCAGTATTGCTGAGCCTGAAGAGGAAGACGGCCGCGGACCACACAGCACCGCCGGACAGATCGCGAGGCTTGCCTGCGTCTGAGGCCAGACTAGGAGAGGTATTGGTGTGGCTGTGTGAGTGGATGTGTGTGACCTGCTGGTGTGATGAGCATAGAATACAATCCTCTGTGGAACCGATACCGCCTCCGAGGCTTCTTCCCGCCTGACTCAATCTCGCTCTCGACAGCCGTGCTAAGCTTTCCGTCCTAAGCGAATAGAGATGAAAGGACAAGGGAAACTGTCTACTGATGTTTGGCCTGGGTTGTGGTGCATTGAAATAAAGTAAAAAGAAACGGAAGCAAGAGCAAGGGAGATGCGAACACACACAGAGATGCACAGATGCGTCTCCTCTCTGCGAGTGCACATCCTTCTGACCAGATACTGCTGGATATTGAAAGTAGAGAAAAAATCCAAGTGAGGTCTGATTCCTTGTTGTTGTTGCTGTTAATTTTTTTCATCTCTTAGTACTTAGTACTTAGTTAGTACTTACTACTTGATAGCTTCTGCTCCACAGCAATCCCAGGAGACTCTAAGACAATTCTGTGCTTCCCCTCGTGGGCTTCCGAGTGTCGTGACGTGAGCCCAGCCCCCACCCATCCACCCTCAAAATAAAAAGTAAACAAGGGTACATCAGTGCGCTACAATCTTTTACCCTCATTTAGGGAAGGAGAAAGAAAAGATAGAAATCTTCACTGTTTTTACAAGAGGCCTTAATACAGAAAGAGAGAAAGGTAAAAGTCTTCACAGCCTCTTTTTAGGCTGCCCTAAGCTCCAATCTCTCCAACCTTTGTTCTCTTAGGAATTATCTCACTAACTAACTAACAGCAACCCAACCAACCAACCAACCACCAACCAACGCCCACCCAGACTCCCGGGGCTTCAGATCTTTGATACTCTAAGCCAAAAGTTCCCATCAACCCATGAAGCATGCAATCCTAAAGTCAAGCTACAGGTGTCAGAATGACTGCACCCAACCAATTATAGCCACCTGCATCAAGCATTCCAATTCCAACTTGTAAACATCTACCACACCTGGGACAGGAGCATGAACCTCCAGTGACTTGTCAGTTAAACCAAACAGCGTTTCTTAACATAAAAATTCCAAGTGTTCCTCCACAGATGAGAGCCAGGGATGATGTTTGGTGGATGAGTGCTTGGCTCACATGTGCAAGATCCTGGGTTCGATTCCTAGTACTACTAAATAAATAAATAATAAACAAACAGATCAGACCATAGTGCTTTGCACTTGAAACTTGCAGAGTAGATTTTAAGTGTTCTCAGAACAACAGCAAAACTCCAAGTATGTGTATGTGGTAATTGCATGTTAATTCACTGTATTGGGGCATCTCAAGAGTGTGTGGGTGGTAATTAATATGCTAATTCACTGTATTGGGGCATCCCAAGAGTGTGTGGATGGTATTTGCATATGCTAATTCACTGTATTAGGGCATCCCAAGAGTGTGTGGATGGTATCTGCATATGCTAATTCACTGTATTGGGGCATCCCAAGAGTGTGTGGATGGTATCTGCATATGCTAATTCACTGTATTGGGGCATCCCAAGAGAGTGTGGATGGTATCTGCATATGCTAATTCACTGTATTGGGGCATTCCACAATATACTTATTTTGAAGCTGCCTTTTGTTTTCTAACAAAATATGCATTTAATATAGGATAGATAAATGACAGGAAAGATCTCCTGTGTGTTTGCAGGTGGGCCAAGCCTACATAGCTGGTGTTTTAGAATAAGAGGTGACTGTAATTTCAGTAAATCTCCAAAGTGCCACCTTACAGCCGAGGAGCCCCTCCAGTGACAGGTGACAGACACCACTGGCTGGCAGAGGCTCCTTGCCGCCTAGGCAGGCTGCTGCTTGCTCCAGTCAGAGTCTCCGCTGCCCTGATTTCTAACTGTCTTGGTCCAGGATATTATGTTTTGTCTCCATCCAGGCCATAAGTGATGTAAAAAGAGCAGAGGATGCCAGAATGTGTTGGTGACAGCAGAGGCAGCAGCAAAAATAGAAAAATCCATTCAAAGTATGTGGGTCACCAGTCCCAGCCTTCCCAAAGTAGAGCAGACGGAAGAGAGAGATTCAGATGAAGCCCGGGCCTCCCCCAGGGGCAGGCAGGGTCCCTGCGCCATCCTGACCCAGCCTGGCCAGCTTTGTGCCCTCCCAGCACAACTGGGTTCATTGTGTCCCTGTCTGTCCCTGCCACCGTCTCTCCAGACCCGGCTGCTCTCTGGGTGATGACTCTGCAGCCTGGTTGAGCATGGCTCCTATCTCCTGCTCACACCTGAACCTAGGGGGAAACGGCTGAGGCCGCACCTGGCAATGCCGGCCCAGAAAGGCCTTCAGATCCCTGGTTCCATTGGCTGTGTCTCTCTGCTCAGGCCAGGGAGCCTGCATCACTCCCGGGCTGGAACCTGAGCAGAAGCGAGGCTTGCCTTGTCCATTTGAGTCAGGCTCAAGTGTCGCTTGGGCTTGCAGACTGATAGCTGGTATGTCATAGGGAAAACCGCCTTTCTGTTATCATGGAGAAGCCTCTGTAAGTGCAGCACAGACAAAGCCAACTCAGAGTGCTAGGGGAGCTAGTGCTCACGTGCCTCACACGGGGTGAGTCCAGCAGGTGCCAACAGGAGGCCCGCACGCTGCCCTGCCCCAGAGCCCGCTTGTTCTTGCTTCAGGTCTTTCTTCTCGCGGCTGCTGTTGAAACCTTGTTTACGCCTACCTCATCACTCTGCAACACTAACTCTCAGAACGATGAAGCGCTATGCTTCCATGCTTTCTCCCATCGCCTGGTTCAGCGGTTGCTTCCATCTGCCTGTGGGGAAGGAATTCACCCCCGTGGGCAAGAGGGCACAGAGCCCCCGGGAACTTCAGCCCATGAGAGGCACCTCTGTTGCCTTGGGGCCGAGCAAACAAACGACTGTCACACGTGTGGTGGGCATGGGGAAGAGCTGCAGTGCAATTAGCTCACACTCGTGTTTTACTAGGAAGATTCTGGAAACAGTGCCACATAGGCAGTTGCGGAGGGGACAGAACCCATGTGTCTATGAGGTTCTGTGTTGTGTTATGTTTTGAGTTTGCTACTGCTTCAAAAACGGTTAAGGGGCTCTTTCAATATTACCAAACTACCCATCTCTGTATTATGACAAGTTTCCCGAGGCCATTAGCTGCGTCTGCTGTTTAGAAGTGAGACCTGAGCATGCAGAGATACCACCACACAATGGAAAGATAGGTTTACTGAGCTGACACCAAAGAGGCTGGCCAACTCGGCGTCTCCCTGGTCGGTGAGACTCTTGCAGAACTCTCATCTCCACGGAGGATTAGCATTAGCGTTTTCATAGTTGAAGAGCGAACAATAGTTCAGTGTTGCTTGTTCTTTTGCAGCCCTACCCTTGACTTTGCTTCTCCTGGAAGGTGTGCCTGCCTGTTGTGTGTTCCTCTTCCTGGATACTGCGCTCCTGGTCACCACCCTGAGGCATTTTTAAATACAAGGCTTGGCTTTTCTCTGACTGACATAGGCATTCCCTGCTATTTAGATATTTTCCCAGGACTCAGGACCCAGCACCTTCCTGTTGTATAAGCTTATTTTTAGCTATGTGTAAAATAGTTGTGCACTGTGGGGGAAAAGGGCTGTCTAGGCCAGGGCATTTTGTATTGTCTGCAGGTGTTGATCTCTGTGGGGGATGTTTGATTGCTAATGATCTGCATGAGCTATCAATAGAATACCTGAGGAGTTCTGAAAGAATAAAACACCTGAGGGGAGACGCTGGGGGCTCCACTGTGGAGTATGGCACTGGTCAGGATGGTGGTTCCCTCTGCTGAGGTCTGGCAGAGGTTACACCTATGAAAGTGCCTCCTTGTCCTGTTTGGTGAGCTGCCACAGTGGCTAACTACCACAAAGGGCTGGCGTATCAACATGGGGCAGGACATCACAACAGCTAATCCAACGTGGAGACAAGTCAGAAGAGAAAGAAACTCCAGACCTCAGAGGCTGGTGAAGTACGCTCAGGGAAGCTACCAGAGGACAGAGATTAAGGTATTAATTGAAGAATCCTGAAGGAAGAGGAGAGAGAGAAAGGAAATAAGCCTCTATGATGAGAGAAGGCTGTGAAATTAATAAAAAGTGGGGAAAAAAGCTCTGAGGTGAGAGCCAGAGAATGGAGGCCTAGAGATAAGATTTCAGCTGGGAGCAGGCAAAAGCAAGGTGTTTCCTGCTTTTCCTGGTCATGGAGCCAGTGCTCTCTCCTGCCACTGGTGATGGCTTACTATTTCACAAACTGAGTTTTCTGATAGCTGCATTGTGTGTGTGAAGGTCAAGATGTTGTGTTTGGGTCTATGAAGAAGGGTGCATGTTTCCCCATGGCGGTGGTGAAAAAGAACGTCTAACTGCTAGGATATTTCAACCAGAGATTCTCCCCCTGGCCCAGGCCCCCTGCTGTTGTGGAAGACATGGCATATAGTCAAAAAGCCACTTAGTTAAACTGAACATTTGTTTTGTTTTTTGTTTGTTTGTTTTCTGCAAACCTGTCTGCAAGTGGTCCTAATAAGACACATCTGCTGTGGTGATGAGAGCTCCAATCCCATGAGGGGACCCTTGCTGCAGACGAAATGACCAGTTATTTTTCCAGCAAATCAGACTCGATCTTAAAATCTGGAAAGTGTTTCCTCAGGGTTACCACACAGAAACTGTCTTCCAGAACTGTTTTATCTCGTGCTGGCAGCTGAATTTGGTACTGTAAGAGTCATCCGACTGGTGGTGGTTTTGAAGGCATGAGGGTCTTTGGAGAACAGCTATGGTTTGGCACTGTAAGAGGCCAGGAGAGGCCATTGGTGAAGGTGCAGTCTCGGTAGCAGTTGAAGGCCCAGATTGAAGGGGTCATGTAAAAAAGTGGAAGTTTGACACCATGAGGAGAGCCCAGGAAAGGCTATTGGTGAAAGTGCAGCCCAGTTGCAGCAAGTTCAGTTTTTGAGATGCCAGTGCCATGGGATGATGACCACCAAGAACAGCAGCACAGTGGAGTGGAGCCAGCCGGAGCCTGGAGGACGAGCTGTGTGTGCTAGAGTAGGCAGAGCCTTTTCAGGAGCCCAGAAGACCATGAGTGAATTCCAGATAATTGGACATTGATCATGTTTTTCTGCTGTCTAAAGACATTGTGAAAAGCTTGATAGATGTTTGGTTTCATTTGGTCCTGCGCATTAGCACACCTCAATATTGTTACTCTTGTAAATAGTTTTGCTGGTGTAGTGTTAAATTGTGCTGTAACGGTAAAGCAATTTTTTTTTTCTTATACAGAAAAGGGAAAATATTGTGGAAGTTTATTTTTAGTTGTGTATAAAATAATTGTGCACTGTTGGGAAAAGGGCTGCCTAGGCCTTGGTGTTTTGTATTGTTTGCAGGTGTTGGATCTCTGTAGGGCTTGTTTATTTGCTAATGATCTGCATGTGCTATCAGTAGAGTACCTGAGGAGTTCTGAAAGAATAAAAATACCTGAGCTCAGAGGCTCGAGGTTCTACTAAGTATGGTGTTGGCCATGACAGTGGTGGTTCCCTCTGCTGAAGTCTGGCAGAGTTTCCATCTATGAATATGCCCTCATGTGTCTTCCTGTACCAAGCCACCTAGTAGGTGTACACCCTCCTGTTCTGCATGCCCTGTGATATGTCTACATTTGTAGCTGAGTATCAGGGTTGGTCCCTCCCTCCCCCAGGGTGTGAATTATTTGACTCCTAAATCTGACCACAAAGAATAGGATGGATGAATGAGTGGACAGATGAATGGAGATGGGTGAGGACCAAGAGACAGTAGATGGATGGGTGATGGATGATGGAGGATGGATGGATGGATGGATAGATGGATGGAGAATGATGGATGATGGATGGATGATGGATGGATAGATGGATGGATGAGGATGAAGAGATGATGGATGATGGATGGATGGATGGAGAATGATGGATGATGGGTGGATGATGGATGATGGATGGATAGATGGATGATGGATGGATAGATGGATGGATAGAAGGATGGATGGATGATGGATAGATGGATGATGGGTAGATGATGGATGATGGGTGGATGATGGATAATGGGTGGATGATAGATGGATGATGGATGATGGGTGGATGATGGATGGATGATGGATGATGGGTGGATGATGGATGATGGGTGGATGATGGATGGATGACAGATGATGGATGGATGATGGATGGATGATTGATGATGGATTGATGATGGATTGATGATGGATGGATGATGGATGATGGATGATGGATGGATGATGGATGATGGATGATGGATGATGGATGATGGATGGATGATGGGTGGATGATGGATGATGGGTGATGGATGGATGATGGATGATGGGTGGATGATGGGTGGATGATGGGTGGATGATGGGTGGATGATGGGTGGATGATGGGTGATGGATGGATGATGGGTGGATGATGGGTGGATGATGAAAGGATGGATAGGTGATAGATCAATGGATGGGTAGATAATGAATGGATGATTGAGAGATGGATAGGTGCTTGGGTATATGGATTCATGGATGATGGCTCAGTGCATGGGTGGATGCATGGGTGGATAGATGATAGACAGACAGATATATAGATGGATATACAGATGAATGAACAAAGTAGACCCACAACTGAAAATGGAATGAATTTCTCTTCAGAGTCCCCTGAACAAGGTTTTCCAGCTGAAGGTGTGAGACAAAATTCACTAGGGGTTCCACAAAGCTGGCAGTAACATGATTGCTCCTACTACTGATACTTTTCTGACCTTTTAAGTTTAATTAGCTGAGGCTCATCACTCAAGAACTGTCACTCATAGATAGCATCACTCACAAGGGCCTTTCTCCGTGACTGACCCACCTAGTGATGGGCTGCTGCAGGCATATAGAAACTCGATTGTAAGGACTGGGGAGAGGACCCGGTTGGTAAGATGTAAAATAGCCAGTCACCTGTAATCCCAGCCCCTGGAAAGTGAAGCAAGGGGCCTCCTAAGGGTGACTGACAACCACCCTGGCAGATTGGTGGGTTCTCAGGTTCAGTGTAAGACCCTATCTCAAAAAATAAAGTGAAGATCCATTAAAGAAGACACCCACCAGTGACCTTTGGCCTCCACATCTAGAGAGAGAGAGAAAGAGAGAGAATGCCTTGGTCCCGGCTGAGCATGGTGGCACATGCCTGTGGTGCCGTCTCTCTGGGACCTTGAGGTCAGCCTGTGCTATGTAGTGAAACCCACCTCAGCTGGTGCTGTAGCCTTGACAGTGTAGGCACTGAAGGACGTGCAGCTCACAGGGCAGCAGGGATCTCAGGACTGCACAGCTGTGTTCTGGGTTGAGGCTATCGCCGTGTTAGGGTGATGCTCTGTGCAACATTGTATTTTGCTTCCAAGTGAACATTTGATGGTGTCTAGAGATATTTGAGTTTTGGGAGCTGATGGGGGAGCTGTGCCGGAAACCGATGAATACAAGCCAGAGACAGATAGGCACTCCTTCTCCCAGAAGGAGGGATTCAATATCTACAGTGCCAAGGCTGGGACTCACGCATCAGAAAGAGGAAAGAAAACCCTACGAGTAGACATCAGAGGGCTCTGCTGTGCATTGCATGTGCCCCCAAGTTCACAGAAGGAACGTGTGCCTGTCTTCCACTTGTGGTGGAACTGGGACTCAGGACTCAGGGAAGCACTGGGCCATGAGGGTAAGGCTCTGTCCTGATGAGATCAGTGGCCTCTACCCCAAACGGAGAGAGATACTCCAGCTCTCACTCTCTCCTTCTCAGGAGGACACTGTGGGGAGGCTGCCGTCTACAAGCCACCAAGAAAGCCCTTCTCAGGAAGCCAGTCAGCACCTTGAATGGACTTCCAGCCCCCATACTGAGAAATACATTCTCATGGAAGGCACCCATCTATGATTTTGTTGTAGTAACCTAAGATGCCAATGATGTTCCTTGTCCAAATTCAGGGGTGGCCTTCCCCTCAGTGAGGGAGCAGGAGAAGCCGAGGATGGAGTCAGCAGCTGGAGACCTCGGAAGACACTGATTCTCAACCCTAGCAGCTCGGCCATGCCACGTTCAGGATACAGCAGTAAAACAGAGGGGCCTGAGAACTGGGATGGAGATATCTGCACCAATGGGCTTGGGCAGCTAGAGCCCTTAGACACTTCTGTCCTCTGGATGAGTGGAAGTAGCCACGTGTCCCCATTGAAGCCTCCCAGCCTTGAGGACTCTCTGCTTTGCAGTAAATGCCCAAGGTGCCTCAGATTGGGCCCTCATCCTTCCTCCATTCATGGCCTTACATGCCTGGGGAAAGGCAGGGTCTACGAAGCAAGGAAGGGAGTTCTCAAGCGGCAAGGGCCAGCCATATTCACAACAGGAACCAGGAGACTCTGTAGAGCTACATTCCAGGGTGCAAAGTCGTGGTGGAACAAAACACTGCTCCAAAAAACCTGGAAATCAGAAAGCCTAGTGTCAGGGGAGGCCATACATGCAAGAACACCCTCAGAAAGCCTGGTCAGAAGAGGAGAGTCCCAGAGAGAGCCTCAACTATGAGCCTTCAACACCCTACCGCCACTCCAGGAGCTGAGCACATAGGGAGCTACTCCTAAAGAGGAGCTGGGGCACACAGGGAGCCTCCCTTACGCATCGCCTCATCTGAGACTCAAGGGGACAGAAGTGATACTCCCATGCTGTCTTGGGCCCACATGCTCAGATGTAACCTGCGCCTGCAGGACCCATGCCTCTCTGCTGGTTCCTCAGCTCCCGGCCAAGCCTGTAGCCTACTCAGCTTACATCCCTTGCATGTGTCAGAGGACAAGTTAGTCACCCGCGCACTTCTGCAAGGATCGTCAGACAGTCACAGTGTCTGTCTGTCTTCCTCTGTGAAGCCATTCCTGAATGAGGACCACGGGATGTAGGTAGGGGTTGGTTTGCAGTCAGCTTGCCTCTGGGCTCCGGCTCCTCTGCTGGTCTAGTTAGAGCCACAGTGGACACCTTCTCTTCCTAGTGGCTGACTGCAAGCATGTGCTGTGTCTTTGGAGATATTTCTCCAGTGCCATATGCCAGATCCAATTGTGAATTGCACCTGAAGGTATGCAAGGATGCATTATCTAATTAATTAGCATTTAAAGACTCTCTGGAGAAGATACCACTGAGCGAGCAGACATTACTCTCCCAGAATACATAACAGGTTACCTTGGGAGCTGAGGAACTGGAAACATTTTAATGGGCATCCACAGTGAAGGTCTAGACACATCATGTTCACCAGAGGTTTGCACTGGGGAACTTCTGGAGCTGGTGCTGGGTAGACTCTGGTTTTCAAGGAGAGTTTGGAGAACTGGACCTCCACAAAGCAAGTCCATAAGAATACATTTATCACGTGTGAAGCAACTTGCTTCATAACATAGCTTCTTATGAAAAGTTATTGTAAGAAAGCGGACACACAGAGACAATGGTGCTCAGTAGTCGGATCAGGAGAGGGGTGTGGGAGCCATTACCAGAACACAGGGGTGTCGTTTGCATCATGGGTCCTGCAGACTGCTACCCTGATGAACTCTTTCTCATCAGTAAAAGCCAGCGGGGCTGGGACAGTGGCTCACTGGGTAAAGCCCCTTGCTGAGAAAGCATAATGACCTGAGTTCAAATCCTCAGAGTCTGTGTAAAAGGCAGATGGGCAGTAGATGTCTGTAATGCCTGTGCCCCAACAGGGAGATGGGAGGCGGAGACAGGAGCATTTCCAAAAGCCCAAGGGCAGTCAGCCTGGCACACTCAGCAGGCAAAGTACAAAGTGACCCTGTCCCAAGATGGACGATGAGGATGAAGCCTGGAGGATGACCTCTAACCTCTGTGTGTCCTCTGTGCTGTATGTAAACCCACAGTTGCAGGCACACATGTGTCTGTGCCCAGGACACAGGCAGGTATAGGAAATATTCTTGGGAAAGAAGCAGTTGATGAGGGACAGATGAGATGAGGGACAGTCGCCTAACACAGTAGGTCTGCTCTTGGTCCTGAGCACCAGCAGCTTAGAGAGCACCACCCACCCCTGGCAAGGCATGCGAGCAAGTTGCGTACACAGTGTGGGAAACTGGGGAGACAGTGGCTCAGGGCAGGCCGGGCCTCCGTCTGCTCCTCTGTCCTCACAGCCCTCAGCTGGCTCCAGCTCTGAAAGTGCACACAGTGTTCTTGCCACAATCTTCCTTCCCAGCAACACGGCAGCAAGGCCCTTCCCTGTCACCCTTAGAAAGAACCGGAGATGGAGACAAAGCAGCTGCGGAGGACCCTCCACATCTAGGTGACCGTGAGTGCGTGTCATGTGACCGCCTGGTTGATGGGTCAGGGAAGAGAAGAAAAGCTTCCCTTCTGTGGAGAAGCTTTGATCAGAACTGAAAGACCTAGACCCATGCACCACAGGCAGCGGGGAGACTGGCCAGTTAGCCTGTGGGTACAAAGAGAACGAGCCCACTATCTGTGTACTTTGGGGTACACAGATTTTAGATTCCTCAATTTGGGGCAACTCTGAGGAGGAGCATTTGCTCATTACTCTCTTCTCTACACTGAGGTGGCTCACTGTTCTGGGTAGTTTCTTGTCCAGTTGACATGAACTTGGGTCACATATGGAGAGAGGGAACCTCAATAGCAAAAGTGCACCCATCAGATTGGCCTTTAGGCAAGCCTGTGGGGTATTTTCTTGATTAGCGGTTGATGGGGGAGGACCCAGGGCCACACGTGGACTTGTGGTCCTGGGAACTGTAAGCAAGGAAGCTGAACGTGAGTTGGAAATAAATCAGTAAGTAGAACTCTTCCACCGTCTCTTCTCCGCACCTGGTCCTGCCATGAGTTCTGCCCCAGCTTCCCTTCATGATAGACTGTGCCTGGATCGTGTAACCCCAGCAAAGCCTTTCCTTGCCTGGCTGTGTTTGGTTTTGGAGTTTTGTCACAACGATAGAAACACAAACTAGAGCGGTCATCTTCTACTGTCCATCTTGAGGAACACGTAGGGAATCCTGAAGCTGGACAAAAGTGCCCTACAGGGGCAACAAGCTTACCAACACCCTGAGAGGCCAAGCAGCCCCTGTCCTACAGAGTCAGAGGAGGCTGGGTAGCTCTGCTGTCACCTACTTGTTCACAGCCTGTCTTCGCAGAAGCCAACAGGGGCCAGCGATAAAGCAGAATAAAAACAGCCATTGTGCCTTTAGATCCGGGGCTTCCCATCATCTGGTAAGATTCCAAGTCAGCTGCTGTGACGGTTGATCATATTGTCAGCTTGGTTATATCTGGAATGAACTAAGAGGCATCTCTACACAAGTCTGTAAGGGCCTTTCCAGACTCTCCCTGGGGTGGAAAGCACCTTCCAGAAGCTCAGATATAAAGGGGTCCAAGGACAAAGCAGTCCTGTTTTCCCTGGTGAATGTGTCAGTCCAGTCACGGCTCGCATGCTGCTGCCATGACTGAGTCCTCAGCTTCTTTGGGTCCCCAGACAGACTAAAGACCAAGAGCTGTCCAAAGGTACCCTAGGCCTTCAGATCTGGCGTAGAACCACTGGAGCATCCAGCTTCATTAACAGAGCAGCTACTCAGTGTACAATTGGCGGTAGCTGGATTACCCAGGGTATATCAGTAAGCCAATCTAGTAGACCCCGTGTGTGTGTGTGTGTGTGTGTGTGTGTGTGTGTGTGTGTGTGTGTGTGTGTGTGCGCATGCGCGTCCAATATATATTCATTCTATTGGTTCTTTTCCTTTAAAGAATATACTTGGTAAGGCATTCTCTCTTATGAGCAGAAAGCAGGGGGCTCCTCTGGCTGCCGATTGAAGGAGAGCTATGTTTCCCTGGTTAAGAATGTCTGTGAGGCTGTTATAGGACCCCAGGCCTTAGTGGACCCCCATATATTAACACAACTGACACAATAATGGAAGTACTTCTCAGGCCTCGGAACTAAGCACATCGGCAGCACCACTGCCAAACTGAGAACAGAGACCTAATCCACCCAAGTCCAGAGTTCTAGACAGTACTAACCGTGTACTAACACGCACTAACAAACATGTACTAACCATGTACTAACATGCACTAACAAACATGTGCTACCCTTATGCTAACATGCACTAACGGTGTACTAACATGAACTAACAAACATGTACTAACCATGTACTAACATGCACTAACAAACATGTACTAACCTTATACTAACATGCACTAACGGTGTACTGACATGAACTAACAAACATGTACTAACCATGTACTAACATGCACTAACAAACATGTACTAACTGTGTACTAACATGCACTAACCTTGCTTTCTGGCTTCTGTAGTTCTGCTTTGGACTAAGTCTTCTTGCTAACTGAAGTATGTCAACCCAGGGTGTAGTTTTGTGCTTAAAAACCCACCCTGAGAAAGGTTCGGGCTGTACTTGGCTTCCGAATGCCCAGTAGTCACCAGCCGGCTAATGAAGACTCTCTATTGTCTTGGACCCGTGTCTGAGCACTCTTCTCTGGTGAGTGCCTCACAAGGTGATAAACACGCCTTTGAGCTAGTCAGAGATGGAGACTTGATGTACCTGTCTGTCTCTGTTGCTGATACAGCCTGGCAGGGATGTGACTTCCTGTGGCTGAGGCCCAGATCCCTGCCTGTTGCTATTAGCAACTTGAGCTAGGCCTCTTCTCTCCAGCCAGGGACACATCTGCCCAGGTCCTGGCTTGCAGCTCTATAAACAGCCCATTTACCTCCTTCACAGGGCTGTGTTCTCATTCCTATTGGCTGCTGTATCATAAACAGAGCACAGGAAAAAAAAAAAAACCCCTCTTACAAAATAAGTGATCAGAAAGAAAAGTACCTTTGCAGGAGCAGTCTCTGATGTGCTTCTGCAGGGAAATAGTCTGGCCTACGCTTGCTGTTTCCAACCCTGCTCAACACCACTGCAGCTGTACACCGTGTACCTGAGAGACAAATAAGATATCGTTAGCTGTGTTCATACCCATTTCCTTTAGAAAATACAAATTAAACCGAGCAGAAGGCGCCCTGAACTTAGCAGACTCTTATGAGATCTTGGACAGAAAATTCTCACATCGTTGTTTAATTTAATTGTACCTGAAAACAAACCTCTCTCGAGCGGCGTAATGGTCCGGGAGGAGACTGGTGTCATTGGTAATTGTTACTTTCACCACAGATTTAATAATATTTTCTAAATGTCAAATGCGCATTTTAGATTGAATTGGAGAATTAAATACTTAAGGTTGGAAACATAATTATTCAGGGAGGCATCGAGCTGCCGTATGCTGTATTCTCTCAGTGTCTTAATAAGCAACGCCATGTGCGGGATTGGCGACTTGTGCTGTAGTGCCAAAGAGAAGCGGAGGCAAGAGAAAAGGAGAAATCACCTCTGGGGTCCGAGCCGCAGAACTGCACTGCTGGGGGGTGGGGTGCTGCGCCCTGCTAAACCCTGATGGAGATTCAACTGCCCAGTGACTTCAGACTCTGTGTCGGTCATTCGCCCTGTTGTGGTGAAACGCAGTCAGCCGAAGGAAGGAACGGTCTTCTCTGCAGCGGTTCTCAACCTCCCTAACGCTGAGACCCTCTAACACAGTTCCTCGTGTTGTGGTGACCCCCAGCCATCACGTTATTTTCATTGCTACTTCATAAGTGTCATTTTGCTACTATTCTGATGGCAATGTAAATGTCTGATCTGCAGATGGTCTTAGGTGACCCCCGTGAAAGGGTCATCCACCCCCAAAAGGGTTGGAGACCCACAGGTTGAGAACCTCTGTCTGAGGGCGACTCTGTCATGGCAGGGAAGGCCTGGGGCCCCATTGTGTCCACAGCCAGTGTGGGGCTGTCCCAGAGATGAGGTGGAGTAGAAGCGTGCTTGGAACCCCGGAATTCTCACTCTGAGTGCCGAAGGGGGTTCAGCTGTTCCTTCACCGCTGCTCTGACAGGCCACAAGCTGTGCTGCCTGCTCACAGCAAGGCACCGCCCCCTCAAAGGTAAGTGTCCTGGCAGGATTGTTTATCTGGAGCTGTAACATTTCTCCATGTATGACCATATAAAGTGTCTCTCTCCCTCTGGTCCCAGGAAAATACGTAGGTCCAAGCTGTGACCCCCAACATGCAAATGGGGCCCTTCCTTTAGCGATATATGTGGCCCTGTTTCCACAGTAAACTAGTTACATCTACTACTGAGGGCTCCAGAGAATTCTTTATGTTTTGCTGGCTCCCATATTCTCTGGTCAGGGACCGCTTGGTCGCTCCACAGAGCCACGCCTTACACCCAGACGCCACTGGCCGGTGGAGCTACCTCACCAAGATGGGAAGCCACCCGAGACAAAACGACAAGGCAGGAAGCAGAGGACGATGGAACTGGGGCTCATCGTCTTCTCCTTTTTGTTAATACTCGGACCCCAGCCGGGGATGGTGTGACACACAGTCATGGCGGGCCTTCTGTCCTCAGTAAACCTCTCTGGAAATCCCTCACACACACACACCCAGAGGTGTGTTTCTAAGGTGACTAAAGATTAATGCTCACAGGTTACATCTGCGTAGGGGAACTCACTTTCTCTGTCCCTTCATTTGCCCAACTTGAGAGCAGCAGAGCTTTCCTGCTGAGCTAACTAAGGGAACATTCGCGCGGCAGGAAGGTCTCCAGGCACAGGGCCTTGAGGTGTTTGAGATTTGGTCTGCAGTAGATTCAGCTCTCGTTTGGGGGCCATTGTCATCCTTAATGAAGTTCTTCTCATAGTTTCCTCCCAGAGGCACATCTGTGTGGGATACCAGATTGCTTGGGTAGCCATGTTCAGATACCAATGTGCAGGAGAAGAATGTGGCCTTTGTTAAGTGCTTCTGAAGGAGCTGGGTATGAGCTTCTCTGCACTCAATGCCAGACACCTGACTCTGCCCCTCCCTGCCTGCGAGGTAGCCCTGATACAGACCCCTGTGCCTCAGCAAGGAGACACTCTGAGATAAAAGGCTGGCTCAAGTCCGTCTGCTGCTGCTAAAAATTGCAGGCCATCAGCTGGACTTCAAGACAGGCAGGTGAGGTGGGGGCACCCACTGGCTCTGTGAAGAGAAGAGAAAGGAGGACAGAGGGCCACTAACTGCAAACAGCCAGCAGGGGTTCTGACCATTGATGCATTAAAAGGGGGAATGCAAGGGAGGGTTGTAAGAAGGAGAGGAGGAGAGACCTTAGCAGGCGCTGAGCTGTAACCAATCATTCCCTGCCTCAGCATCACTAAGTCCTTGAGGACCAGGTGAGACTGAGCGTAGCTCAATGCCCACCTTCCCTCCTCCCCCTCCCTCCCCGCTCTTTTACTTACTTCAGCCACCCATTCCTTTCTGTCTCCTCCCCCACCTTCTTCTAACAGTGTCCTGATACAAATGTAAGAGTAGCTCAGATTCAATGTCCCAAGACTGGACATCTGAGATTGAGGAGAGCGGGCAGTCCATCAGCTCCTAAACGAGGCCTGGGGAATCCCAGGATCCAGAAAAACATTTGGAGACATGATCCCCCAAGCATCTTTGTGACACAGAGAAGGGAAAAATCAGAGATGAACGTAGTCCTATAAACTTCCCAGAGCCGTGAAGACAAGGCTCTGCTGGGGCAAAGCGTAGGTGCTAATCGTGTTTCTCTCCTGGAGAATGTACCGGATCTACACTGCATGAGACGCTGCAGTGTGTGATTCCTCAGCACTAGATCAGCCATGGCAGGGCTTTGTCACCGAGTCAGACATCTGTGGGAGTAAATAATATTTAGAGGTTTTATTTTAGATTTATTTAGTCAATATGTATGAATATCTGGCATGGATGTATGTCTGATACCACACATGTGCAGTGCCACCAGAGGCCAGAAGAAGGCATGGGAGCTCCTGAAACCAGAGTAACAGACAGTTGTTAGCCACCGTGTGGGTTCTGGGAGCTGAACCCAGGCTTTCTGCAAGAGTGGTTCTTAACCTGTGAGCTATCTCTCCAGTCCAGCAGGACTTCCACTAAATTAATTTGGCAGGCATCTTCTTTAACCCATGTTCATTTAATTTGATTTAGTTTTATTTCATTTGAATATTTTATTAGCATCAGATAATTATACCCACTAATGGCTTCATTCTGACTTTCTCACAAGTGTACATAATATATTCCAGTCACGTTCACCCCTTGCCATCCTGTCACCTCCACTCCTGTTGATATCTTCCCACCTCCCAATTACTCCCTGCTCTAAATACCTGCCATCTTTTCACCCTCTGCCTCGATGCTGAGGTACAAAGATGGAATGAGTCGCCCTTGCCTACCGTTAGTGGAACTGGGTATGGTGTGGGACCATGACAGAATGGCTAATCTGGACAGATCAATGGCTAATGAGTTACGATGGTTGTCTGTAGGAGGTGGAGTATGCAGTCTTAGTCTGGGTGTTTGGAGCGCTGTTGTCAATAACTTAATGCACAGAAGGAAGACATGTCATCATCTCCACAAGTCCTAAAGGCACAGGAGAAGCAAACACAGTGGATGGCAGCCAGAGGTCGAGCACCCCTGATCTGCTGCAGCACTGTGGGACCCAGGTGGCCACAGTGTGGGCTCCCAGGCAGGGAGAGAGGCCTGGGTGGGGGCAGTGGAAGGCGTGGTTTGCAGCAGGAAGCCATGGAAACTAGCAGCTTCTTCATGTGGACACAGATGTTCAGGTCTCACCCAGTCGCGGGCTGAGACCGAAAGCTGCACCTGGTCTGCCAGTCTGTCGAGCCAGAGTCACACACAGGACTTCATGTTCTGAAGAATTCTGGGAGACTGAAGGCCACAACCAGGGATGTCACAAGTGCAATGACTGGCTGGAATGAGGAGATGGGACTACCTGAGTGGTTAGATTGAAGGACTGGACAGGACAGCTGGAATGAGGAGAGAGGCTTGGGACAACTACCTGACCACAAGGCCAGGTTAGACCACACATGCTTTGAAGGTTTGCAGGGAAGAAGCTCACACTAGCTCAAAGAAACTTAAAGGAAGAAGGGCTTACTTAGGTTCAGGGATTGCTCCATGGCCACTGGCCTGCTTGCTTTGGGCCTGGCTCAGGGACTACTCCATGGCCACTGGCCTGCTTGCTATGGGCCTGGCTCAGGGACTGCTCCATGGCCACTGGCCTGCTTGCTATGGGCCTGGCTCAGGGACTGCTCCATGGCCACTGGCCTGCTTGCTATGGGCCTGGCTCAGGGACTGCTCCATGGCCACTGGCCTGCTTGCTATGGGCCTGGCTCAGGGACTGCTCCATGGCCACTGGCCTGCTTGCTATGGGCCTGGCTCAGGGACTGCTCCATGGCCACTGGCCTGCTTGCTATGGGCCTGGGGTGAAGCAAAGCTTCTCGAGATGGAGGGAACTTGTGACAAAGGGAACTATTTACTCATGGAGATGAAGAAAGAGAGCATCTCTTACTTGGAATCCACCTGTGTCATCTGCCCAGCCTGTTGGAAGTACAGCTCACATTCAAAGAGGGCCTTCCCGCCTCAGTTTCTGTCTCTGTTTCTGGAAGCCCCACACACACCAGAGTGTGCTCACCAGTCTTCCATGTATGTCTCAGTTCCTCCTGACAGTCAAGATTAGCTGTCATGCTACTGAGCATCACAGCTTAGACCTGCCCACTTCGGTGTGCTCAGAACTTCAGGGGGCAGAGCCAGCTGACACAGGGCCTGTTTTTCAATAAGGTGTTGAGTATCACACAGTGATTGATAGATGTGGCCCCTTAACGTGAAAACAGAGCAGCTTCCCTGCTCAGATCCCAGAAGACAACATTCAAAGAGCAGTTCCCACTGATTACTATGGCCAGTCAGGGCAGAAGGAGACTGGCCAAATCAGAGCGTTTTAGGCCAATGAGAAACCTGGTCTTAAGGAAAGGTGAGTAACATCTTCAGATAGATACTGACACCCAGGGTAGTCCTCTGGCCTCCATATGAGCATGTGCCACCTGCACCACACATACTTGCATGCACACACAATGCAGCCCCCACATAATGCACAGATGCACCCCATACATATATGTATGCACACACATACACATATACATACATGCACACACAAATACATGCATGTATGTATACTCACACATACACAAGCATGCACTGGCACATGCATGGGTGTGTACACACATACACACACACACACACACACACATACATACACAGACTACAGTTGCCATGAACAGCATCCATTTGAATCATAAGGAACATGGAAGCTATAGAAAAATTCATCCATTTGGTAAAGATGGGAGAAAAGTCAGAGTGTAAGTCAAACCATGTCTTTCTCCGAAGGAGCATTAATAAACATGAGTTAAAGAGCTATGGCATCTGCTCAGACTTTAAGCCCATTCAAGAGAATGCTTCTCAGCAATACAGTAGAATGAACCGGTATTGTCCACCACAAAAGAGGACAAGAAAGCAGACAACAGAAAGCATGTTTTACTAGCCCATGCATATGTCATTCTAGAGCATGCATCCTCGTCATTATCAGCAGCAAACTGAACAGCAGTGTCCTGGGGAAAGGCTGTGAGGAGGCAGAGAGATGTGGAGGAATAGGCCTGTGTGAAAGCTAGGAAGGGTCTATATTCCAGTGGTCTAACATTCAGAGGCCTCTGTGGTCTGGATGGAATATAGACACTCCTTTAATCCCAGTATTCAGAAGGCAGGGGTGGTCCACGCCTTTAATCCCTAAAACAGAGACAGAATGTGGAAGCAGACATAGGAGGCAGAGCTCAGGAGTCAGAAATCACACAGGAAGTGACGTCTGAGAAGAGTCAGAGTGAATGGCAGGCAAAGTGACCAATCAGAGGAAGAGTTAGCAGAGTCGGTCAGAGTAAAGATGCATCCAACTCTCATGAAAACAAAAAAGATGGACTCTCAGCTCAGAGCAGAGTCAGTGAGTTACAGAAGTCAGTTACAGCTCAGTATGGGTCAGTGAGACCTCACACAGACACAGATGCAGTCTGAAGTTCAGAGGGAGCTAGTGGGGTGGCTCAGTCAGCAGTGGAGGCTGAAACATCCTAGATTGTACAGAGGCTGAATATTAGATTGTATGGAGGCTGAAATGCTCCAGAGCTCCCGGACATAGAACCCGTGATTGAATTAGGCAAAATAACACAGAGCCTTTTGCCCTGAATCAGCGTCTACATCTGATGAGTCAGCGTCTATAGAGAGGTGAGGAGGGAGGAGGAAGCTGTTAGGGTGAAGGAGCAGACACAGCCTTCGGTGTCGCTGGGTTTGGCATGTGTATAGATGACACACCGCTCAGTGTAGGTCTGAAATATGTGTGGTTTTTGAACACCAACCTGACTTCAGTAAAGCTGTGAACAATTAAATCTGTATTTTCTCCTCAAAGAAGACGTTGGGTTTTCATATGTGCTAACTGCTTGAGTATTTCCCCAAACCTATGAAGCATTTGACCACGTTGGTCTCATAGCTGCATAACCCTAAATCAGAGCTGTCCGCCTTAAAGGTGGACAGGTTTTCACATGTCGGTCATACTTCCCGCAAACATGAGCTCTCACTTATCTTGTCTCTGTGGAAAAATACCAGACGGAAGTGACTCAAGGGAGGAAGGGTTTGCTTTGACTCAGTCTAAGGGGGTGTGTTCCATCGTGCAGGGAGCCTGAGGACCAGAAAGCAGAGTCAGCCCAGGAGCCAAGCCGGTCTATAACTCTCTAGTCTGTCCCTAAGGCTCAACACCTGCCCACTAAACCCCTGTGCAAAATGCCCCACAGCCTCCCAAAGTAGCATCCTTATCTGGGAACCAAATGTTAGAACACAAGTAGCTGTGGAGGGCGTTTCACATCAAACCGCCACAGCCCGTCTGAACACCACAGCGTGTCCGACCGCCACAGCGTTGTCCGCCAAGACATAGCTACTTGTGAAACAGAGGGAAGGGGCCCTCTGTGTAGTCAAAATTAAAAACAAGCAGGCAACACCCTGGAAAAACAAAACAAGACAAAAACAGAATTAATTCTGTCCTTCGCAAACGAAAGGACGAAACACAGTGAGGAAGCAGAGGAAGTCAGCGTGCGGCCTACCCGCCGCCACAGGTTCAGTTAAACAGCAGGCGTTCCCGTACCAAGTGATTCATGTCTGCTGACCGGCCAGCAGGACCTGGCTCTGAAGATGATACACTAATATGTGGGACAGGGGCATGGCGAAAGGGGAGAGGACGTGAATGCCACTGTTCACTCGAGGCCCTGTGTGGCGGCCCCCCAGCCGCCGTGAGTGAATGGGAACGACGGTGAGAAGTTAGGGGAGAACACGGCATGTCAACACCGGCGTCTCTTCCAGCCTCTAGGTGGTCTTGTATTCACACTTAATGCACTGCCTGGGCACAGGGTCACAGTCTCAGGCCTCTGGCTGGCTCCCTACTCCTTCAGGAGGGTGACTCTTGTCCCCGAGAACAGCACCCTGAAAGCAGTGAATGAGAGCTTTAAATCAGGGGTAAATTTATACATCCTTTTAAAAGCCCTGTTGTCAGCCACCATCACGGTGACCTCTGCCTCCGTTTCCCTTTGTCACAAGAGGTCAGCTGACAGTGGCACTGGACAGTCTGAGTGAAGCCCTGTGTCCTCTGGGTTTCTAACCCACCAGGGAAAGTCTCAGTTGCCAACAATTACACGGCTTTGGGTAAGATACTTGGTTCTGTTTAGTCATGATCAACTCCAAAAACTTGCATAAACGTTGTTTTACGCTCTTCCTGATACTTAGAGTCCTAAGTCATGAATTAACCACGGTCACAATGGAGGGAACACAGTGAAACCATTAGCAAAACTTGATTCTCAAATCTGAATCTACAAAGAGGCAAAAAGCCACGGGCCTCCTGCAGTTACTGCTCTGGGTTGCAAAACCGCATGTGGGCTGAGGTCACGTTTCGGACTCCGTCTGCCAGAGACCAGACGGTGCACACACTCCCTTCCTCGGGCCTGTGGATGCGTCTGCAGCATGGTTGTTTGCACAGGCAAATGAATTTGCAAAATTAGGCCCAGTCTTTCAGTCTCTGCTGCCTTAGCTACAAATATCAACAGAGTCAGCAAACAAACAACTCTCCTAGGAGCCTTCCAGCAAGTTCTGCTCACAGCTTTGGATTCCTTTGGGGAGAATTATACAGCCACTGTTTATTCATCCATCCGTTAACTAAATCAATAAATATGTATTGGGCACCAACTGTGAGCATGCGCTGTGCTGGAGGCCTGGGAACACACAGCAGTGTGCGGATACAGCTCTCCTGTCCTGGGTCTGCCGAGGAGCGATAAGCCGCATGCCCCGTCACAGGACGCTGGGGAAGGTAAAGCTCACCTAAAGGAAATCTTCATGACTCAGGGCAGTGAGGGTGGGCCCCACCCTCTCAGGAGACCTAACTCGGCTGTCACTGTGGGCTGGAGTCAACAGTGCAGAAAACTTGGGTGAGTGAGTTTCTGGGTGGTCTCCTCGACCTCTGCCCCAAGCAGTGGATTCTCTGCCATACACAATAAGCATAAAAGTTTAAGAGTCAGGGTCTAATTATTGTAAATCTCCTCAGTTGCCTCCCATTTCCTTTTAGAATTAAGAGCAGAGCTGTTACCATGCCTACCTCATCAGGGGGAGTCTGGTCCCCGCCAGCTCTCCAGGTTTATGCCCAGCCACTCTTTCCCTGGTTTACTCAGTGGAGGCAGGATTCTCCGGGCTTTGATGTGTGGACTATTCACCCTCCTGATAGTTCTCAATACTGTCCCTCCCCACCTGAATGTTCTTCTTCTGTGACTGCAGTAAACTTCAAACACTCCCATTTCAACCCTAAGTAATGTAACGGCTCAGGAAAAACTCTTCAAGGCACCAGACTGAATCCCATTATGTGTTCTTAGCTCATCCAACATTTTTTTTTTTTTGAGTGGAAGCTCCTATTTTAGTTCGACATAAATATGCATAAATGAATTCTTGAAATACCGGAAGCTTGAACAACAAGGCCTTACAGAGTTGCTTAAAGAGTACAGAGCTGAGCAGAGCCAACTGGAACGCTGAAGGATCCAGGCTCCTTCTAAAATCTCGCTTGACTTCTGGCTTCCACTGACAGCTTCAGCAGTCAAAATGAATTCCGAGAGATACTGTAAGGATCCAGGAGGAAACATCACAACCTGGCTTTAGACTGTGTCCAGTTCATCACACAGTTAGTTACACCTCCTGCTTCAACTTGCATGCCATTGGCTAAAACTCATTCACACGCCACTTGTGTCGAGGAATTCTGGGAAATGTAGTCTGTGGAGTGAAGGCGTTAAGTTACCCCTGGAGAGTTCACGGCTAAAGCACTTTAGCTGGAGTCTGCTGCCTGTTTCAAAGGGAAATGTGTCCATACTGTATCCCCAGACCCTATCCCAGCACACCATAGACAAGTGCTTGCTGAGCCCGAGAATTGAGGATCGGATGAACTGAACGTGGATGTACACAGACTTTCCAGATTAGAGGGTGTGGCCTTTCTGGAGGAAAGTGTGTCACTGGGGGGTGGGGCTTTGAGGTTTTAAGACACGCACTGTTCCCAGTGTGCATTCTCTGTCTCCTGAGTGTGAATCAAAATGCGAGCTCTCAGTTGCTCCTGTTGGCATAATTTTCCTCCTCCTTAGTGTGCAGGCTCCGTCGGATAAAACGTTTGTGTAGACTCCACAGCCCAATCTCCTCAGCATAGCACGGTTCAACTCCTTTTACTTCCTCTCCTCACTGTCGCCTGGTCACTCATGCGATGGGTGGTAAGGAGCCCCCCATGACTCCTCAACCTTGGTCTTCAAAGAGGAACTATAGTGACAGCCAACCTACCATGTCTCTTGGCTGTTGCTGCCGCCTCTCTTCTCAGAAGTCATGGCGCCTCCTCTCCGTCAGCACCCAGTGACCTAGAGATCTGTCCATCCGCACAAGGAATAGTTGGCTTTAGCCTTCGTTGTTAATTCAGTCAAAATAGTCCCAAATTTTAAAGTTTTATCTTATCAAATTGTTTCCAATAAAAAAAAATGTTTTTTACTTAAGATACTCTGTTTCGTTCATTAAATAATAGCTGGTGTTGTTCATACTTTAAAAAGTATGCAAAGTTCACCATACGTAAGAAGAATATCACTTGGGCATTTCTATTCAGATGCGTTCCGCGGATGCTGACTTTATCTGACTTCGTTTGCAAAGCTTCCAGGTGATGGTTCTGCATGCAGGAGACTGATGTAAAGGAGCATCTATTTAAAGTCGCCTGACCCTTTCACGGAACTCTGGGCCTGATCCAGCCATTACACACTTGCATTTAACTCCTGTTAATTTTGATGTGAAAGTTTCCTCATGTAACTTTGTCTCTCAGTGTCCCCACAAAAGCTGAAGTTATTACCTCCGGACTCAACACTATGTGTCTTTGCTCATTGTTACGTCTGTCGTGGCTCCTCGGATGGGCACCCCAAACCCCTAAAATCAGTGGTGACCTCTAAAAGGGGACTCAGGGGCCATCCAACTCTTCTCTCTTCTTGCTGCTCTGGGCATTATTTAGGGACTCAGAACTAAAACAGCTCGGATGAAGCGGCCTTCTCGGTTAACCGCTCTGTCTCACCAGCTCATGTCGGCCTCCCGGCAGGAGCAGCTTGACTCCCCGACTGCAGCAGTGCTCCAGAACGAAAAGAACCGGATCTGATCACTGCCAAGGAAGGGACCCATGCTCTCCTCCAACAGTTAGGCTTCACCACCAGCAGATCCTAACTGGATTAAAGTGAGGCCTAGAGACAGAGGCCAGAGAAAATCCAACCACGAGCCTCCTCCGGGATTGGGACTTCCATCTCCCTCCCATCTGACTCCTCCCCGGGGTCACTTTCCCCTCATTATTAGCCCCATACCTATGATCTCACCCTGTATCGTAAGTGTTTTACTTAGTGAACTTTATCCTATATCAGTGGTTCTCACCCTTCCCGATGCTGTGACCCTTTAACACGGTTCCTCATGTTGTGGTGACCCCCAGCCATAAAATTGCTTTCTTTTCTACTTCATAACTGTAATTTTTCTACTGCTGTGAATTGTAATGTAAATGTCTGATGTGCAGATGGTCTTAGATGACTTCTGTTAAAGGATCATTTGACCCACAAAGAGGTCTCCTTATACTCAAAAAAATGTTCAACACAAGCTCTCCCAATAACTGTCATCTTTAACAGCTCTCTTTGTTCCTGACACATCTGCAAAAAACCCTTTTATATGCTCTGGCTAAGGACCCTGTAGTAGTGTGCGGCTGTGGTGGCTCACCAAAGAAGGCAAGCAGGCATATTCACATGTGCAAACCCTGCCAGACCTCAGCAGAGGGAACCACTATCCTGGCCAGCACCACACTGGACAGTGGAACCCTGAGCATCTCAGCTCAAGTGTTTTTATTGATACAGAACTCCTCAGGTGTTCTACTGTTAGCACGTGCAGATCATGAGCAATCAAATGTCCGCCACATAAATCCAACACCTGCTGACAACACAAACGCCAAGGCCTAGGCAGCCCCTCACCCAACAATGAACAGGACAATTATTTTATACGTAACTAAAGATAAACTTCACAACAGGACCTTCATCCCTTTCAGTCCAGTCCGTCAGGTACAATGCTCTGCGTTAGTCCTCTCTTTCCTCCTCTCCCCTTCCTTGGATGCTCTGTGGCTCCCTGCTGTTCTGGTAGCCCACTTGGTGCTGCAGTCCTGGCAATGGAACCAATCGCTATAACCTGAGTCAACTCTGCCTGCTTTCTCTCATTTCTCCCACCTCAGTTCCTCCCCATCCCCCAGACTTCCCCAGAAACCTTTCAGTTTTAATCTGTAAGCAAATCAGCTGCTTACAGCCCTCTAGGAATAACTTCCCGCGTCTACTCAGGAATACAGAACAGCCACTGCCTGATCCATCGTAGCCAATCAAGATTCTCTCTGGGTTACATGGCTAGAGGACCCCCTCTTCAATGCACCCAGGACTACTCCCTCTGACAAAGACCCTCCTCAGCAAGAATCAGCTATAAATACCTCGTCTCTGTATTTTTTTTTTATATCCTCTCAGAGTTTGAATGATAGTTTCCTGCTGAAAGACTACATTTCCCAGCTTCCCTTGCAGACTACAGAAGTCATTTCTACCCCTAATGGGGGTGCAACCCATCTTCTTCTGTAGGCATTTTAATCGTCCACTCATGTGGAAGACAAATGCTCTCTCACCATGAATAAACATGGTCCAGTCTAAGGTCAGACCAAGCCTCACTTCTTTCTGCCTTCGGTCTCTCTACAGCTGCTCTTTAAATAATCTAACACGCCCAGCTCTGTCACTCAAGTTCATCCCATGAGACCTAGCGGGAGCTTGGTGTTAGGAGTGCCTGGTCCTGCTGGACTAAATATTTACATCCTTTCAAAATTTATGTGTTGAAATCCTAACACCCAGGTGGTGTTGGGGGAGAGATCTTGGGGTTGGGGCAAATAGGTCGTGGAAAGGTGTCTTCAAAATGGGGACAGTAGAATCACAAAAGAAACCCCAGAGAGTCACCTTGTCTCCTCCACCATGGGAAAATGGGATGACAAGGTGGTCACAGTGAACCCCACGTCAGACCCCACCAGACATCAGCCATGCTAGTGACTTTACTTGACATAAGTCTCATTGGTGGTGGTATTTGTTGCAGCAGTTCAAAGGGCCCAAGATGGGCTGTGATCTATGATTTCATAAATGGCAGGATAAGGTCAATCAAAGTACAATGCCCTGACAAATCTACTCTGTGCCAGAATAAAGGCCCCAGGAGATGGATATCAAAACTCAGAGAAGATATTTACATGACTAAACAGACCAGGGCAATATTCACCCCTTGCAGCCACATGTCAGGGGTAAGAGGAGATGAGGACAATCCTGGACACCATGGAAACGAGACACAAGGTGGGCAGAGGGAAGATGAGGGAGAGGAAAATAATTCTGGAGGTCTACAGTGTAATCGTTAACAAGCAGGCCCACCAGTGTCCAGGAAACAGGCTAAGAGAGGTAAAAAGAACATTCAACAAAATGCAGAGAAAGCCCTGAGGCACCTGCACCAGGACACTGCAGAGACACTGCAGGACAGTCCTTAGGCTGCTGTGGGGAGCACTGGGCAGGAAGTAATCACATCCTCCAGCTAGAAAGAAGGTAGGTTCCAAGTAAGCTATTTGAGGTTCTGGCACCATTGCACCGTGGAGACTGCACACATACCCAAACACCAAGGACTAGTCTCTCTGCACATTGGCAACCCCAGGTCATCAGAGAAAAAGCATGTATTCACTAGCAAGGTGCCTTCGCTTACTCAACTCACATAAGCGACAACAGGCAGCTTGGGAAGCTGGGATCTCCCTAAGCAGGAAGGCACTGCAGAGGCGGGGTGTGGCTGAGGGGAAGGCACTGCAGAGGCGGGGTGTGGCTGATGAGGCCGCATGCACCAGGTGACTGCTTGGCAGTCATGGCCTGTCCTACACACAGCAGCTAGAGATGAGCTCTCATTGTTTCTTCGTACCTGAACCTCTGGTCTCATTTTTCTTCTTTGTCCACAGGAACCAGAAGAAAAGCAAAGAGAAACCGGACAGCAGGTGTTTTAAAAATCTTTGTTTTGCTAAACCCATAAGGGGCATCCTGTTCCTACAGGTGTGCTCAGGGTCCTTCCAGGGAGGAGCGGAGAAGAGACAACTCTGAAAGCCAAGAACAGTCAGTAGGGTTTACCTCGCTTGAGCTGGCAGAAGAGTGTAGCAGCGTGAGACAGAGTTAACAGGCTGCTGCATGGTGCTCACTGTGGTTTAGGGGAACACAAGGAGACACAGGGCCAGAGACGTTTAATGCAGTTTAAGACAGTTTTCATTAGTAAAACCACCATGATCGTCCTGCAGCCTTAGGTCCAGCAGAACAGAAATTTGGGGAACTGTTGTAATTTTCCAACTTTAGCTATGAGCTGGATTTCTTGGAAATATTCCTCTGAGAGGATGATATTTTTATGTTTCCAAACATACTTCGTTATTATGTTAGGCTAGATCCTGATGGCTTTCAGACTGTCCCACATCATTCTGGAAAAATGAATATGAAGCCAGTATGTCTGATATTTTCAGACTGGCTTCCTAAATCCATGTTGGGGGGGGGTGAACATGCAAGCCTTTAATCCCAGGAGGAAGAGGCAGGTGGACCTCTATGAGTTCAAGGCCTGCAGGTTCTACATAGTGAGCTCCAGGCCAGTCAAATGATACATAGTGAAAATGAGTCTCAAATAAACACAAACAGAAGTGTTCTGGGAAGGTTCGTTCTGCTTCTCTTGACATAAACAGGCTTCTCCCTTCTTGGACACCCGTTGCCTTCTCTGCCCTGTCCACAAGAAGCAAATAGCTGCATTGACACAAGGGAAATCATTCTGATACCATGACCGAGCAAGACTCCTGTCATCTCTGTGCTCGTCTTCTCCTTTGGTAACGAAGTTCCCCTTTGTAGGGCAGCTCCAAGGTCCCCTGGGAAACAGGAGCCACTGCTGCTTGTGTGTGTTGGAAGTTGAGTAAAGAACAGCGTGTCACAGAAAACATCTGCAAAGGGCCTGGGATGAGTCTTTCCCTACCTCCGTGCACTGAGACAGGATCTACCCCAGGACAGTGGCTGATCCTCCCTCGACCTCACAGTCACAGAGTCCCACAGGCAAGGGTCACCTCTCAGTGGACATCCACCCTGACACCTGCTGGGCCTGCTTGAACACCCTGAGTCTTGGCATTGCTGAAGGTCAGCAGACAAGCCCGGAGCCGGATGACACAGGAAGGCTCTCTGGTTGTGGAGACAAAGGACATTCTCGGTGGGAACAAAAGACACAGTTTAAAAGATCAGAGATTAATTTTTAAATACAACTTTGCTCCTTAAACACACCTTCTTTGACGATATTCATGTCACTTTCTCCCAGAAAAATACCAGATAATGACCTTCTATTTTGGGTTTGTGCACTCTCCTTTTCTTCTGTTAATGAATTATTCTTAGAAACATTGGGAATCTTTGAAAGTATAATTTCGGTAGCAGAAAAAAAAATTTAGCTACAATTTAAAACTCAAGAGTTTTTAAATTCTCTCTCTATTCCTGCTGCTGCCGCTGGGCGCGGGGACCCACACCACACTGCTGCAAGACCACTTCTTTGAATAAGTTTGCTGCGAACTTTCATTTTCTGAATTCTTGTGTTTGGATTCTACTCAGACTGTGAGTTGTTCAGGTTGTGAATTATACCACAGAGCTTCAACTTTCACATTACAAAATCAGGGTGAGTCTGTGGTCTGCCACAGGTGCCTTTTGGCTGTAGCCTGTGCAAGTCGCTCAATGGCTTGTGCACTAAAATCGTGAGGTTTGCTGTAAGCACATAGCCGATCAGAGATGGAAAGCCAATATCAAATAACAGACCACCTGCTTGCTGGAAAACCTCACCTTGAAGCACAGGAGGGGTGGCTACCAAATGTACATCTAGGGGCAGGTACCAAATGCCCATCTAGAGGTGGGTACCCAATGTCCATCTAGGGGTGGGACCAAATGTACATCTAAGGGTGGGTACCAAAAGTACATGTGGAGGCGGGTACCAAATGTCCATCATCTAGAGGTGGGTACCAAATGTCCACCTAGAGGTGGGTACCAAATGTACATCTAGGGGTGGGTACCAAATGTCCATCTAGGGGTGGGTACCAAATGTCCATCTAGGGGTGGGTACCCAATGTCCATCTAGGGGTGGTTACCAAATGTCCATCTAGGGGTGGGTACCAAATGTACATGAACCTGCATTTAACCTTGATGATGAAGTTGTTGGCCTCTCCTTAGTTTAGTGGCCACGTGGATGGATCTTTACCATGTGTTGCAGAGTGGTTTTTATTCTATTGGACTCTTGGTCTGTGCTGATTTTCAGGGCTTGCTCACATCCTCCTGGGCTAAGCAGGGCACACATTGTCTAGCTTCTCATACTTTCACATGCTTGTGCCAAGTATACAGACAGCAGCCATGAGAGCTGTGTCTCTGAATTCTCTTTTTATGCACGTCACACAGAATAAATGAAGAGGCTACCCCATCCTGCCTCATGTAGTCTGGGCCCATCCACTACCCTACAAGGAGCAGAGCATGACCGGCCACTCGGGCCGGCTTCACAGCAGGTCTGACTTCCGCTGGGACCCGTCAGGTCCAAGCTAGCAGTTCTCAGGAATTGTAGACAGCTGACTGGGGGCCTGCTTCCAACTGGTTTACTTTCCAAGATGGCTGCTGAACTGGGTCCAGGCTGCTGTGGTCTGGCTATTTCATCTGGGCTGAGGTGCTCTCTGACAAATGAGTTCGTGCTTCAGTCCTCACACCATTTGCATCTGAAGGAACTCTAGAGCTCTCACCTCAGCAAGAGGACTCCTCACTGAAGAGCCTCTGAGGCACTTGCTTTTTGCCTCTCCCTGGGAAGAATAATCTCCTGAAAGCAGTCCTGATCACAAAGCCACTTGCTAGCTGTTGAGAAACCAGAGAATGATCATGCACTCTCCGAGCCCCCTCGCGCACACACACACACACACACACACACTCCGCTCTGCACACTTCATTTAAGATAGAGGAGGCTGAGGGCTCTCCTGGCCCAAGAGGCTCAGGCAGCAGCCTGGGCCTTCAGGGGGCTCTGAACCCCTCTGGACAGGCTCGGCGTGCAGTCGGCACACTTGGGTTCCCGCAGCACTGTGCCGCATTCGTCTGCTGGAGAGCACCCTTTCCCTCACAACGATCGCATTCTAAACAAGCAAATGTATCACATCTCTCCAATCGATACGTCCTCAAGCTCTTGGCCATCAACGTTATGGAAATGTATTTTGTACATCTTCAATGTTCGGCTGAAAATCAATAAAAATCCATTATCTCATATTTCAAGGGCTGTGCTTGAGAGCAACGGTAGAAATAAATCTCTCCAAAGGAAAAAAATGAACTGTCTTACACAATTACTAATTATTGATATTTACTTCTTGTACCATTCCACCTGGTGGGCAATTATTGGTAATTAAATGTACAGCAGATCTGCCTCAAAGGAAAAGAAATGTTGAATTGTGAGAAGAAGACTTGGTGCCAAGGCGCTGGGTGACCGAGTGAGCATCAGGATTTCAAGTGAGACACCAGCTCGATATGTTTGTCACTGATTCTGAATATTGACTGATTTTCAAAATGTGTACGAAGGCATCATATAATAGGAAGTAAAGAAAAATACAGCATTCACTATAGCAACCTAAAACGGTGCGAGGTGGAGACGAACAGAAGCCATGGAGAAGCTTAGCTGTGTGAAGAAAAGCGCCCAACAAAACTCAGTAAATCTGGGTCTGTAAAAAGCCCTTTGACCCAGTGAAGTGACGGTTGGTTGGAAATGACAGATTCTTGAGCAGAGAGCAGCTGCCCAGGAGAACTGACCTGGATTAAGCTCTTTTCCCCCTGCCAGGGGCCATGACCTATACATGCACTGTAGAGAGAGGCCTCAAGTGAGACATGTGTTTGCATGTGTGTGTGTGTGTGTGTGTGTGTGTGTTGTATGTGTATGTGTGTTATATGTGTGTGTTGTGTGTGTTCTGTATGTTGTGTGTGTTCTGTGTGTGTTCTTTGTGTTCTGTGTGTGTTCTGTGTGTTGTGTGTGTTCTGTGTGTTGTGTGTGTTCTGTGTGTTGTGTGTGTGTTCTGTGTGTTGTGTGTGTTCTGTGTGTTGTGTGTGTGTTCTGTGTGTTCTGTGTGTTCTGTGTGTTCTGTGTGTTCTGTGTGTATGTTCTGTGTGCTGTGTGGGTGTTGTATGTGTGTGTGTGTGTGATGCGTGTGTTCTGTGTGTTGTAAGTGTGTGTTCTGTGGGTTGTGTGTGTGTGTATGTGTGTGTGTGTGAGATATGTGTGTTCTGTGTGTTCTGGCGGTTGTGTGTGATGTGTGTGTTGTATGTGTGTGTTCTGTGGGTTGTATGTGTGTGTTCTGTGGGTTGTATGTGTGGTACGTGTATACATGTGTCTATAAAGGCCAGACATGAAACTTGAGCAGCTTCCTTAGTTGCTCTCCACCCTGCTTTATTGAGATGAGGCCTTGTACACTTTCCTGAAGCCTGCCTGCCTCTGTGAGACTGGCTGGCCAGCAAACTCCAGGCATCTGCCTCTCTGCCTCGGCAACACTGGGGTTACGGGCATGGACTACCACACCCACTTTGGTTTCCTTTCCTAAAGCTGGGTTCCTGAGGGCGGACTCAGGTCCTCGCGCTTGCATCCCGAGAGCTTTACCCACAGAGGCATCTCCCGGTCCCTCGGGTGTGCGTTCAGAACAAGGTTGCAGGGTCAGGAAAGGCTGGCTTGGGGCTCCATCCTGAAGGCCTCGTGTTTGGGACCGCCACACATACTCATCTAAACCTCCCACCTCCTTCAGCCTTGGTGTCCTCCCCTTCAACTCAGCACAGGGCTTGTAAACCAGACACGGAGGGAGACAAGGTGTAGTCCCAAGTCAAAACGAGGAGCCATTTTCAGACCCTGGACTGATCCAAATCTGTTACACACAGTCACAGCATCTACTGGCTCACCCAAGAAACACTGCATACCCGGCACTGCACAGGGTTTGGGATCCTACAAGGAAAAACCACAGCCCCCTGCCAATGGTAGAGAACTCGGAGCCCAAGTCACATGACAACAGCAGTAGCTGACAACCCACATACACTGGGGTTCTTGGGATGAAAAGGAAGCTTAAAGCCTCCTGCCCCCCAAAGTCAGTGCAGACCTAGTGACAGCACAGGGTAGTAAGTATGCCACTCACACATTTAGGGTGACACGTGTGTTTGTCCATCCCATGAAAGCAGTGCATTCAGCTACATACAGAGCACAGCGTGCAGTAATGGTGGTGAATAACTCTGCTCTGGTTTATGTGTTTCCTGGTCTACACGTGCTATCACTATTTTGGAATGAACTTCTACTGGAAGAGAGAGGCAGGGTCAGGATAAGCTGCAGGTATCTTACAGAAACCCTATGGTGGATGGGAAACCCCACATGAATACAGGGCAGAAAGGGGAGGGTGGGACCATGCAGCTGGATTCAGCCTGCACAAGGGAAGGTGTTCCCATTAAATGCCTTCTGGGATTCCGAAGGGATGCTGGGATTTGCCGTGTGGTAGACTGAGCCAGCTACAGACCATGGGGACAAGAAGGTCAGCAGTTATGTAAGTGTGACAGCCGCTTACAGGGAGCATGTGTGTAGCAGTTAGCTGCGGTGGCGGCTCACGCTGGACAAGGAGGCATTCTCATAGATGTAAATGCCGCCAGACCTCAGCAAAGGAACCACTACCACGGCAAGCACCATACTAGACAATGGAGTCCCAAGCATCTGTGTTCAGGTGTTTTTACTGAGATCCAGATATCCTCAGGTGATCTACTGATAGCACGTGCAGATCATGTAATATTAAGTGCTGAGATGGACGAATCACAGACTAAATAGACCTCTGCCGCCTTGGCAGCCATGTGCAGCTTGGAACCTTGTGCTCGGCACCATGGGGCAAAGCCTCCATCTTTCTTCAACTTGACCCTATGAGGACCAAGGCCAAAGGTGGACTGAGGCCAAGGACCACTCTTCCCATACATTGTCATGTCACCTCATTTACCTGGGATGCACCTCTCAAGGACATCAAGACTCTTTGGAGAGAGATGAATGCTTTTCCTGAACAGCCAGATGCACATTCTTTGTAGAACACAAACTCAAGGCAGCAGAATGGTGCCCTCCTGACTGCGGTCACACACACCTTCCTGCCCACTGCGCAGCCTGTTCAAACAGCATGGCATTCTAAACACTGCTGTGAAACATCTCTCATGAGACTCACCTGTTCATCTTTTTAAAGGTGTCTTGAAATAACAGTGGAGGAAGCATCCACATCTGTATTCTGTGCTGTCGTGTACCAAGCAGTGTCTTCAGGACTCAGGTTCCTCCATGACAAGAACACAGACCATGTGTCTCAAATCTATGGCAATTTTAGACAATTAATCTATTTAGACATTGATCTATCAATAGAGGACCCAGGCGCTCATAAGAGAAAGTGCTGAGATATGTGGAGATTCCTTCGCTCTGTGTATAAATGAACACGAGATACACTGTTCTGTGGCAGGTATACTTTGCTTGTGCTTTGTAGCATGTCCCCAGTAAAGGAACCAACTTACTTTTCCCTGTGCTCTTTTCAAACCAAGATCTACACAAATAAATGCATCCAAATTTATGCTAATATCATCAAGCTGACGGATGCAAAAAGAGCCAAAAGCTACAAGAACCACACAAGGATTTCTCCCTTTGGTGAGGATAGCAGAGCCAGGCCCTCAGCACAGGAAGCTGTGAAGTGCATGTGCTTTGAAATGAGAAGACACATCATTCTAAAATTTTCATGTCTGCAGAGTCCATGACTTGAAGATCTCACCCCACACACTAACGTGCATTCCTACACATCCTTTTACATGCGTCATCATTTGGATTCTGAGTTTTAGAATTCTTCACTCGAGACCTGATGCTTGAAACAAACTATGGAAAGGGAATTTCTTCATCTTGCTTGAGAAGCAAATTCACTATGGAATCGTTTACTTTTTACAGTTGCCTTTGAAACCCAGGTAGAAAGCTGTTACACTGAGCTCTTAAGTAATGTACAGAGAATTGCAAGACACATACACACACACACACAGACATTCACATACATACACACACACTCACACATGCAGGCTGTGGAGCCAGATCACCCTGCTAATTACCCTGCCAGCAAGGACACTGCTGTTGTCTCTCTTTTTCCTCCCTCTGCCTCAGAGGCCCCTCAGCAGGGTGGTGCTTCAGGACTGTCTGGCCTGGGAGACCTTTCTGTCTGGGACAGTACCATTCTGTCTAGACGGGGAGATCCCATCTGCTCTGCTGTGACTCTCGGTGCCAAGTGCACCTCCCTCCAGCCCTCTGCCAAGAGCTTCCTTTTGAGCTTTGTAAGTTGCAAGAACAGGGCTGTCAAAACCATCCCGGAGTGTGGCCTGTGCTTCCCGTCACAGGGCCAGCTCCTGGGTTGGCGGAGTCCTTTGTCCTCTTACACTTATGCCTTCTCCAAGGGGAGTGACAGCTACGAGCAAAAGGCTATTCTCGCCACCACCCAGTCATCTGAGAGAGCAGGCACAGTGCCTCCAAGGCTAAACAAAATTCCTCCCAGCTGTCTGCCAGGGACCCAAGGCTCCTCCTCATGGCGGCAGGAGCAGGGTTAATACTCAGAAGAGCTGGCAGGCCAGTGCTCAGCTAAGTCCCTGTAAAGGCTGGGTTTTCACCTCAGTCAGATGCATAGATGCGCTGGGCCATCCAGGAACCGTTAAACATCAAATAGAAACGTCGTAATCCACATGAAGCTTATTACTACGCAGGCGTTAGTCCCGCAGTTCAAAGGTGCTGCTTCCATTTAATGGAGGGACTTACTTCAGTAAAACTTTATATGCTGCAAGTTTTCCAACTTATGCTCTCAGTCTGTATATTATGGGTTATTCAACTCGCCATAATGAAGCCTTCAAAGAACCGAAATGCCATGCAGCTGGCAGGTTTTCCAGATCAGACACCTCAGGACAAATAACTTGGGCTTTCTAAGCACGTGAAGTGGAGGGACTTTTATTTTGTTTCTCATTGTGCTGGCACAAACCACAGCTTCTTTTCTCAGACCTTTAGGAGGACCTAGCAGAAAAGGGGGGACAGCCTGCTTTCTTTGGTGAGATCATAATTTCCTTGTCCCAAGAAACTGCACTTGGAATGCACTGTGGAATTCATAAAGAAGCTGTTAGAGTTCACAGTGAACTGGAAACAAAGCCTTACTCCATGCATTGTGTTCTGACAAGGGTTAAAGAGGTATGTTTGCTACGCCTCTTATTATCCAGGAACTAAAGGGCTACCTGTGTTCCTCGGTATGGAAAGTATAAATCCTGGGGTGTCCTCCATTCAGGGGCATTGACAGCACGGCCATTAGGAACCCAGCCTGACTCTGCACCTATAAGAGGCAGAAGAGGAGAGGTCGGACCTCAGCCTGTCACGCCCGCCGAGGACCCTCTGTGCAGCTTAGCGCACAGTCAGCGTCGTCACACCTTTGACCCTCATGGACACTGTGGTCAAGCAATTGATCTTCTTCTTTCACTGACTTATTAAAATATAAATGACAATAATGGCCATACAATACCCATGTGACGTTAATAAGGCCGAGACGCGGGGACCCAGGGTCCTACCGCACGTTAGAGATCAGCGCTGACATCCTAGCCTTTCTGTTCTGGGCCTGGGATTATTATCCTTGTTTCTTCCAAATAAATAAAAGGTATATTAGCCAGTAAAATTCCTTTTATAGATAATTGTTATTGAATAACAGCAACAAACAAAAATCTAAATGAGAGAGAGAGAGAGAGAGAGCAGGGAAAAGGAAAGAAGGAAGGTGGGAAGGGAGCAAGGAAGGGGTAGGAAGGCGGGAGGAGGGAGCGTTGAGAGCAAGGCTGTCCTGTAACCCATTCTTCCAAAGGCCTCCATCTTTCTGGGTAGTTTAATTCCTATTGAATAAAAACGCAGCCTTGAGGACACCGAGTAGATCCTCACCGAACGTCTTTTAACTTGGCACGTGTTGTGGAATCTTGGGGAAAATATCAATTCAGCTGACAGCGTTTGAAAGAGGGTGGGTGCCACCATGCTTCAAGACTCCACATGGGAGATGCTTCTCAAGGCGCTTCCGCAGCCTCAGCCTCAACCCGGTCGCCACCCTGGAAAGCTGAGACAGTGAATATGTGTTACTGCTGGGAGGTGGGGAAGCCTTCTTTAAAAGTCCGCTTAGCATTCCAGTGTGCAGGTTCTGTCAACCACGCCTTACTTGGTGGGGTTTCCATGGCTTATCCGGAGACTTCTTTTCTTTCCCCGGTTTAATAATAAATTCCTCAGGAAATTGCCCAATAACTGCCACATAAGGGAGACAGATGTTCTGAAGAAAAGAGCAGTTTTGTTTGATTTTATATCTTTGCACATATGCATGGCAAGTCATAAATTGTCTGAGGTGCCGCAAAAGACCGCACTGTACGGCTGGCGGCTCTGTGTGCTCCCAAAGATCAAAATGCTTCCCGAGACAAGAGGTTCCAGTGTGTGTGTGACAGGCACTTTACCCTAAAGAGGTTCCTTCCGGTGTGTGTGTGACAGGTGATCTACTCTGGGTCTAAAGAGGTTCTGGTGTGTGCATGAATGACAGGTGATCTACCCTGGGTCTAAAGAGGTTCCGTCTGGTGTGTGCATGAATGACAGGTGATCTACCCTGGGTCTAAAGAGGTTCCGTCCAGTGTGTGTGTGACAGGTAATCTACCCTGGGTCTAACACACTTTTTGCAGACACAGTTTCTTCGCCCTGTCTTTTCCATATGACTCTGATCACTTTGGGCAGGAGAGTGCTATGTTTTTTCTGAGTATAAGACTGAATATTTAATTCAGAAAAATCTTAGGGAAAAAGAAATAGGGCTGGTGCAATCACTCAATGTATGAGAGCACTTGCTATGTGTGCCTGAGGACCCAAGTTCAAATCCCCAGACCAGTGTTAAAAGTTGGGCATGGTCCGATTGTGCCTATAACTCCAGTGCTTCAGGGAGTGGAGACAGGTGACTGCTGGGCTTGCTGGAGTGCTGGATTCCAATCTCTGTTCACACTCACAGGAAGAGGTGGTGGTTTCTCTCCAAACAACTTCAGAGCTCCTATTTAAACACATCCACCCCATGAAGCTGCCTCAGGTTCACACACCGAGGAAGGCATTTGTTTTCTGGATGAGAACTCAGAACTCACTGAAAAGGCACATGAGCCTCAGTTTCCCCTTTTAGAGGGGCACTCAGTAGGAAGAAGGCAGGAAGTCCCAAGCCATGCATGGACATCTTGGTCAAGAATTTGTGCAGAACGCATAAGAGCTGGGTGAAAGTTCAAAGGCCTGAGCTGAGACAGCACAGACCTTGTTTCACTCTCAAGCTTTCCTGGGTCCTCGAGTATGGCGCAGGCATCTCACCCTCCACACTCTCTGTACCCTGCGTGTTACCTGTGACTGTCCAGCCAACCATCAGTCCATCCGTTCACCTCTTTATAACTCACCTACCTATTCACGTCTATCCACGCACCCAACCGTTCACCTGTCTGTCTACTACGTATCTATTTATTATCTATCACCATCATATGCCTACTACCTATCCATCATTTATTTAGCTCATCTATTATCTCATTTATTTATTTATCATTTTATCTATTATCTATTTACCATTTATCTACTTATTTCATTTATTTATCTGTCCATTCTAATCATCTAACCACCAACATTTGTCTATCTATCTGTCTGTCTGTCCATCTATCTACCTATCCAATCATCCATCTATCCAACCTTTCATATTTCCACCCACCTGTCCATCATACCCACTCATCAATCTATTCACCAATCTTCTCATTATCTAGCCATCCATCCACCCATCCACCCATCCATCCACACATCCATCCACCCATCCATCCACTCAACTAACCACCCACACATCCATCCACCCATCCATCCACTCAACCAACCACCCACACATCCATTCACCCATCCATCCATCCATCCACCCACACATCCATCCACCCATCTATCTATCCACACATCCATCGACCCATCCATCCACACATCCATCTGTCCACCCATCCATCCACACATCCATCGACCCATCCATCCACACATCCATCTGTCCACCCATCCACCCATCCATCTACCCATCCATCTACACATCCATCCACGGATCTATCCATTTACCAACATATCTATCTGTCCATCCTTCCATAATTCTTCCAATTACCTATCATCCATATTTCTATTCATAATTGCCTGTTAGCTTGTCTCAAACCTGTTTGTTCTTTAATCTATGCATCAAGTACAAACCACCTAAGATGTTGTTGGCTGCATCAGTATCATGAAACTTAAATTCTGTTTTTTTCACCATAAATTGCAAAACATTTTCTTGTGTGCTGATGATCAACTGATTCCATTTTATTTCAATAGATGGAACATTTATAATCAAGTGTATGATCTTATTAGCATATACCACCACTGTGCTTAGAGACAATGGCCAGAGTACTCTTTTGGTTTTTGAAATAAGTTTTTAATTGAAACAAATTTATATCACTTTCCACTCCTTTTATTCCCTCAAACCCCTCCCATGCCCCCAACTCTCAACTTGATAGCCTTTGAGCATACTATTGTTAGATGAATGTACACACACACACACACACACACACACACACACACACACATATATATACATATACATTCTGAGCACATTTTTGTTGTTTCTGTGTACATGGTTACAAGGCTGACCACTCTGCAATGGACATCCAATAAGAGGCTTCGTCCTCGGGAGAGGCTAATTGTCCTCCCCTGAGCTGTCATCACTTATCTGTAGTTCTCTGTCTGGTGGTGGTACCTCACGAATTCTTTCCCCTTCTACAGTAACATGCCCACTGATGTTGCCTTGTCCCAGTCCTGCTTACACAGCTATTTCTAGGAGAGACTCTTTCATCATAGACTTCCTGACATCCTGGCTTTTACAATCTTTCCATCCCTTCTTTTACGATGTTCCCTGAGCCATAGAATTGTGCTGTACATGCACCTTTTGTTGCTGGGCTTCCCAGAACCTGTTCTCTGCATTGTGTACAGTTGTGATTTTCTGTGACGATCTCCATTCTCTTTAAAGAGAGACTTCTTTGATGAGGTGTGGTAGCTATACTTACTGTGGGTATAGGGATAAGATTCAGAATGTGAGGAGGAGTTATACTGTTCTAGGGAAGTGCTGGTAATAAAGTCTTTTCTAAGGTTCACGACCTCGATAACTCCAGGAAGCTGGCTACATTTCCAGTATAAGGCATGGTTTCCCACCTGTTGAATTATTCTTAAATCCAATTACACACCTGGTGGTGGCCACCAACATGTGAGTCATTAATTGTTGGACTATCCAGAGAAGTCCAAAGTAGCTAAATATAATTGCTGTGTGGTCTGAGTAAAATCTTTCTGTCCCTGGAGATGCATGACGCTTATTCAATCGGTGGCGCACCTGATCACAGCAACCCAGCAGTGCAGGCTGTTTGGGAGTGAGCTACATCTGAACAGCTTCAATCACCTCTTCCAAACGCTTTTCTGTTGGGGTTGTTGGAAAAGTTTGAGCCTGTCCTGTGGATAGACCCCCAACTAAAGCTCTCAAACTTCACATTAATTGTATAATATACCTCATTTTTGTTGCTGTATCAAAATCTTTAACTGTAGTGCAGTTGGGACTCTAAGGGGACCCATGACTGGGCGGAGCATGGAGGGTGCATGACGACTGAGTGCTAAGCCCTGAAGACACGCCTGTGTCCGTCACATCACAGAGGAGGGGCTGGGGGGACCGTGGGGCCCAGAATAAAGAGCGATGAAGAGGGTGGTGGCTCGCTGCCTTCTGGATAGAACTTGGTGGGGAAATCCTAAACACACGGCAGATGTGGCCGCTTGCACAGTGGCAGGGAACAAAAACTAAAAGGAAAATAAAGGAGAGAGATGAGGGTAGTCGGGAAGAAGGGAATGGGCTGGAGCGGAGGCGAGGGAGAGTTGGGAGTGGATGTAATCACAGGACATTACGTTCAAGGCTTACATTGTCAAACACTTTAAAGACGCTAATGGGGACTGTGCATAAGACCAAAGAACATTATGCACATGCATGGAAATGTGAAAACGAAGCACATTGTTTTGTGCAATGATAAACAGCAGTAATTTTTTATGCATGTGCCTGTAACATGTGTTCACCAGAAACACTAATGCTCTCCTAAGGGCCGTTATCCAGAATACGACGGAGGAAGCAGTTAAAGCCCGGGAGGCACGCGGGTAAAATCCACTCAGAGGGCCTCGCTGCACCCACAGCGTATGCTCTTCTGACTTTCTGTCTGGAAATAACTGACTTTTAAAGAGTTGCAAACATTGTCAGTGACGTCTGCTCATCCTCCACCTCGGCTGCTCCAGGACAACCCCTCAGTCGTCATGACGCTGACGCACGCTCAACAAAAGTGCGGCTTCTGCGCCGTGCTATCAGCCGACCCGCACACCACTCAAGTTTCACCAACTGTCCCGTGAGTGACGAGACTCTGATGTCACCTGTCTACAGCACCAAGCTGCCCGATCACCTCAGCCCCGCTCATCCGGTCTCTGACGATCACCGCTGAGGGGCCGCCTGCCGCAGCCCTTCTCTGCGGCCCTGCGACTTCCTATGGGCAACAGAGGCAGACACGCTCGGGACAGCACCCCAGGGAAGGCAGCTGACGGGGGACTGCTAACAGGTGGCGCTGGCTTTGCTCATCTGAGCGACGTGCTTTCTGCCCGGCTTCTCCACGGATGACAAACACTTTCCAATGAAAGAAAGAAGAGGGCGAGCAGAAATAGAAAATCAGCTGATGGAGGAATTTTAATTTTAGCAGAAATCTATCTCACAAGCATAGAAAGAACATGAATAGAAAGCCCTGGCCCCTTCGTGAACACCATGGTAATTACTGTTTCCACCGAAAATAACACAGGATGAAAGCGGTATCTTCAGCCCAGGCAGGATTACAACATGGAAGACAGCAGCTTTCCAGTGAAAACAGAGCACACGCTACAGTATATTTTTCAAGGACACTCAAGAGGAAACAGTCATTAACACGATAAAATTATTTAATTTGAAATCCGGGGTAAATATGCTTTACATTCTATAGCGTGCCTACGTACACACGTTTATGTGTACGTGCATATGAGTGTACGGGGGTGTGGCGACCGGAGGCTGATACTGAGTGATTTCTTCATTGTCCTCCACCTTATTTGTTGACAGGGCCTGTCCCTCTCCCAGAGCTCCACAATCCAGGCTGGCTGACCGAAGAGCCCTGGGATGTTCCTGCCTCCCTAACGCTGTGATTACACACGTGCCAGCACTTCCGGTTTGTATGTGGGTTCCAGGCATCTGAACTCAGACCTTCCTGCTTGCATAAAATTTCACCCGCTGAGCTTGGGTCTCCTCAGCCTCCCGAGGCAGACACTTCAACACGTATGCAGGTTATATGCTTTACTTCTTTAAGAAGCTGTCCATTGGCAACCTCTGCAAGCCAGCTCCTGATTGTCCTGTTGCTCTGTCTAGTGATGTGCACTCCAGGTTCATGCCTCAAGCGTTGGTGTGTGGGTCAGCCCCACCGTGTTCTTCCATTGCTGCTGTGTTAGACTTCTACATTCCTGGAAATAGAGAATAGCACCTGTGTCTTCACTGCAGACACTGGGACCTCCTGCTGTGGACATCTCCTGGAAAGACAATACGTTATTTCAGAATAATCTCCTCTCATCTCACTGGCAGTTTCTGAAGGAAGTCAGTGTGATCCTGGCTTTACAGAGATTTCCACGATCAGAATTTTGTCCATGCTCCTGGCTGTACTCTGTTCCCTCCTACAGCTTGCTCTGGCAGTATTTCTCTCTTCCAAATAATTCCCTCCTTCCTTCCTCCATATAGCCTCACTTCTAGGTGTGTGAGTGTGTGTGTGTGCATGTGTGTGGTATGCATGTGTGTGTGGTATGCATGTATGCGTATGTGTGTGTGTGCGTGTGTGTGTGTGTGTGTGTGTGTGTGTGTGCGTGTGCGTGTGCGTGTGCATGTTTATATCTAGATTCCATGTTTGAGAGAAAATGCCTTTCTAAGACGTATTTGTCATTCTAAGCCTGGCTTATTTCACTTAACAGGATGATATCCAGCTCTATCCATTTCCCTCTAAATGACGCAATCCAGATCTGCTATCCCCGGGACAACTAGACTACATTTTTATATTCAGTTATCTGATGTTAGAGGTATCCAGGCTGTCCCATACACCAAGGTTAATCTTGATTGCCAAGACTGTCTTTGGGATCAACGTAAAGGCAAGCTGCTAGGCACCCCTGGAGGGAATTTCTTGATCATTGTTTGAAGCAGGAAGACCCCATTCAGCATGGGTGGCACTTTGGTGGCAGCCTGAATAAAAGGAAAGGGAATGAGAGCTTCCCTTTTTGCTCACCTGTGGGACTGTCTCAGAGCTGAGGTGAGGTAGAAGGTGTGCCTAGAACCCCAGGACTCTTATCTGAGAGCAGCAGGAGTTCGGCCCCTCCCCTCTGCAGCTCTGACAGGCCACAGCTATGTTGCCTGCTCACAGCAAGGCACCGCCCCTCAAAGGTTTGCAGCTGGCAGAATTGTTTATCAGGAGCTGTAGCCCTTCTCCCTATACAACCATGTAAGGTCTCACCCTCTGGTCCCCAGAAAATACTTAGGTCCAGACTGCAACCCCCAATATGCAAATGGAGCTGCCTGTCCTAAGTCAATGGGTTTCCCAGACGTCCCTGATTACCAGAGACCCTTTCTATGGCTATACCTGTATCCCCGTTCCCTATAAAGTTGAGTCATTCCCCTTGCCTTGGTCTCCCGAGAATTCTCTACACTCTCGCTGGCGCACCCTAGACCCACGCCACACGGCTTCACACCCTCCGTCACGCAGCCCGGAAGCCCTGGGAATTTTTAAAACTGTGCTCACCTTCAGTCTTGTTGGCGAATTCCTTTATCCTGTTATTGCCAATTATTTATCTGTGTGTTTAATTTTTACAGATTTTTATAGATTTTACAGTTATAGATCCTAAATAGTAATCCCCTATCAAATTTATAGTTGGCGAAGATTATCTCCCACTCTGTAGGAGACCTCTTCGCTCTGTTACTGCATCTGCTGGTCCTTCATCTATTCCGGTCGGCCCCGATAACCCACAGTAATCGGATCACTGAACCCTCACAGGCAAACCTGTCTTCTTTACTTGTTTCTTTTTTTTTCTTCAAAAACTTAGTCTTTCATTTCTTATGATTGATCTTCTTGATAAATGTCAGAATATTTTCGTCTGTGGTGGCGCCACTCCTGACATTTCCCCGTGGGGATTTAGACTAACTGTGATGGTTAGTTTTCATTGTGAGCTCAGCACAGTCCAGACCCACCTAGGAAGGGGATCTGCCATCTAAGAGCGGAGAAGGTGAGCCAAGCACAGACATGCATCCGTTTGTCTCTCTGCTCTGAATGGCTACGTATGTGACGTGACCGGCCTTGACTCCATGGCAAATGGGTCCTTTCTTCCTGAAGCTGTTTGTGTCAGGGTATTTTATCACAGCAACACTGAGACACAGGTATTACACTAAACACGAAGCTTAAACTAACTTTGCAAGAAGAAAATTTTTCTAAAGTTACATTTTTTAAAATAAATTTCCAGCTTTCATTTGTATGCTTTCTGAATGGCTATTGGGAACACTGGTGACAAGTCTTATGAGGTCCAGTGTATTCCCAGATGTCGTATGTTACCTAGCCAGACACAAGCACTGAAACAAAAACACACTCTCCTTTATTCACTGTTTAACTGAACTGAGATTTACATGTTTACCACGTAATGTGCTTAGCACAACTTTCCCTAGGGTGACAGTAACGTCTAAACAATTTGTTACTTTTATCATTGTTTCTGTAGTGGTCTGAACACCAGCGTCAACTGCTGTCCGACGCCACACTGGAGTCCCACCATGGAACCTGAACAGGACTCTTCCAAAGCCACTGAGGAGCGGGGACTTCAAGAAGGGACGTGCATCTTCCATGGAATAATCTGAGGTTCTGCTCAGTCTCTGGAATTCTTTTGACTAAACGGCAATTATTCTCAAAACTTGCAAGCCGCAGTACACAACCGGAGCTTTATATGTGTCAAACCTTGCACTCACAAGCATGACTCATCTGTAAGTCAACTTGGTTAAATTCATTGTGTGACCTCTAGTCCAATGCTTGTGTCATTCTGCAATGTTTTGTTAGCCTACGAGAGTGCTGTCCTCCTGAAAATGAGTTTTACTGAGGTCAAATTTCATGAGGAATCAGCTGTAACTTTAAACAGTTTCCCCTTTTGGATGACCAACTGGAGCTGCTCACCTTGATTCCTGCTTCACACGGTTTGACAGCGCAGGCCGCATGGACACAGCAACACCCCCAGTTCTTCCAGTTCCATTGTACCAATCCCTTCTCCCCACATCCACTCTCTGCACACAAGGCGGGTGGTATAGACGTCGGATACACTGGGCTAACGGCTGAGGGGTTCTGCAAGATACATCTATGCCACTATGGCTCGCTCACAGGTGGCTGTGATGGCCTGAACGCTGCCAAATTCAAACATTTACAAATGGCTAATGAGGTCCCAAGCTCAAGAGGATCTACTGCCTCCTAGAACAGCACTTCCATTCGAGGACCAAGCTTTCAAACACATAAATCTTCGGAGACATTACCCAGTCTTCTTCAAATTGCAGCAGGTGGGAAACACCGGCCACCTAAGGGCAAGTTCACATATCTCCTGCCAGGACTCAGAACTGCCTATGTTGCCAGGTAGTCAACCTGCCATGTCTTTCATGTGTGTGTGCGTGTGTGTGTGGTGTGTGTGTGTGTGTATATGTGCGTGCATGTGTGTATGGTGTGTGTGTGTGTGTATGTGGTGTGTGTTTGTGGTATGTGTGTAATATGTGTGGTATGTGTATAATGTGTGTGTGTGGTATGTGTGTGTGTGTGTGTGTGTGTGTCATGTGGGGGGTGCTGTGGAGAGTGGTATGTGCCCTGGATGAGAACGTACTTGGCTCTATTTCTGTTTATAAATCCCACAAAGCCATGGGCTGACTCCTCAGCTCTCCAGCTCTGAAGGTTTAAAGAGCTCCGTGAGTCTGCACAAAACTCTTCTGTCTGATGCATACTTTCTACAGGCGCTGTGCTGAGAAGTGATTCGTGTGTTATCAATGTCACTTTCTGCAGTGTGGATTGTGGGTTGTAGTGGACTCAGAGCTAAGCTGAGTGTTGCTTGCCCGGTTCTTCCTGGTGCAGGCTTTGTCATCCCCTGTCGATCACAAATACGCTGTCCTTTGCTCCCCTCTCCGCAGCAGCCTCCTGTGCGGAGGGCTGTGGGGCTTCTTCCACGTAGCGCCATGCACTCAGGTTCCTTGCGCCATGCTGTGCATCGGTCACTCAGCTGGTCTTATTGCTCGGTGTCCTCCAGGGCCGTTGCAGGTGACAAACTGTGGGAAGGCCACCGTGGCTCAGTTGTTGCTCCAAATTGAGGTTGTCCCCCGATGACTGTTATATTGATCATTCAAATGGCGCAGTTTACTAAAGAACACATTCTTTTGCTTTTTGGAATACTTACACCAAAACTCCGTCACAGTTACGGGCTTTCATTAAAACGAGTACAAGTTGGAAACCAAAGTGGTCATCGCCAGCATATGTGGCTCTGCTGTAAAGAGCTAAGCTCTGAGATTTACATGCACACATCACGTAAATGGAATGAAACTGCCACTGTCTTCGGTCCACACTGAGGCGAACAAAGCTTAGAGACGCTAAAACTGTGTCTGAAGCCATACAACCAACAAGCTCTGAGCTGGGATCACACCCTCGTCTGTAGGGTCATGTGCTCAAGAAGGAATAGAGGAACTGGGAGCAAGAAGGGGATGGTCTGAGGGTTCCAGAGCTCCGGGTCAGTCCCCAACCCCAGGTAACTCTGGCCGTCTTGTGTCTGGCTGCTCACACCTATATTCACACATTATATTTTTTTTCTTTTCCCTCACAGATCCTTTGAATGTGGATAAATGAGCTGTGTTGACAAACACCGTGTGAACAGTTCCTGTGGGACCTGGATCACCACCAGGGCGCCGCACTAGACATTCGAGCCTCCCCACAATGAAGACATGCCAGAGCTCAAAACCATATTCTAGAATGTATGTGTCTGTAGTTAAAGAATGTAACAGCCTGAAAAGTCTGCACTGTGCATACTCAAGGAGAGCCCCACCTCTGTGTGTATGGCTGAGTAATAAAATATGGGGAAATTTCTGACAGACACACTTTTATAAGCCTGGGTCTGTGAGCCCAGCTGCAGAACAGCAGTGGGCCAAACAATGTGCACCCAGCTGTAATGCTCTCGGGGACTCATAAACACCTGGATGGAGCTGGAGGGCTGCCGGGAAGTGTGAGCATGTCTCCTCGGGTAGAAAAACAAAGTCAGAGTGGGCGGTTGAATGGGTCCAGGGTCATTGCTTCTCAGAATGCAGGCAATGTATGGAATTTGCCTTTTTCTTTGAAAGACAGAGTGAAAGTGAGACCTAAAGGGGCGTGTGCACACTGCAGTGGGCAGACAAAGGGGCGTGTGCACACTGCAGTGGGCAGACAAAGGGGCGTGTGCACACTGCAGTGGGCAGACAAAGGGGCGTGTGCACACTTCAGTGGGCAGACAAAGGGTTGTGTGCACACTGCAGTGGGCAGACAAAGGGCCGTGTGCACACTGCAGTGAACAGACAAAGGGGCGTGTGCACACTGCAGTGAACAGACAAAGGGCCGTGTGCACACTGCAGTGAACAGACAAAGGGGCGTGTGCACACTGCAGTGGGCAGGCAAAGGGGCGTGTGCACACTGCAGTGGGCAGACAAAGGGCCGTGTGCACACTGCAGTGGGCAGACAAAGGGCCGTGTGCACACTGCAGTGAACAGACAAAGGGCCGTGTGCACACTGCAGTGGGCAGACAAAGGGGCGTGTGCACACTGCAGTGAACAGACAAAGGGCCGTGTGCACACTGCAGTGGGCAGGCAAAGGGTTGTGTGCACACTGCAGTGGGCAGGCAAAGGGGCGTGTGCACACTGCAGTGGGCAGGCAAAGGGGCGTGTGCACACTGCAGTGGGCAGACAAAGGGGCGTGTGCACACTGCAGTGGGCCGACAAAGGGGCATGTGCACACTGCAGTGGGCAGGCAAAGGGGCGTGTGCACACTGCAGTGGGCAGGCAAAGGGGCGTGTGCACACTGCAGTGGGCAGACAAAGGGCCATGTGCACACTGCAGTGGGATGAACGCAGAGAGATCTGGCTAATGGAAACACCCAAGCAGAACTCAGCTTGGAGCCTTGGGGAAGACTAGCTCCAACAGGGATGGGGATTTTTTTCTGCTACCGTGCAAAGTTGAATGGTGTAAGAATGCCAACGGCAGAGGTCTTAATAGAGCCAGGCCCTGTCTGCCTGGGTCATGGACGCTGTGTGTGCTTCCTCGAGTTGGTGTGGACTCCATCTCTTGTTGCGGGGACAGACGCTTTCATGCCTTTCCTGGGGACAGGGCCACACACCACACTACAGCATTTACAAAATGCATGGTGAGATGCTTTCTCTCTGCCTTCCCTTTTCAGTAAGTCTGGGTCCACTTGGTGTGGGGCCGTCCCTGACGATCACTTGGCTAGTTCCTTATCACATGGAGACCGTTTGATTACTGCGGATTTTCAAGGCTGTGTGCTTATTTCCGCAGCCCACTACCACTTAAGTCTTGTGAGACAATCAAATGTGCTGCACAAGATATAACCTCTCCAGAGACAGGGCAAGGAATGGTTCTGTGGCCAGATACACCAGAGACAAGGCAGTGCGGGAGACACGGGATCTCCTCGGCCACGGGGACACAGGGAAGCGCCTGCAGGATGCCCATGCCCAAACTCTTCCTCCTCCTCTTCCCCATGGACCTAGTGTGCAAGGCTGTGCTGCAGAGTCTGGAACCTGAGGCAGCCATCTCGCCCAGCCGCTCCGTACTCTTCTCTGCTGTTGGCCCAGAGAAGCAAAGGATCCGCTATCTCCAGAAGTCGCGTTCAGATGATGGCTGACATCCTGAGCCGAGTTCCTCTGCCCTAAAAGCACCGAGGTCTCTCGGGTAGTTTCTCTGCTCACTTTCCTCAGCTGAGTGCCAGCCAGAAAACTCTGGCTGGTGTGGCTTTTCCCGGGCCTCTGTCTTGTCTAAGTGGGCTGGCTGCCTCTGGGGACTCAAGACTTCCAACAGACAGCCCATAAGAAGGCAATGCTGCTTCTGAGAAGTCTGTACAGTGCAAGGGTTTTAGAAGGATTGAAGTTAACTTGGAGGGAAGATACAATGACAGTGGTTAGTGTGGAGAAAGGGAGGGGCTCCTTTGTGTGCTGCGGCAATGAGCCTGGCGGTTAAGGACAGCTGTCCATCGTCTCGGTCATCCCACAGGGACCAGCAGACCCTTCCATGCAGCGTTGTTTGCACTTCGCCTTTAACAAACTCACAGGATGACAGGCCTGGCTAGCTGGGTGCGACCTGGGAGAGACTGCGCATCTTTGATCTTGGCCCAGACCACTTAAAATGTAGTTAGTGCTGATGAGGCAGATGCGGGAGGTGTAATGAGAGAGCTCGTGCTTGCGAGCATCCCTCAACACACACCCAGTCATTTTACAAACCCCACCTGCCCCACCTCACACTCCGGTACTCTTTACAAAAGCGTGCTGAAGCCACGGAACTCAAGGAATCATCTGCTCCCCGTGATAAAGCTGAGCCCAGCGAAAGGCGAGATAGATCTTTCTTCGCCCACTCTTCTCACTGTTTCAAGGTGTGCCGAAGTTCCCTGGGAACCAGGAGGCCATGAGTCGCCTTCCTGCGGTCGGGAAGGTATTCCACCCTCCTGTGATGACAGCGATGGACGTGAATGTGACACATTACGTCCTGGATAAGCAACAAACACCACGAGGTTCCACGAAGGACTTGACACACTCCTGTGGCTGGGCTCTGCACACCTTCCCTCCTTGTAGCCATAATAAGGATTTCTGCACAGCCCAATTCTACCCTCCTTCCGGGGGTTATGAAGATGGGATGAAGGACGGAGCTGTCTGTGTAGGCCAGGGCCCCTTTCTCTTCCTGGACACAGCAGGCTCAAAGTCGACACCTTCTGGTCAGCTTCCCACTGTCCTCTGCAGCACAGAGAGTAAGAGCCCCTACAACTGAAGCAGAGGCCCAGGGCAGGTTACAAGAGACAGTCTAAAACTCATTTTGAAATTGGTAGACTGTAGGGCTTAAGGAAGCAGGGACCCTGGGGAGTTAGAACGCCAACAGAGACCCGGAGTCAGGAACTTGTCAGAGTTGATCATACCCACCAGCCCCTCAGAGCCAGCGATGGGTTGTTCGTCCCCACAAGCTCCAGGAGCTTAGGCTAGTGACTCCTCTCCCCCAAGCCACAGCATCTTTATTTGTGATGTTAGCTAATTAATTCTTTCATGTTAAGCATCTACTCTGAGCCAGATCCCGCTCCCAGATGCTAAGATTACAACAGGACACAGAGTAGAGGGTGTCTTCTTTCACAGATTTGGTGGGGACACCAACACAGGGCAGGGCTGAAGACTACAGGAGAGGCACGTGGAACCCACTGCCTGTACCTGGGAAGTGTCCATGAGGCTAGTCCCAGTACTACAGCTTCTTCTCTTCCTCCATTTCCTCCTCCTCTTCCTTCTCCTCCTCCTCTTCCTTCTCCTCCTCTCTTTCTCCTCTCCTCCTCCTCCTCTTCCTCCTCTTCCTTCTCCTCCTCCTCTCCCTTTCTCCCCTCCTCCTTTTTCTTCTTCAACACTTTTCTTGCTTTGTATGTATGTCTTTTTAGTTTTGAAGCAGACTATTGTAGTCCAGTTAAGGATGACTTTGAACTTTTGATCTACCTTCTTCTCACTTGCTGGAGTTATAACCATTCCTTGTGGGTTCTATGGAACTTCTTGATGCTATTGTCTGAAATCAAGGTGAGGGGCCTTGACCTGTCCAATAGAAACCTTGGGTCTTTACTCTTTGCTTTTAGTAACCAATAAGATTTCTCTGTGCCTACTCCCTTTACTCTAGGTGCCCCCTCAACCTGTCTGGGCTCTCCATCCAACACTAAATGTACTAAACAGATATATATTAGGCACCTGGTACATGTTGGTGCTGGATGACATAAGAAACTATATCAGGGGGCCATGAGCTTCAGAGCATAGACCCCTGGACATGCTGAGCAGAGATGTTTCAGATGAAGAGGAAGGCCATTTCAAAAACTGTAGAGGGTGTGTGGGCCCAGAAGGCCAGAGTGGAAGCCATCAAAACCGTTGCTCTGTGGATCTTCCCAGAAGCCTCTGCCCTGTGTTTCATTTCCAGTCTGAATCCTATCCTCCTGTCCCTCAGGTTTCTTGGGAAATTCAATGACTTTCTGAGTCTCAACAGAATGCCTTCTGCTCTCCCGTGCCTCCTCCTGATAGCTCACTGACCTGGACTTGACCAGCCCCCAGGCCTTCTTCCCTCTGTCACTGCTGTTCTCATTTTGGCTCAGCTAAGTAGATGTCGCGTGAAGTGGAGGTTCTGTGCCTTGTAGAATGTTTGTCAGTATTCCTAAGGTCTACTATTAGACACCATCAGCAAACCCCACCACCATGACCGCCAAAAGCCTCTGACCTAGCCAGATGACCCTGGGAGTAAACCTCAAGCATGAGAACCACCGGGAGGCTCTTCACTCAGACCGTGCATGCTTTACCACAGCATGTCTTTGTTCCGTGATCATGTCTTTGTGTCTGTGATCAGATGCAGATGCTGCTGCATTGGAGAAGCCCTGTCTGGACGTCTCGGGAGAACCTCAGCCCAACTGATACCATGCCTGCCTCTCCACTGGCAACTCCTTGTGCAGCTCTTTCTTTCTTTCCCAGGAGAACTTGTCACCGTTTGTTCCTGTCCTCTTCTCCAACCTGTCACTTCTCCCCGGTGCTGTCTGATTTTGTGATTTACACGCATCCCATCATGAACAGTTCCCTTGTCCCTGACGTAACCCCCAAATGCCGAACCGTCTCCAGTCCCTGTCCAATCACAAAGAGACGATGGCCACTGTCTTACGTGCCTTTTCCATTATATTCACCATCCCAGATTACAGTATGAAGCCTTTCACGAGGCTGCTGATTTTCCCGTTGCTATGAGCAGCCTAAACAGTAAAGATTTGTTTTTCGCATGGCTTCAGAGGGTTTGGCCAGAAAGCAGAGACAGGGAAGATACGGCCCACCAGTGTGTCCTACTTGACTCTTGCACCCATGCTGGGAGCATGTAGACGATGATCATCTGAGCTCACTGGCCAGTTAGCCAAGCTACATCAATGAGCTCTAGGTTCGATGAGAGACCCTGCCTCAAAAGCAAGGCAGAGAGCTCTTGGAGAAGGCACGCAGTATTGATCTCTGACCTTCACACACATACACACACACATGCATACACGTGCATGCACACCCACACACATGAACCCATGAACACACACACACACACACACTGGAAATCAAGGTTATCCATCCCCTAGTCATGTTGAGCACCCACTGGCCATAGACTTCTCCAGTCTTCCTCTCCCACCCATGGGTCATGCTCTGATCCAGAGTCTCGGCCTACTATTTTCCTGTGGTCTCTGGATTTTGTGTGGGTTCCTTTTTGCCTGAAATGCCCTCACCCCATCTTTCCTGCTAGGGAGTATTCTACATTTTTCCATTCTCAGATGTTTGAGAACCCCTTTCCTGACTCTAATTTTCACTTGAGATGGGGGTCTCCCTTTCCTAAGGTTCCAACACCTTTCTCAGCTGCATAAAGCACCTCACATTTCTGTGAAGAGGTTTGACTCTCACTGGAGATTCTGCTGGTCTTGCTGGCCTCCAGTTCTTGATTCCTGAGCTGTGTGTCGTTACAGCGCAGACTTGGTGAATGCATGAGTCTCTACCTGCATTTCACCTAGATCCAGGCATCTTAACAAAACGTTGTATTACCCCAGCGCCCTGGCTCTCAAGCCCTGCCGAGACGCCCTGAGGCAGTGCAGTCACAGGATATCCCACAGATTTGTTTACAAATACAAGAGTTTCCTTTATGAAGTTAACGCTAGATTATTATAAAAATTACTGCTATTTAAAAGTATATCACATACTGAAATAGGCATTCCCTTCTCTTAAAAGTAGCCTTTAAGAGAAATTTCACACACACTGAAAAGATAAACATAAATTATTTTAAGGTAAAAGGAAAATGGAATTAATCTTTAAGTGTTACAAATAATTTGCATGGATGAAAACAATGATAAAATAACACTTTTAAGATTGATTTTTGTGTATTTATATGTGTATCTACTCACGCGTGTGCTGTGCACCAGCAGCCAGAAGAGGGCACGGGTTCCCGTGGCGCTGGAGTTATGTACTGTTGTGTGCTGTCCACTGTGGGTGCTGGGAACTGAGCTCTGGTCCTCAGGAAAAGCACAGGCTGTAATTTGCTGAGCCATATCTCTAACTCTGAAATTAACATTTTTTCCCCTCTTGAATAATAATTGCACGTGTCTGTAGGAAAGAGCTGGAAATCAAACTCCCGTGGTAGCAAACACTTCACCCTCTTCAGCGAGAACCGTCGGATTCTGTCACCTAGGGGCGCGCGGCGGCAGAAGCACCTTGCTTTGTGAAGTGTGTGTGGTTCGACAATGATACATGATTGTCGTGTCTTCAGGAACGGACTGAAGACGCGTGCTCTGCGGAGCACTGTAAGAGCCGATGTTACCTGTGGCCCTCCCCACCCAGGCCGTGGTGTGATACCTCATTTTAAAACGGATGCTTTGGGGACGTGGAGAGATGTCTCCATCGGAGAACTGGAATTTGTTTTCCAGCACCCTTGATGTGGCTCAGACCATCTGTAACGCTAGCTCCGGGGGCTGTGAGTCCTTCGGCTACCACAGACAGCCTCGGTGGTGCACACACCCACCTCCAGACACGCACGCATGATGACAAACATCTACAGTGAAGGCTTTCCTGGAAGATGAAAAAGGGAGTGTGAAGCAATACTACCTGCCTCTGTGGGGAGGCTGTGGCCTCTGCACCTGCTAGGAGGAGCCTCCTCTGAGAAAATGGCTTCCAGCTCTGAAGGAATTAAGCTCTGTGATCACAAGGGTTTCCTCCTGTTTCTGTGTTGAACAAAACAATGAACTAAAAACAACAAACCAAGCAAGAATCGATTTCCAGCGAGCTAGGAATGAAAACTAAGAATGAGTGCACTGCATCTGCCTCCGTGGGCTCCTCCAGGCAGACGCCAGCTGCGGTGAATGACAGGCAAGGAGACGCAGAAGAGGCCTCTGCACTAGGACTGAGCACCAGAGGTTGCCACAGGAAAGCATAGCCAACTGATGAACGTCATCCGTGACCAGTTGCCGCTGCAGTTGCAACTGGCAAGTTCTTCTTCCACGTGTGTGTCTGTCCCTGCTAGCAGAGAGCTGTGGCCAACTCCTGCACAGGAAGTTGCTACCTGAGCATCAGTGGCGTCCAGCAAGCCTGAGTTTCTTGATACTTAAACAGCGCTTACAATTTCCTCCCCCTAGGCTTTATATTACTTGTTCCTCAACCATACCAGCACATGGCTGGACAACCCAGATCATCAGCAGCAGCAGCAGCCCACTACCAGGGCTGGCTCAACTATAGAGAGGTAGCCTCTGAGCTAGAAGTCATCCTGCAGTTGTTGGATGGTTTGTTAAGTCTGTGGGCTCTGCTGGCTGGTCCTTTGAGATAGATCGTAATCACTAAGACACTAAGTAACTGTCTAGGTTTGAGTTTCCACCCGACTGCTTTCCCATCTTGTTCACTTGGCTGGCCTGAGAATCACCTAGAAGATTGGCAAGGTGCATCTCTGGACCTGTGAAGATGCCTGATCTCACCAACACACCAGTGAGAAGAGAAATGTGTAAAGAGCCATGTGTGGCAAGATTTCCACACGCCTTTCATTCTGTGTCATTCAGCCCTATATATAGTGAAGCACCTCTACGCTGTGTCTCCCTGGCCCAGGGCTTTTGTTCTTCTTCGTAGACAAATTACACATAACAGACTCATGTCTACATGAGCTTCCAGATCAGGCATCTATAAACACCAGAGAGGTGTGGCTTCTGAAGGGATGTGGGCCTTGTAAACGGCAACTTCAGCGTGGCTTTCGTTGGCCCACACACATGCAGCCAGAAACCGACAGAAGCAGAGGCAGACATCACCAGCCACACTGCGAGGAGTCACAGCGAGTGGCGCCATCTCTCTCTGTGTTCCTCTGCCCTGGTGTGCACACCTCCCTGGGTAGCACAGCACCCAGCGGTGGCATCAGGAAACATGGCCTGGGCCTGTATTGGTGGGGCTGGGTGTCATATTCTTCCTCCGCTGACCACCAGGGTATCCACTATTTCTGCATTCCACCCCGTCTTCCATTTCATTAGAGAAGTTGATTACATGATGCAGTCTGCACTCTGGATGTCAGTATTTTGTGACTCAGTTTCCCGAGGTCATTTCCATGCATTGGAGCTGGAGGTTTACGTACGGGATGCTCACAAGACTTCCTTGTGTTACTGTTCTCTGCGTGCACCCTGCCTGCTGAGCTACTGTCATGCTCTGTTCCTGTGCTTTGGAGACACTCCCTTCTTTTCTCTGTTGTCCAACAGCAGCGGGCCCGTCCATGCGGGGTCTCACAAGGACATGAGAGGCTCATCTTCCCCCTGCACATTTCATCAGAAAGCAGCGGAACCAGGCAGTGACTTGGGGGCCTGTCCCAACCACCAGGCTTCAGCGTGCACCCAGTGTGCAGTCCCTAACGTAGTCCGTGTTTCTCTCTGCTCTTCTCACTGCTGTTAGGGTCTTCTGACTGTTGGGTGGGAAGAGCAGCAAAGCACCCTTCGGTTTGTCCCTCTTCTGCCTTCCCTTTGGCAGATGTGTGAACTGCAGTCTCTGTTCTTTGGTGGGGTTGTGCTTGGCTGTGCAGGAACTGTGAGCACCAAGACACTGGATTTTGCTGTTGAATGAATCCCAACAGGGACAGAGGGACAACAGGGTTAGCCCGGGAATAGCTCTAAAGACACAGACAGAGCTTTGGTCATTTATTAGTATCTTAGATTGACTTTAATGACTTTTATTTTCAACTATCACATGACAGCTCAGGTAGTGGTCACACTTTTAATCACACCAGAGAGAGAAACAGGAGGATCATCACAAGGTCAAAGCCAGCCTGGCTACGTGGAGACACCTCCTTTTAAGAAAACTGTCCTTCCTCCTCCCGCAGATCACTGTACACATGTGTGCAATTGCACAAAAAATTCTACTTTTAATCACAAATATTTAAGACTTGGAGTCGGGTCTTTGACAAGTCTAGAAATAAAGAAAGACAAACATTTTGCTTGGTGTCTGACCTCTGACCTTCACTTGCCTGTGTCTCCCCTACAATCTTAGGGGATACTGGCCCTGTGAGGTCAGCTCTGCCTTTGCTGCCTCCCGCCTCTCGGCTACACCCTGGGCTCTGAGAGCCGCATCATCAAACTGTTCCTCCTTCGCTAGGCCACAGGGCACTGTGTGTACCCAGCCGGGGGAGTTGGGGAGTGTGCGGTTCCCTGGCCTTGTGGATCATGGCACATGACTAAACAGACTCAGTGTGCCTACCGCCTCATCCCTGAGACCTTACCTCACTAATGTGAGTGTGACAGCTAACATAGGTTGTCACTTGACATTCCCAGAAGGAAGGGCCCTCAACTGATGAATTGCCTCCACCACAATGGCCTGTGTGCACATCTATGGGGCATTTTCTTGATCGCTAATTGATACAGGAAGCTATTCCATGTGAATGGTACCTGGGGTGCATACAGAAGGAGGTAAGCATGAGCGCAGAGGTAGCCAGATAGCAGTGTTCCTCTGTGCCCTCTGTTTCTGTTCCGGCTCCCAAGTGTTCCTGGCTTGGCGTCCCTGGATGATAGGCTGTAGACCGTGAGCTGAAATACACTTTCTTCCTCCAAGTCACTTTGGGTCAGCATTTCATCAGAACAGCAGAAGTGGAACTAGAGCAGGGGGCAGCTGGGTATCAGCCACCGCTCCCTGCAAGCCAGCCTGGGCTATCAGCCGCCCCTGCAAGCCAGCCTGGGCTATCAGCCGCCCCTGCAAGCCAGACTTCTTCTTTGGGAAATTTTTTCAACGTCTCCAGCCTCCACCATATTCCATAATTGTGACCTTCTAATGGTTGCCATGGAAATAATTTCTAGATTATAAATAATGACGATGTGAGTTTCCTAGCTACCAAGTATGTTTGTAAAACGAATTCCAAAGGTACATGACATTTAATTCCAGCCTATTTTTAGAAACCAAAGGATAGTAAAGGAAAATATTTTTAAGAAAAAAACTGAAACATTTCCCAAATCTCATCAGAGAGTGGTAGATCTCCAGGGCTTTTCTCTTTTGGGGGGCGAGGGGTGGTTAAGTAACATTCTATCCTTGAGGTTCTGACAGAACCTACAGAAATGTAGATTTCGGGGTTGAGTTGCAATAATCACTTATCAGAATGAGCTATTACAAAACTAACTACCACGGAAAGGAGTGGAACATTCCTGCATAATCCTCGTCAGACACACGGATAGGAAGGCCATTGTGCAAAATAATTTTTTGATTTAAGAAAATCACTACTAATAATCAAGGTTTACCTACTCGGTTCATACAGAAAGTAAAGTGAGGATCCACACCTAGGGAACGTATTACAAACGGCAATCTATTAGAAAGAATTTTTAATCAATTTCCAATGTGCCACCCCGCAACACACACACCAAAAAAAAAAAAAAAAAAAAAAAAACTGGTTCAAAAAAGACAGAGGTGATGGAAAGTGACTTTTCTGCCACATTGAGTATCTTGTCTTTTCTGAACACAGTTCCAGGAAATGCTTCAAAGGAGTTGGCACCTAACTACCCCTTCAACTTGGCTACAGTGTCTCAGAACTGGGACCTTTTCTTTATCCGGAACCTGGGAGTGTGCACACAGGCAGGCAGGTGTGTGCACACCCGTGTTGGGGCACATGTGTGTGCGGTAGAGGCCAGAGGGTGCCACTTGAGGTTTCCTCCGCAGCTCGCCACCTTGTTCGTATTAAGAGGCAGTCTCTCGTGGAGTGTGGCTCTCATATTCACAAAGATTAGCCGGCCAGAGACAGCCATGGATTCCTATTCCGGCACGGGAACTGCCGTGTGCCACCACCCCTGTCTTCCTTTAACATGGGTTCTTGGGATCTGAACTCAGGTCACCAAGCCTGTGTAGCGAGCACTTTACTGAGCTGTTTCCCTATCCTTCTGAACTTTGGGGGTGGGGGTACTAGGGATTGAACACTGGCCTTGCACACGCTAAGTATGCACTCTAGCACTGAATCAAATCCTAAACCCCCTTCTCGATTTTGGGACAAGGTCTTGCTGAGTCATTCAGTCTGGCCTTGAACTTGCCCAGAGCCTAGGCAGGATTTGTACTCCAACCCTCCAGCCTCAGCCTTCTGAGTTATAGACAGGGAGCGGGGAAGGAGGCCGCCAAGCCAAGCTTGTTTTCTTAGATAAATCTTGGATAAAGTCCCAGTTCATCTTTGCCTTTGAAAGATGAGATTGGAGAATTCGGTAACAGGAGCCTAGAGGTCCTTTAAGATCTTTCTTACTCTGTGTATTTAGTACATCACACATTACAATTTTGCTATTTCTTTTGGTTTGATTTCAACAAATCATTGTTTGCACTAAATTTGTTTCCTATGCTGCTGCAGCCTGTGACCATTAACTTGGTGGCACAAAACAATGTAAACATTTCTACAAATCTGAGGTCTGGCTGGGACCCCTAGCTATGGGCACAGTGCAGCTGGGGCTGCGCTCAGTTTGAGGCTTCTAGGGGAGACTCCAGCAACTTTCTCCCTCACCTCTTCCTTGGCTTCTCATCCCCTCCCCAGTCTTCAGAGGCAGCAGTAGCCGAGCCTCTGATCTCATTCACCCCACTTTTCCCTTTGACTCTCTTGTCTGCCTCCCTCTCCCTCTTAAACCAGCCAGTGGCATGACATCGGTCCCGCTTGGGTGCCCAGCATGACACCACATTTCAGGGTCCCCAGCTCCACCACATGCAAAGTCGATTCGGCCAAACAGTCCGGGGATTAGAAGGTAGGCATCTTGGAGAGCAAAATGAATCTTATTCCCATCACATGCGTGTGTCAGTCCTCCCAGCAAATGGATTTTGAATATGTACTCGACCTCAGTAGAGATCTGAGCACAGAATAACAGGTCCCACAGTGAAACCGTCAATTGTGCGTAGACACCCGTAATCAAGACACTGTCATCCGAGCAACCAGGAAAAATCAGATCTGTGTTCTCCCCTCTGTCAAGATGGAGGCCTTGAGGCCTCCGTGCAGGGTCCCTGTCTACCACTCTCCTCCTTACACGAGTCCTTGGGACCAGGGCAGGGCCAGGAGGCTCCCTGACGCTCTCTATGACAAGCCATCTCTGTCCTTCGTCCCTTCTCTCACAGTGGGTTTTGCTTGTATTTCCCAAACTTCCTCTCCACCACCTTCCCCGGCCACACATGGCAACACAGAAGCGTGCCAGGTGCGGTGCTGTGGGCGAAGGCCGACCGCCACGCTGGGAAAAGTCCCGGGCGGCGGAGTTCAGGCTCCTCCCTTTCTCCGTTATTGCCTACAAGCTAACATTTTGTCCTTTTCCTCTGCATCCGTGGGGAATCGTGGTGTTGTGAAATTAAAAGGCATTATCCACAGAGTCTAACAACGGCATGCAGTAATTTAATGAATAGCAGGCAACTCATTATCCAAATTACTTCTTAATATGAACTTCACAGCCAGGCATAGACTCACGCGCAGTCGTGGCATTGCTAGACCGATCCACTCCGCCTCCAGAAGCTGATGGCTCCCGATGGTTTGCTTTCCTGTCTGTGGAAAGCTGCATCAGTGAAGGCTTCAAATGCTTGAGAAGGAACTGGGAAAGACTGAGAAGGTAAAGGTAGCGAGAAGAGTATCATCAACTTGTGAGAATTTTAAAACCTAGTCAATTATCCACTTTTCTATAGCTTCTTCGATCACCGGACACAGGAGTGACCCTTACGTGTCTTGGCAGAGGCACACTGAATCTGTAAACGGTCAAGATGTTAGAGGGTACCCCGCACAGATCACCCCAGACTTCAGCAGGCTGCAGTAGTGAGCCACTACCCAGACCAGAAGGGACCTAGAGGACAAAGTGGTCTGTAGGATGTTTCTTAAATTCTAGTTGATACGAGGACCCAGCCCACTGGAAACAGTGCCATCCTTAGGCAAGTTAGCCTGAGCTGAATAAAGAAGCTAGCTGAATGTGATCCTGGAAGCCAGCAGCGTCCCCCCATGGCCTCTGCTTCAGTTCCTGCCTCTAGGTCCACGCCTGTGTGTGCATCCTGACCTGTCATGATGTTAGGCTATGATCTGTATGAGGAAATAAACCCTTTTCTCCCCAAGTTTCTTTTGGTCAGTGTGTTACCCTAGCAACAGAAATCCTAACTGTACAGTCTTTATTAAATGAAAGTCATAGGTTGCAGTTACCAATAATATTTTTTAATCCATTCAAAAGTGTGTGTTTAAATTAGAAGGGAGGAAGATACTAGGGGAGCCAAAGGGAGATGAAAGTGAATCATATGGTCAAACCCATTGTCCAAATATATGACACTTCAACAAACGAATAAAGTGTGTTTTAATTAGATGTCTTTACCTATTGTGACCAGGTATTTTGGTTTGAGGCCCCATTGCATTAAAGATAATATTTCAAAGAATTCCAAAAAGCTCTGTTCATGTAGCCTGATTCTACTAATAGTTGCTGGACTGAAAATTGGCTTAAAACATGGAAACATTTCCCTGTTTGCTTGTGATGGACGCGAAAGCCTTCACCCGGTACCGTGAAAACAAGCACCCATCTCAAGCAACTCTACAGAATGGTGCAGTTTCATATTCTAAAAGATCATGTAAATGTCTGGTTTTAGAAACAGCAGATTCTCACCTTTACGCCTGTACTTTGTCCTCCGAGATAGTTCAAGGCCACTCTTTAGCGTACTCCACCCGGACCTTGTGAGATGTGGGAAGAAATAGCCCGGAAATGTCTCTATGGAAATGTCTGCACTGTTTGAACCCCTGACAGACCCAGGGCTTTCTTCAGGATGTTTGCTCTCAGTGTGGCCCTGCCCTGCTGCTGAGATGCAGCTGCTACACAGAGGCCACGGTGGCGACACACTCACGCTGAGCTCCGGTCTGTGGGTTTGGGTCTTGATCCTGGTATGAAAGCCACAGCTCAAATCAAGTTCTCCAAGGCCAGGAAGTCCCAGCTAGGTCAGTGTTACACAGCAACACAAACCCCAGCAAATACAGTTTTTATTAAATCAAAGTCTTGGGCTGAAATCACCCATAAGTTTTCTTCTACTCAAAGTATATGCTTAGGTTGGGAAGGAGATGAGGAGCACTGGGGAGCCAGAGGGAGACCGTGGGTGTGCCCAGTGTGCACAGCGCATGTGCACTGTGCAGATGTGTGGCCTTCTCCGGGTCCTTTGCTTCCCTCCCACAGCTACGCTCTGTGCTAGCACCGCTAGCTGGATGGCTGCCATGATTCCAAGCATCACAAACATGAACATAAGTGTCCTTACTCACCCTGGGAGTGTGCTGCATTTGTGAGAGTGTGTGTGTGTGTGTGACCATGTGCTCATGGGAGTATTCACACGTGCAAATACCTGTGCTCATACATGTAAATGCACACAGAGGCCAGAGGTCAACCCTGGCATCCTTCCTTCCTCAGGCCTACCCGCCTTGCTTTTTGACACAGGATCTCTCGCTGGCTTGGAATCTGCCAGCCAGCAAACTCCAGGGAGCTGTCCCCAGTGTTGGGATCACAAGTGTTCGCTCCCAACCTCAGCCTCTTCCGTGTGGCAGCTGGGAACTGACTCAAGTCCTCGTGTACGCAAGCGAGTGCTCCGTGGACTGAGCTGTGTCCTTAGCCCTCCTGGAATTTCCATAAGAACAAAGAGAAGCCTCTCCATTCCTACCCCTAAAAAGAATGGCTTCTGAATCCTCCAGGGGAGAGCTTCATTACGCCAGGCTCTGTGTGTAGATAGCTTATATAAAGACTCCCCCACACCCACCTCACACACCCCAAGCTCAGCTGCAGGCCCCGAGGAGCCTTGGAAAGGGCCTGGAGCATCGCACTGCAGCTGAATCCTCAGCATCCACGAAACGGTCACTTTCAGCTGCAAGTGGAAGTCCCAATAAAGACATCTCAGTGTTGGGCTGGCTTCTCTTCATTTCTGTGTTCTGCTTCCGTTTGCTTTAGACTGACTTCCTCTGTCACATCCGTAAGCAGCCATTCTTTATATTTTTCTAATCCAAACTTTAAAAATGGACCTCTATCTTGGGGTATTTGGTGTAAACAAGGCAGTTTCAGATGTTAAAAAAGCAGTGACCAATAGTCCCTGAGGCTTATCAGTGCTTTATTGTGGGCAGGACTATTCTCCCCAACTCATCCTATGATTAGCTGTTCAGAGGAGGTTCTCAGTCTCCACTTAAAACACAGACAGGCTCCCGTCACCCCCACTGCCCAGGGAGGGAAGCCATGAGCCCTCAGAAGCACAGTGAAGGTATTCTGAGAAGCAAAGGGACCCACCACCTCCCCACGTTACCCATCGCAGAAGCCCACATTCATTCATTCTGATTAACTGATCACAAAAAGTATTTTATACTTAAGATGAGCATATCAGAGTGGCAAGTTTATATTGTGAAGGAAACACAAAGAAGAGAGAACAGAGTGAAAAGAAAGGGAGAGAGAGAGAAGGGGAGAAGAAAGAGAGGAGACAGGAAGGAAGGATGGGGAGGAAGAGGACGGGGAGGAGGGGAAAGCATGCTCCTAGTGTTCTTCCTGGTCCTAAATTCATCTCATATGTGTGAGACTTATTTTGTTTAATATATTAACTTCCAATTCCACCCATCCTCCTGCAAAAAAACATAATTTCATTATTCTTTATAGTCAAATAAAATACACACACACACACATACATACACACATACACACACACACACACACATACACACATACACACAGACACACACATACACACACACACATACACACTCACACACATGCACACACACGCACACACATACACACACACATACACACTCACACACACACACTCTGCATTTGTTTCCACGATGGGCACCTAGGCCTGACTGCAGGACTTGGCTGGTGGTGGTCTGGCCTCGCCAAGCAGCCACACTGGTGGAGCAGCTGTCCCACATGCTCAGTGGTCAGGTGAAGCTGAGAGGTGGATGACACTGCGGGCCTTTCAGAAAGGGGCTGACGTCCTCCAGAGGCGAGAAGCTTTCTGGCTAATTTCTTCCCAGAACCAGTCTGAGCTGAGGGGCTGGGAGAAGGGGGGATGCTCCTGCAGCTGGCCAGTTTAGGAAGGACAGCTGGAGTCTGATGGCTGTCCCTGCAGTATCTGGGGAGCCTGTGTGCCCCTGGGAGCTGAACCCCCAAGGCAATACTGACGTGCGCCCAGCTGGGATTTCTCCTATTTAAAATTCTTGAGCAGAGAAGAGGTGGTTACAGGTATGGCTGAGATTTGTATTTCCTTGGTAACCGCCAGGACAGACGTTCTCTGCTGCTCTTTACATCCCATTGTGGATTTTCCGTTCGCAGTCCAAGCTCTCGCTCCTGAGACTGCATCTGGGAATAAACTTCCTGTGACAGCCACGAACACTCTGTCTTTTCAATGGAATGCAAGTGTCTTTCTCGTTCTTATTTATTTCATTCCTGTTGTTTTTCATCTTCTATATGGTGAACATGTTGTAGTAAAAACTGTGTTATCCTTCTCTGTGTCAGGCTGCAAATTTGTGTCCTTCAGAAGCCATGTTTAAAATCTGAGTCCCCAGGGAAGGTGGGGGGGGCACTTTGCAGAGGTGATCAGGGTGAGTGGGGAGGGAGGGAGCCCTCTGCCCTGGGAGGAGGCAGTGAGAAGACCATAAACAAACCACAAAGTGCTTCTCAGCAGACACCACATCCGCTGAGACCAGTGCCTCGGTTTCCCAGAATGGAGAGCTGCGCACAGCCTCTGCCACCCGGTCGGTGCCCATCCTAACAGCAGGGGAACGCATGAAGACCGCTGCTTTTGTATCATCACATCTATTTAGAATATCTTTTCCAAGCTTGTGAGAAGTACTTTTAAACATATCGTCCCTTTTAAATGAATTTTTGCTTTCTAGTTCTTAGCCAGTTTTCCTGTTGATACGGGATGCATACCGTGGCCTTCAGAGATTTTCTCCCTGTTCCCTTTTGCTGCATAAGAACTTGTTGAAAAAACAGTTGAGGATGAGCTGTGGTCCAACTCAGTCTAACTCGGTCATTGCACAGCCTGAGTTCTGAGACGCGACCCCTTGCCACATCAGGCAGGGCCCGAGAGCACAGCAAGCATGTCCAGGGGGCACTCTTTGCTCATGGGTTCATCCGTGTGAGGCGTCTGTCTAGATGGTGACACTACATGACACTGCATGACACTGCATGACACTGCACGATGCCCTGTAATGGGCATGTTCTTCAGGAGGCCATGCAAAGGGTAAGTGGGTGTGAGATGAGTTTTCTGTGTATACACCATGGTTACCTAAGTGGTCCACAGCAAGGACCGTCGGATGAATTTTGTCCACAGACACACAGTATGTATGTCTCGTCTGGGAAGAACAGAGTGGAGGGTAGTGAGAAGGGAGTTAGAAATGCTAACACACAATGCCTCTCTTTCTGTCTGGATTTGAGGTGGACATCTAAATGACAAGCACAGGGCTGCACAGGTGGCTCAGTGGGTAAAAGCATCTGTTGAACAAGCATGGGGAACTGAGTTAGAATCTTCAGGGCCAGCATAAAAGCCTAAAAGCAGGGCTACGCGTGCTGTGCCTGAAGCACTGAGAGGTGGAGAAAGAGAATGCTGTTAGTCAGCTGGCCTGACTGAAAGCAGCCAGTTCCTGGTTCAGTGAGAGATGTGTTCCCAGGCAATAAGACAGAGGGAATAGAGGAGGATGCCCAGTGCTTTCCTCTGGCCTCCACAGGCACACCTGCATACCTGCACACTCACATGCATGCACCATGTACACACACACGCATACCTGCACACTCACATGCATGCACCATGTACACACACACGCATACCTGCACACTCACATGCATGCACCATGTACACACACACGCATACCTGCACACTCACATGCATGCATCACGTACACACACACGCATACCTGCACACTCACATGCATGCACCATGTACACACACCTGCATACCTGCATGCTCACATGTATACCTACACACACATCTACATACCTGCACACTCACATGCATGAACTAGGCACACTCACATGCATGCACCATACACACCACATCCAGAAACAGAGGAAGACAATGAAGAAGGAACGTGGCAGCCGAGTCTGGCATCTTCACTCACAGACTTTCTTCTGTTTCCGCTGTGTGCGCTCACGCCTCCTGGACTCTACACCCAGCCTGTAAGGACAGACAGATGCACCTCAAGGACGCTGGCGGCCGGGGTGCATTTGTGCAATGTAGATCTACATTTGTGCAGGTGCTCAGCCCGGGCCGAGGGACGGCAATCCTCACTCCCCAGCGAGCAGAGTGAAGCTGTTGCCCCAAGTCATGCTTTAAAGCCAGATGAGGAAGGGGCGGGGAGGGAAGGCTTCAGTCAGTGAAGTGCTCGCTGTGTAAGAGAGCCCCTGAGTCAGACCCGGAGCACACAGGGAGCTTCTAGTCCATGCTTTGGGGAGCTGGAAACAGGGGGTCCCTGGGACTGCCTGATCAGCAGTCTGCCCCATTAGTGAGAGACATTAGTCTAAAAGTAGGGTGGGGAGTGGTTGAGGAGACACTTGATGTCATCCTCTGGCCTCCATACACACAAGCATGCACACCTAGACACACACACACACACACACATGCATGCACACACATGCATGCACACCTAGACACACACATGCATGCACACCTAGACACACACATGCATGCACATCTAATCTCTCTCTCACACACACACACACGCATGCACACCTAGACACACACACCACACGCACACACACACACACGCATGCACACCTAGACACACACACACACACATGCATGCACACCTAGACACACACACACGCATGCACACCTAGACACACACACATGCATGCACACCTAGACACACACACATGCATGCACACACACACTCGCATGCACACCTAGACACACACATGCATGCACATCTCTCTCTCTAACACACACATGCATGCACACCTAGACACACACACCACACGCACACACACTCGCATGCACACCTAGACACACACATGCATGCACATCTAATCTCTCTTTCTCACACACACATGCATGCACACCTAGACACACACACCACACGCACACACACTCGCATGCACACCTAGACACACACATGCATGCACATCTAATCTCTCTCTCACACACACACACACGCATGCACACCTAGACACACACACCACACGCACACACACACACACGCATGCACACCTAGACACACACACACACACACATGCATGCACACCTAGACACACACACACGCATGCACACCTAGACACACACACATGCATGCACACCTAGACACACACACATGCATGCACACACACACTCGCATGCACACCTAGACACACACATACATGCACATCTCTCTCTCTAACACACACATGCATGCACACCTAGACACACACACCACACGCACACACACTCGCATGCACACCTAGACACACACATGCATGCACATCTAATCTCTCTCTCTCACACACACATGCATGCACACCTAGACACACACACACACACACACACACACACACACACACACACACACACACGATGGGGAGTCAGGGCCACAGCGAGATTGCAGAAATCTGACTGCACTCTTGCCCTGTGCACAACACACGCAGTCTTTGCAGCAGGAGGTCACCCTTTCAGACCACATGGAACCTTCCTGAACGATCTCCCGCTAATGGCGCTGACAGGCGAAAGCTGTGGGCCGCCTGCTGCAGCTGGGCGCACGGCTCCTCTCTGGGCCTCACAATGCGCCTCATTTGTATTCTCCCTTTTTCCCAGGGATGAAGTGGATTTCAATTTCTTTTCATTTATTTGAACTAAAGATTAGGTCTCTCGTTTGCTTTATTGCTTTCATTCTGGAGAGAAAGAGCGATGAATGCATCCATGAAATATTTCAGCGAAGAATAGAGCCGGGAATTCTCCATTAGCCCCATGCGGCCATTGTGCTCCTTACCCCTCGGAGCCGCGGGATTAACGTTTGCTTCTGTGGACATCAATGCTGCCATTTCCTTCTGAAAAATCACCCTTCTGTGTGTTTTTGTTCTGTTTTCTCAATTCAGCTGACCTTGTACCTTGGATGTGGGGGTGACTTCACTTAGCTAGAGTTACAAAATGCAAAATAAAAATAAAAAGACAGTAGCAGAAAAAAAGTCCAATTGTGTTAGCTTTTTTTTTTGAATATTCAAAAATATTTTGAGTCATGTATGCTTTGCAGTCAGATCCCATCCAGAAAACACTGATGTCCTTCGGGGGCCAGAGAGATGGCTCCGAGGGGAAAGCCACTCACAACCCAGCCTGATGACCTGAACTCGGCTCCCAGGAAGGCACAGAATGACCCCCGCATGATGTCTCTGACTGCCACATGTGTGTCATGGTGTGCAACCACCCTCTGCCTCGTAAAATGAATAGATAAACCTAATAAAATGTTTTAATAACTCTTGAATTTTTGTGTTCATGTGTTTATGTGTATGTACATACACATACATATGTACATACATATGTACATACATACATGCATGTTCATGTGAGCATATTTGTATGTGCAATTATACATGCACGTGTGTGCACCAGCCTTGGTGGTATTCCTCAGACACAACCCATCTCATTCCCTGAGACAGTCTCTCACTGGCCTGGGCTCCAGTGAGGTTAGACTGACTGGCCAGTGAGCCGCAGAGATCTGCCTGTCTCCACTTTCTGGTCACTATTATTCTAAGTGCTGGCCAGCTCCTGTCCCTTGGCTGTTTATTTTCTCTTTTCTAAAATGTAATTTCTGTTGATTATGCCAGATACCATGACAGCATTATAGCCATGAACAAATCTGGTGGAAATTCCTGACCCTTCGTGTGGGATACTGGATGCTCAGAACAGCATGAATGTCCAGCCAATGCTCTATTTTCATAGCCTGCTGTGTCCCAGTATCTGTATTATTTTCCTCCCTTTCAGCCTTTTTTGGAAGAAATTTTAATTGAGAAAGGGTCAAAGGTATCTTGAGACCAAGGGTGTTTCCAGAAAATGTTTCCAAGTCTAAAGCACAGTTCAGCAGGGATCGCTGTGGCTGGTGCCTAGAGTGTCCACTGGAGAGAGAGAAGACATTCTAGTTTGAGTCTCAAGTCACAATCCAAACCGAGGCCTTTGATAACCCAGGATCTGTGAGTCTGTCGTGTCTAGCATCTGAACAGCTCGCTTGGAAAGTGAGGCCACCACCACTGTGCCTTCAGAGGCACACACGGCATCCCAGCGAGTGCTACAGTCACAGCAGAGACTAGGTTCTTTCCTGGATGCTGCCCCTAACCACACACGGAAGGTTATTATAGAGTCCCACAAAGGCAAGACCAGGGAAGGGGTAGACCAGTAGTCCCAGAAGATGCCTCATGGGGAAGCCAGCCACTCATCCTGTGGTCCAAGAGAGGAGAGTGCTCCATTATGAAAACCCAACAGAGTCAAAGCCAAGTTCATGCTCAATAAAGTCAGGACAGAGCAAAAGGTGGGGAGGGGGAGCTGTCTCTAACATGAAAACTACAACCAGAAACAGAGAACAGCCTTTGTTGGCATCCTGCCATGACCAGTGTCCATGTCTAAGGACAACCTCAGGTCCTAGAAGGCTAGTAGACAGAATACTCAGTAGTCTAGAACTGGAGGCCTTTAAGAAATCCCTTGTGGTACTTAAACCTCTACATGTGAGAGACATGATTGTTTTCAAGCTTAAAGATACCTTCCGGTGTACCTGGAGATCCAGAGTGGAGGTGGGATTTGATTCAGGCCGGGAAGGCACAGAGAGACCCAAGCTAGCAGAGCACGATGCCCTGTGTGAGATGGGTATGATGTTCAGAACCTTCTAAGCAATGAGAGGCAATGCCTTCTTAGCCAAGATGGACCACCTTGAGCTGGGTGAGACTCTCGCTCATTTCACCACATGAATTCCTGAGCTAGAAGCAAGAGCCAGATGTTAAGTTTGCAGGCTCAGGGGAGAAACAGAAACAACGGGAAGCTTGCTGGAAGTGTGGGCAGGCTTTCTAAGCTATCCACCACTGCTTCCTTCATACGTTTACATAAAATACAAGGCTTGGAAGGAAACAGACCCCGGGAGCCTCAGGAGCTCCAGGGGTGTGCTTTCTGCATCAGTGGAGTCTCTTTAACCTACTCTTTGTTCAGCTGGCAATGCTCCCTCTACCTCATGGGAAATCCCACCACGATTGGGTGAGTTTGCTTTTAGAGCTCATCAGAATACATCTTGGTGCTGATGGAGTGGGAGTCCCTCACAGTCACAGCACGGACGCACGGTGTTGGAGCGCGCAGGAGGGGCGGGCACCACTGGGCCCCCCAACACGGCTGAGAACTGACAGAAGAAAATGAAGCTTGCGAGATGAAAGGCTCCTGCCGCATCTGGGAAAAAAAAAATGTATACTAAAAACTAAGCATGAAAGTACAGCCTTGACTGAGACTCAGCTCCTTCTACACCGTCCCAGAAACCGGGCGCACCCAGCCCCGCAGAGTTCTGCTGCGAGCTTATTTGGTGGCTAACCACCGCACCTACCCCTGCCAACGCGGGTGAAGCGCTGTTGCTCTCTCTACAGACTGCTCGCCCGCGGACCCAGCACCAGGGTCTTCTCATTCCCAGTGCTCCGTAGAGACGTGACTAGAAAACCATTCTTCTTTTGGGAAAACCGCTGTGGTTCCACTGCGCTGAGGACGATGGCTGCCCCCGTGTCCGGGTTAGCCCAGTCCATCTCAGCGACGCACATTTTATATGTTGAAGATAAACCCAAACTGATGAAGGGACTATCCTAACGAAATCCACAATGCTGGACGCGCACCTGCCGTCTCTCCGCGGACGCATCCAAGGACAACGGCGTTGGTGAGCTACAGTGACGCGGCTGAGCTGGTTTAAAGCATGGCTTTGTTTTAATGCCTTTTTACAATCCCCAATTTCTAATAAATGCAACATAAATCACTCACCTCACCTGCACATCTCGCATCGCCAAGTTGCGTGCGGCTCTTAGCAGCTCATTCTCCGTTGCGTTTTAAAATCAAGGATTTATGAAAATCTCTCTAAAAGGCAGCATCTCGTAAGTTTACAGGCGCATGTAATTTTCATATGGTTCTACAAGAGTAAACTTTATTTATTTATGTCAGTGAGGCCAAAGCTTTACGTCTCCCTCAAAGGGGTGTATTTTTCTTTCTTAGACTGAAATGCAAGAATCCCACGGTCTTCCATTCGGCTCACAACTGCAGCAGGCGATTTGCTCCATGCCTTACCCAGCCAGTAGTTCCAGGAGAAGCAAGCAGAAGGGAAACTGAGGACAGGAACACAGCAGGAGTGGGTGGGGCAAGGATAAGAAAGGGAAGTGGAGAGGGGAGGGAGATAAACAAGGCAGAAGTGCATGAGAAACTGAAAGATAGTGAAATTGTCTTCATGACATCCTGCAGCCTGTATCATGCAATATAAATAAAAACATAAGATAAAAACATGTCTACAACACAGACAGTATGGACAGCACGTGCTGCTTCTCCATCTCATCAGGTAGGGAAAGCACAGATCATGGAGATGCTGACTGCAGTGGCCCTCCATGCTGAGCCTGGGCAGCCAGAACCTGCTCCAAGAAGGCAAGGCTTGAGATGCCTGGGGACAAGTGAGGTGACTGAGTTCTGCCCAAGGGGGAACAGAACAATGGGTAACGCAGGCAGTGCCGGGAGTTGACCCTTGAGACTGAGTCTAGGGATCCATGTCACATGTCCTTCGTGGTGCCTGTAAATACACAAGGACAAGAAGATGCCTCGGGAATCTAAATGGAAAAATGTGCTGTCCAGCCAAACCTCTGGAGGCCTGGCCATGAGTAGCTTTGTGCAGTCAGTTTTCAAGTTCCCAGGGTGGTTTTCTTCATGGTGTGTACATGTGTGTTCACAAGCATGGAAGCACATGCTTAGGATGACTGAACTCCTGGGAAGTTTTAACTCATGCTTTCCATGTTTGGGCAGTCTGGGGACATCATTTTTCACATGCCTCTCTCGCTCTTCCTCTCTCCTGACCTCAAGGGCTCTGGTGATACACTGATGAGGCGTCAGGTGCATGCACATGTACGTGTGTGCGTGTGTGAGCACTGGCGACTGCAAGTGCTCACGCACATGTGCAGAGAGCAGAGGACAAGCAAGGCTGTCGCTCCCCAGTGGCTGTCCATCTTGGATCTTTGAGACATGGTCTCTCTGTCCCAGCACTGCGGTCACAAGCAGACGCCACCTCGGACTTCTCTCTCATTTCTTCTGGGACTGAACTAATGTCCTCAGTTGTGCCAGGCAAGCGCTTGGGCTCTGCAGCTGTCTCCCCAGCCCTCCTTCTGGGGGTTTTCCTTTGGTGATGACTTTTTTGTGCATGATGAGGGTTCTCACCGCCCGTGTTACTCTCCTTAGACGTTACAACTTCTCTTTCTGTGGTGCTCTTCTAGCCCCTGACTTCATCTGTGTGTCTGCCCGGAGCAGGCTTTGTCTTCCCGCAGCCGGGAGGCTGCCGCACCCTTCTGCCCTACCGACTCCCAGGGTTATTTTAGGTGCCTGTGTGTTTTGCTTCTGTTAATCTGCTTTTTTCATGCCAGATATTTAAGACTGATTAGTACACTAATATTACACATTTGACCTGGCTGGGTGTTAGTTATTTCTATGCCCCTGTAGACATCCTTGCTCTTTGATCTAGGGCATAGTTAAACCAGTTGGGAACACTCGGGTCTTTTCACATTGTGTGCTCTGGCTCTGCAAAGTGGGACCAAAGTGACCTGTAGTTCAGGGCTGAGCCTGCCCACTACTGAGGCAAACGCTCTTGGTGCCCCCACAGTCTCCTATCCGGATAGGAGAACATGGCACTTGACCTTTCTTGGCTGTGGATGCTCAGGGGACTCTTCCTCCTGGTGTTCAAAGCAGTTCTTTCTCCAGTGCGGGGTCCTGATCTGGACACAATGCCCTAGATGAAGATCCCAAGGGCCTCTGCAGCCTTCAGCAGTCTCCCTGGAGCCTTCCTGGGGGCTCTGTGTACTTGGCTTCTGTGGATTCCTGTTCCAGCTTCCCCTGGGACCCCTCTCCCTGCAGGGCAGCCTAGTGAGTCTCCAGGCAGGAAGTCCTGGAGACTGCCAAGCCCTTGCTGTTTCTTTCTCCCCCTGAGGATCACTGACCCTCATTGGCTGCTGGCCAGAATCAGAAAACCCCTGCTGTACATTTTCAAATCTCCAGTGTTTGAGGAAGGAGAGATCAAGGTCCTGTAAGGCCAACTTGCTCAGAATTGAAGAGAAGAATCAACACAACCAAGATCTGCTCTTCTAAAGAAAACCCTCAAGTTGGTTAAAGAAGTCGGGTGACACAGTCAGAATTACAGTACTGGCAGGCTGGTGTCCAGAAGGGCTAGGGTGTAGATGAGCTTTCTCCTGGTTTTCTTTTTTTAACTGGATTTGAGACCCCATCCCAAGGGAGATGCCACCCTGTGCAAGCCACACCTCTTCCTTTCAGTTGAACCCCTCTGGAAACTTGTAAACACACGCAAAGTGTGCCATTAATGCCCTGGACGTTCTTGGTCCAAATTCAGTTGGTGACCAAATTGCCCATGACAGAAAATTTTCATCACTACCTCAAACGTGACAACCCAGGTTGTGTGTAGGAGGTAGCGACAAGCCGCTGTGTTGGAGTTTCTCCGCAGGCTCCACGCTGGAACACTAAGCTCGGTCTGTGCAAGTTAGAGCCACCATGCCAACCCTCACCCAAGACAGCAGGCATCTTCTAGACCACAGGCCACCCCCACGTCACTCTGGGCATGGCTTCTACTTCTTTCTACTCTGTCCTGTTTTGATGAGCATGAGCCGTGTATCAGTGGTGTCCAGACTGAGACCCGTATATCTGAATCACGTGAAGACACTCCTCAGCGGACTCTGGGGTGATGGGGGAGGAGGGGGTGCTGACAGCTGGGGTGGAGGCCTTGGCCCTAGAGGGCCGGAGAGCAGTGGAGAAGCCCGCCACTATGGATGCATTCCCAGTGACCGAGTGCCTCAGAGAGAAGAGAAAGGAGTAAACAAAAGCGGGGACCTTCTCCACATGTGGTCAGGCCCACTTCGCAGCGGAAGGACGTGGTAGCCAGGGGGAAGCTGCCCTGACATGGAGTGTTGGCCACGGGCACTGTGCCCTCTACCGTCTTCCTGTCACTGGTGCTGCTCAGTGCTCAGGAGAAGCTGGATGCCCGTGGACCCCACAGGAAAACCAGATCCCCAGCTCTTCCCAGGAACCGGCCTTGAACCAGGAGGATGCAGAGTTTCCAGGCTGGAGGAAAGTCTCCTTCCCACTCACTCCCATCCCGCCCTGAGCCTACTTCCTTCAATGGGATGTGAGCTTGGGCACCTGTCAGATGGTTCCAGAGGCTGTGCTCACAGGAAAAGCACAGCCTCCTGGGAGGTCTTGCCCAGGGGAGTTCTGGAGGGGCTGCTGACAGGGCTCCCTCCTCATCTTGGAGTATGCACCCACACACATGCACACACACATGCACACATGCACGCACACACACACACACACACACACACACACACACGAGTCCACCCCTGCTCCATGCCGATGCACATTCTGTGCCCCATACTTCCAGCATCCCTGTTGCCTCCATCCGCCGCCTCCCACTTCCAGCTGACCTGTCTGTGAACCCAGTTGACTCTCTGGCTGTTTTCTGTTTAGTATTCCATGGGTGTCCCTGCTTCGTTACTTCTCCTCTGGGGGTCAAGATCTGCAGAAAGAAGAGGGACACAAGGAACGGCCTGGGAAAGGAAGTGGACAGACAGACAGCACATCACTCCATGCCGGCCCACTCAGAGCCAGCCATTCCTGGCTCATTCTCTGTCCATTGTGAGCAACACCAAAGTAGGAGTGATCTTTTTCATCCAAAACAAACGTGGAATTTTTTTCACAGGACCTCAGACCACATAAGTCCTGAGCCGGTGACAGTCTCTCCCCTTGATGTGAGAAGTAGGGCCCGGGTCTTTTCATTTTGTGAATGTTTCTCAGAGTAGATGCTGCAAAGAACACCTTAATATGGCTGGAGACTTAATTCCAAATAGAAATCAGGCATGCTCAAAGATGCAGCCTTCAGGCCGTGACAAGACGCATATTCTGGAAATGAGATAAGGAGGGCACCACTGTTCCTTCGTAAGGCTCTGTGGAGACATGGTGACACAGCGTCTCCTATAGCTGTGTCTGAGGCAGCTGCTGGAAGTTCTGCCTTACCAATAGAGAAAGCATCAAAGAGGCTGGCTAACTTGCCTGAAAACAAAAGCAGAGGAAAAGATTTGAGGTGAGGGGAGTTTCTTCTTGCTTAATACAGACCTTGAAGTCCCAACTTGAGAGAGCTAAAAGCCACTGTCAGAAGCCTCTCAGTGACCGCGCCATGTCACCGTACAGGTGTGATACACAGAGTGAAACACAGCTCCACCAAAAACAGGCAAATGCTGGCTTTAAGAAAGGTTACAGCACAGGAGATGTAAAGAAACTTAAAATTAACTCTCCAGTGCAGACATAGGGAAATTTAAGGCCAGGGCAGAAGTGGGCCGTGTGGCCAGTCCTGAGGAAACAGATCTCCGTGGGATATGCTGTCCTACACAGGACCATTTGTTTCTGCTGAAGTCTTAAACCCACCGCTTCATTCTCATGTCTCTCCATGGGTTTTGTGGGTGCAGCAGGAAAGCTCACTTAACCTTCCCGTCCATTGGTATTGCTAAGGGATTCAGTGGGAAAACTGAAAGACGGAAGATGATGGAGCGGGAATTGCCTTTCCCTGTCAGCTGCCAATCTAGTAGGCTTTAGCTTTTCTCTCACCTGGAGACAAAGTATCCATTCCCCACAGCAGTCAGGCAACAAGCATCGAAGGGGGTCAGTTCATAAGAAATAGACCATCCTTTCCAGAGAGGCAGAGCAGCCTGCTTTTATGGGGATTGGATGCTTTGCATTAGTGCCTTCTCTCAGAAGCCTGCTTCACATGGGATTGCAATATGAAACGGCATCAAAAAAAGCTAAGGTCTCTCTTCCTGCACCCCAGACTTTAGCCAGTGACACTTGCCTTTAATGCACATTCCCAAGACAGCTCTTTGTCTTCTGTAATGGAACAGTGTAGGGATACCCCAAGCTCCTGCCTTAGAACCCTGCAAATGTTGCTCTGTCCTACACAGGTTGGAAGGCTTTACTTACCTTCCGTTCCAGGGTCTGTTAGAAAGTTTTCTCTTTTGCCAATGTCATTAGGAGATTCTCTGGCTGAACTTTCAGCCAAGTAACTGCTGCAAAAGTTTATTTCCAGTTATGTTTAAAATGCTTGTTTTGTGCACTATTGGGAAAAGGGCTGCTTATGACTTGGCATTTGCATTGTCTGCAGGTGTTGGCATTCTGTAAAAGACGTTTGATTGCTTCATGATCTGCCGGTGTTCACTGCTCTCTGGCAGAGCCAGTACCAATAGAACACCTGAGAAGATTAGGTCAATTAGTATCAATAGAACACCTGATAGGAGAGTCTCAGGCTCAGGGTGCCACCGTCCAGGATGGCCTTGATACCACGTCCCTCCGCTGAGGTCTGGAAGGGTTTACATCTTTGAAAATAGCTCCTTATCTTCCTTGCTGAGCCACCACAGTAGGGGTACAGCCATAAGTAACATCTTCTCCTGCCTCTTTTTAGCCAATCAAGGACCCATGGAAGGGCCCTTGAAGTTAAAATAGAACAGGCAGGGGCAGGTGCACATTGTTTTTATAGTAACTGGTGTTTGTGCATTTACACCAGAGGTCCTAAATCGTTTAAGATCAAACATGTACCCAGAAAGCACCAAACCAAAGGTGCATTTCAAGTAAACTTTCAAAAAAAGAATCCGATCACATCCCCGTTGTTCCCGAGTGTATTCCGCCACATCCTGCCAAGTCCCAAGCACTCCCATTTTCTTTTATATTTAGTATTTTATGAGAATATATCCTGATTTTATCTAAGCTGATTTTTTTTCATGTTCATGGCATGCTATTTCTACTCATAGTTCAAACCTAGTTCTTATTAGGAGAAAGGGTTTTCTGTTACGGTTTTAGCGCTCATTTCTGTCTCTGATTTCACAGTCTGCGCATCCTCATTGGTAACTTGCCTGATCATTGTCATCAGGATTCCACTCTTTCCCTCTCTGATGAGTCTCCGTTTCCTTAGGATGCGGTGGCTTGCGCTAGAGCTCAGAGGGAGAACTTATTATTTTATGCAGTTGTAAACAGTATTGGTAGGGCTTGGGTTGGGTACCTGTTTGCTTTCACGCAGTGAATTGGTGAGATCCAGAGTCACAGGGACTCCTCTACCACCTTCCAGAAACTTCCTGCCATTTTTTCCACCCATGCGTCCCAACCACAGTCCAGGTGCTTTCTAAGTACGGAGTTCAGTACAAGTGTTCTGGTTTAGAAACCATGGTAAGCCTGGTAGGTATACCCACCGAGAGGAACAGCCTTGACGGACGATACACACTCTAACGTTACAGAAATTTAGAGCTGGAAAGAATCTTTGAGGCTGACTGTAGTCGTACTGCTGCTGCGGTGGCTCACCAGGACGACCAGGATGCATTCTCACACACGCGGACTCGCCAGACCGTAGCCCAGGGAACCACCGTCAGCGCCAGCACCGCGCTCCACAGTGGAACCCCAAGCATCTCAGCTCCAATGTTTTATTGGTTCAGAACTCCTGAGGTGCAGATCATAACATCCCCCACAGAATCCCAACACCTGCAAACAGTACAAAATGCCAGGCCTATGCATCCCTTTTTTGAGCAGTGCACAAAAACAATTATTTTAAACACAACTAAAAACAAGCGTCTACAACAGCTGACTAATCTACTCTTTTGAACTCACAGAACTAAAGTTTGTGTGTACCAAGTTGTGGGTAACTTTTCTGAATGCGTTATTTCTTGGTGAGTCTTGTGGTTGTTCTTATTGATATTTTTTGTGCTTATGACTCGGGGGATCAAACCCAGGCCCCCATGAATAGGGAAATAAACACTCTATCACTGAGTGGCAGTTTCAATGTGATGTGTGTGTGTGTCTGTGCCTGTATGTGTGTCGAGTGTGTGTCTGTGTCTGCCTGTGGTGTGCATGTGTGTTCAGGAGCTCACTCTGTTGCTGTTGTTAACAGTTACGACTTGTATCAATGTGAAACTTATTTTGGTTTTGGCAAAAGGAAAGGAAAGCTCACTCCATGAGTTTCTTTCCTGCAGATAATAGCTAAGAGCAACAGGCACAGCATAAAGAACCGAGCTGGCTGTCCCCAAATGCTTACACCATCGTTACAATGCATTAAATCCACATCCACAAACATATCTCTTACCTGATTTCAATATTGCATCTTCTTTTCCAGTATTTATGCCCTTGATTCTTTCTCTGATCTAATAATATAAAAGGTATGCATGTCTCGGACGACAAGCACCCTCGCCTGAGGCTCCTGTTAGTAGGACTGCTGCTTTTAAACACACTGCTGTGTTGAATTGGGTATTGAGATACAGGATTGTTTACATCTAGACAGTCTCCATGTATTACTAGCCCATAAAACTGTCATGAAGTAGATGCAGGTGTGTATCTCAGCATCGATGGAGACAATATTCATATAAAAGTTGTTTGAGAGTTCCCCAAAACCTATTTGTCTTTGTGATCTAAAAGTGGACCCAGAGCTTCTTCCTGGCTGTCACTTTTATAAGTGCATGTTCCACATGCAAATGTGTTTAGAATTATTTCACCACTAGTCACGTGAGTCTAACCCATACTTTCTAGGCCTTTTCCTATTTACAATTTATGGTAGAATTATCTTTAAATTTCTCTACATGATCTCTCCATTTTAGAAACCTGTGTTGCTCTGAATGCCCTGCCTCGCCAGCCAGCGTCGTGGAAGTCTGATTCATCCTGCCGTGTTTCCCGACAGCTGGGAGTCCTGGGGAGTAATGGCAGGAGCATGCCTCAGCCGGGACCTTGTTGACGTCAGGGGCCTCTCTGTCAGGTTGAGTTGCTGAAAATACCATGAGAAGGTGTCAAAAGTCTCATTTAGAGCAATCAGCCTAGAAAATCATAATTTATTTCATTAAAAACAAGAGGGATATCCATAATATACAGTGGGGAGAAGGGAGCGTGCAGAGGCAGAGAAGAAAGCACTCTCCTCACGTGAGGGCTGTTCAGTAGCCTGCCTCTCATCCTGTTCTCATTGCACCTTGCTGGTTCATGCAGGTAGCAGCCACGGCATGGCAGACAACTCGGGAGCTCCGTGGTCCATGTGTGTATTGTCTGTAAACCCATATACCCTGGGACTCTCTAAAGGTGGCCTATGGACCCAGTGGGTAATAAGCTGTCTGTGCAACCTTGACTACCTACTTAACCTCTAGGCTGTTTCTCCTCATCAGAGATGAGATCCCTGATGTTGGAGAAATCTCAGCTCCTCGTATGGATAGAATCGTCACCAAATGCTCTTGGCTCCCAGGATATCCCGATCTCTCTGGAGGTGTGGAGCAGTGCATAGCAGGCTTGCTCATCTTATGTTTCTACTCAGAAGCCCTACTCAGAAGTTGCTCCTGGCCCAGGCCGTGCCTAACACTGTGCGGCTCTCTGATGCCTCCTGCAAGTAACCACAGATCCTCACGCTCACTTTCGTGTGAACAGGACTGGGCCTAGACACACGCGGCTTATCTGAAAGCAGAATAGAGCTTGAGTCATCCCCAACCCATGCCCTGCTCCTGGACCAGGGCTGACACGGCCTGGGAGGGGCCTCTGGCTCAAGTCCTGCCCTGGCTTTCCTGGCTTTCCCTTGTCACTCTGAAACGGCACTTCCAGAAATTTGGAAATTGCTCCTCTCCCAGTAGTGTCACCCACCGCCACCACACACACGTGGAGCTTGCCAGGAATCGCTTAGCAACGGAACCCTGTGTTCTGCCAGCTTTCTCTGCGTGCTGACAACCTGGATTTCACAGAAGTTGTGTTTTCTAGAAATATTTCTGGACTAGGCCAGGTGACGAAAGGATGTCTCGTCACCGACACAGATGAAGAATGGTGCTGGCCGCCATGTTTATGACCTCCAGGAGGGATGTTAGGTGTTAATATGATGGTAATGTGTCCCGAACAATTTGTTTCTCGTTGCCGGCTCCTGGTCAGGAGCAGACCGACATCAGATAGCTCATAAAGCTGATGACCAAAGTGCCATGTCTGTGAAGAGGCGGCAACTCAGTTTTAACCACAAATACCAAAACCCAGCATAGGACCGATGCCCTACCAGCGGGGTTGGCACCAGTGCTGCCTTAGCAACGCCTGCTCACCTTGTAAATAGCGGTCTCCACTCGTGAGCACAATGAAGTTCATCCTGAGAACTTGAACAGTCCTGTGAGTGATGGATGAGCCATAGCATCAATAGGTCATTGTACCTCAGCTCCCCAGGTCTCTTTACTAAGGCAGTGCGGAGGAGAGGACACACACAGGACTCATCCCACAGCAGACCAGTACAGCCAGTATTTGTGTGGCACTAATACCCTCATCTGGATGCAGCCCCTGTGCAACCATTTAATGCGTATAGAATAATCAAAGGCTCAGAAGCCTCGTTCATCTTACACTGTATGATCTAGTAAGTGTTCAGATTACTATGTAAGAGTACACGTAAATGCCTGAGTCAGCGTGGGATTGGACTTCTTTTCCCAGGGTGTCTTCATGAGGTGATATTCTGGCTAATACCAGAACACAAGCTTGGATAGCTCATGGGTAAATGGAAAGAAGCATCCGTTTTACACAATTTCTCTTGCTGGCCATGGCAGCGAGTGAACTGACGTTCCCACAGGTAAGTTCCCAGACCAATTAAAGTTTTCACACCTCTATTAAGGCTTATTTTACATTCAGATGGTCTGTACCTTACAGAAACGAACCAGCAGACGGGAGTTTAATAGCCAGTTGATTGGCGAGGAGGCCATTTATTTCCTCCCAGTATATGCTCTAAATAGTGCAGGACTGATGTAGCCTTTGGGAGTCACCTGCTGCGTCTGCCAGGGACACCTGTTGCCTGCAGAGTTTTAGATACAGGCGGACGTCCTGCAGCTGTCTGGGTACTCTCCCCACTGTGGGAAAATACTCAACAAAAGCCAGGAGGAAGGAAGGGTGTGTGCACGTGTGGTCCTGCATGAAGCCCGGAGACCCTCACAGCTGCACATGTGGTGTGTGGATGTGAGCGCCTGATGTTAGCGTGATGCGAATGCTCCACTTTTCCCTTCTCTGGAAGGGATTGTTCTGGTCTCATTTCAGTCATTTTCATCCAGAAAACATCCAGACCTCCAAAGCGGGATACGAGTGTCAGATCTGGCGTTCACACAGTGCTCTGGATTCTTGCTTCTCCACCGTCCTATTCTGAAGTCATGGTCCCTGCTGAGCCATCAGATACCAAGGCACCGGGGCTGGAAAGGCCTTGGGGTTCAGGGTCCAGGGGTCTCTGTGTGTCAGTTTATCAATTGATCAACAAATAACCTGATCTCTTGTAAGCCTCTGCCTAAAGATATCATGTTTATATGTCTTTGACTCCGTAGTTTGAGGCTAAACACAGTCCAAATGAAGTTTCTCTCTGTCTCTCTGTCTCTGTCTCTCTCTCTCTCTCTCTCACACACAGACATACACACACACACACACACACATCCAGGAAAAAAGCATCAGACAGTGTGGCTGCCCACAGAGTCTTATGTAAGTAAGACTTAAGGTAAGTCTTCCCTTACCACAGAGTTACTTACCTAAGTAACAGCCAGGAAGTCCTGGGCCCATGCAATCAGAGTCACTTCAGTTCAAGGGTGAATAGCAATGATGGGAGCAGAGAAAAATGAAGTAGTTTCATTAGGAGATGCCTGATGCCAGGAGAATATCTTCCATCCCATGCAGAAGAGATCTGTGCTAGGTCCCATTACTGTGACAAGATGCCTGTCAGAATCAACTTAAGAAAGAAAGGGCTGATTCATGACTTCAGGCCCTCACCCATCACCAAAGGAAAGGCATAGCAGCAGGTGTGCAAGGGAGCTAGGCACACTGTGTACACAACCAGGAAGTCGAGGATGGTTGGGAAATGTGGCCAAACTATACAACCTCAAGGCCCTCCCCCAGTGACACATTTGTTTTCTCCAGTAAGACCCCATCTCAAAGGTTCTACAGCCATGTAATACAGTGCTGCTAGACCAGGGCTAAGTACTCAAACACAAGCCCTGTGGGAGAAATCAACACATTCAAACCACAGCAAGGTCCGACAGGGATTCCAGAGACTGGCTTCGTGGTATCTCATAGGCTGCCCACTGGACAATGGGTATCAAGGGCTGAGGTCGGCGAAGGGAGAGGTGCTGCCCTGATGGTGCCGGAACAATTGATTAACGGGGATTCAGATCTTCTATTAAAACTTAGATCCGGGTACACAGAGGCACGCCCAGAGCACCACAGCGGATTGGCTGGATTTGACATCTCCAGATGTGACTCCACACCGAGGAGAAACCAGTGCAGGCGAAATGGATCCAAACTGGGAGATGAGCAGGCTCCACCTCCAACGAGGACACCAGAAACTTGTGCCTGGAAAAACCACTGAGGTACCATGTCTTTCTGAGGAAGTCTGGCACTTAACGCTAACTCTTTTACGACGTCTTTTGCTTAATCCACAGCCTTGAGGCAGGGTCGCCCTGGGTTAGGGCTCCATGGCCTTGAAGACAGAGTATTCAAAGGAGAATCGTTGCATTTAGGGAAGAAATGACAGCTGGCTCCCACTGTCCTTACGAGGATTCGTAGCATCCCATATCCAGGAAGGGATGAGGTCACCATGACAAGGAACCCAATGGCTGAAGAAGCTCAAGGGGAAGCCATGAACACATTACGCAATGCAAATACCATCCAAAACAGTGCCCTGGGGTCTTGTTGAATTCGTGGTGCGTGAGGAAGATGAGGTAGGCAAGAGTCTCCAGATTTCTTCCGGAATCCCGTAGCCATGCTTTGCTTCTGCAGGTCTCTAACGGGAGCCCTGAAGAACCAGCTGTGCATGGTAATCTGCCCCAGTAGGGTGAACTGTGTGGCAGGTCGTGGGTATACCAAAGGCTCCCAAAGTCATAGGTCAGGCCGGGATCCCCACACAGCTATGGCAATTAGATCGTGTGCCTGGATACTCTCCTCTCATGTCTTTCCCATTTTAAACGAAGCTGATGTCATCCACTCTCCCTGAAAGCAGGTGACACTTACAAAAGGATGCAGTGATTGGGCTGGGCTTATGAGCTACCCAGGTGCAGCCCCACGGCTTACATAATAGGTTCCTAGGCCAACGCACAGCCCAGGACCTCCTTCTTGACTGACCACAGGCTCCCACTGCAGACTCCAGTAAAGAACCCGGTTGCTACCCACAGCATTCCCCAATATGGAAAGTTGATGTCTTTTCCCGCTGGGGACCTACCCAGGAGTTGAGGGGCTGAAGGTCAGTGTGGCCATGCTGTGATAGTGTTTTCGCGGCTCATATTCCAATTAGGAAGCGACGCCTGGGACCATCACAGGTCCTTCACCGTGAGCAAACAATAGCTGGGAGGAGACTAAAGCCTAGGACAGATATTTTGACCAAGCAGAGGCTTTTATTCACTTTCTTGCTGACAGTATTTCAGTATTTCCCAGGGAGTTTAGGTTTTATTACTGGCTTTGAACCTCTGGCGATGTGTTTTCTTAGTTTATGAATCACTCACTGACTGTGAAAACCAGCCTCTCCCCAGCAACTCAAATGGCTGACAACAGGCACTGACAGAGCCCTCCAGGAAGCAAAGAACTCACAGGAGAATGAATGCCAAGGGCTCCCCCTGGGTTCCAACCCGACCTCCCTACATCCCCAGAACCACGCCGAGGCCAGCTAGTGCCAGAGCGTGACATGAGACCTCAGCCAGTCTGCCAGCACGATACTCCGGCAGCACCTCAGCAAACCGGGGTGTGTCTCAGCGCGTTGTCTTCCTTGGGGAGAGGCTAGCTGAGGCAGTTTCGGCTGAAACCGGCCCTCTCTGTCTTCTATTTTAAACCGATGCGTGGACTAACTCCAAATCACGTCCTGGACTTGGACTTCGACGTTCTCTGCCGCCTTCGAGTGGAGTGTTTCTGCCTCGCTGCTTCACAAACATCTGTTAATAATCACAGAGTTCTTGGAAGCCCTTTCTGCCCCCAATCATGTGGGTTTTCTTTAATCTTCCATTCCTCCCATGAGATAGAGATTGTGTCTCATCCAACTGGGTACCTGTAACTTGCCTCATAGCATCTTGCAAGACTTGGAGAGAGAGAGAAAGTAGTATGGCAATTAGCATTGCAAAACTTTCCACTCTCGTTTCTATTTATTAAGCAAATGTTCTTGGAAAGGCCTTTCAATTATAATTTATATATCACATATACATACATATTCTTAGAATTCTACTCAGATTTTTCTGCATAAATTTTGAGGCCTTAAAATGCTTACATTTGCATTTAATTACTCTTCTGATTAATAGAGCCAGTAAAATAATCAAATTATGAACAATTTAAATATGGATTCTTGAAAATGCATGCCAATTCTTTTACCTTTTCATTTCTTAAATGGTGGTTTGGCCTAGAGCATCAGAGACGTGAAGAAATGGGGGGGGTGGGGGAATGTAAATTACCAAACAGCTTAAAGTTAAATGTGTAACCTCTTCTCTCTTTGTTCCTCTAAGAATGTAGACTCCATCTTGGGATGTTGGTTCTGGACAGTCCTCATGATTTCTCTCAAAGAGTCCTGGTGGGAGTACCTGGGAAAAGAGAGAACTAGCCTTAAGCTGGTCCTGATGACAGTGTGTAAGAAGCAGACTCTGTAAAGCAAGGGATTCTGCCATAGGGAGGAGACACACTTGCTTACTCGTAAGTAGACACTCAGCGAGAGGCATCTTCGATGGTGGATTTTAGATGGCGACCCACTATAACTTAGAATCACCCAGAGGAGAGTCGCAAGTGAGGGATTGCCCTGTGGACATGTCTATGGTGGGCCATTCTCACTCTTCATCCACACGGGAAGACACAGCCCAGCATGGGTGGCACCACTGTCTACGCACACGATCCTGAACTACATACGAAAGGCAAAGGCTGGCTGAGCAAAGGGAAGCATCACAAAGGCAGCGTGGGTGCATCCACTTCTCTGGGTCCTGTGCGTGGGTGCGCTGCGGCTGTGGCCTGCCTGTCTCTTCCCCACAGTGAGGGATGATAACCTGGTCTGTAGGCCAAACAAACCTTTCTGCCCTCCAAGTCGCTTCTGGTCAGGATTCTTTATCACAGTAACAGAAAGGAAAGTAAACTAGGAATCATCTTCTCCGCTTACGGTAAAATACCTTCAAATAGACTTCTCAGGGATTTATTTCTATATGTATGGATGCTTTTCTTGCAGGCACATGTGCCATGCTGGCCTCATGCCCTTTGAGGTCAGAAGAGGACATCAGATCCCACTGAGTGGAGTTACAGTTGTGAGCCGCCGTGTGGAAGTTGAGGACTGAACCCGGTCTTCTGGAGGAGCAGTGCTCTCGGTCTCCGAGCCGTCTCTCAGACCCAAATACACCTTCTTTTAAAGGCGAAATCTCTGGCAAGCTTGACACACAAGAAGTGCTTTTCAGTGTGAGCCTCAGACCAACTACGTCCAAATCAACACCGTCTAGAGAGAGTTTAGAGTTCGACCAGGGGAGCACAAACCCAGATTTGGAAAGACAAGCCCTAGGCATTGGCATGTCCCCAAATCCCTGACAATTCTAGTGCATTTTGATTATATCCTAAAAAACACACGTGCGCGTGTACACACACACACACACACACACACACACACACACACACAGTGTTAAGTAAGGAAACCACTTAGACATGACAGCACCTTGGGTGTTGGGTTGGTCTGAACACCCACTCCTGACTGCAGAAAGTGGAACAAACTGTGAAGCGGAGGTCCAGGGCTTTGTGTTTTTAAAACCAATGTGGAGAACACCCTGAGTGAAGCGTGGACTTCAGGTGTGGACTACAGAGGCAGGCTTTAGGGGCAGACTCCAGCTGTGGACTCCAGCTGTGGACTCCAGCTGTGGACTCCAGCTGTGGACTTGAGGTGTCTTCAGAACTTTAGTGTTGGTCACTGTATACTCAATGACATAATTTTTTGTCAATTTGCGTCTATCATAGAAGAAGGAAGAAGAGGAGGAGGAGGGAATGGAGGAGGGAGGAGAGGAGGAGGAAGAGGAGAAAGAGGAAGAGGAGGAGGAGGACAAAGAGGAGGACAAAGAGGAGGAGGAGGAAGAGGAGGAAGAGGAGGAGGAGGAAGAGGAGGAGGAAGAGGAGGAGGAGGAGGAGGAGGAGGAAATGACTCCCTCTCTGTCTGAGGTTCCTTCTTTACTAGGAATGCTGAGTGTGTAGCAGGTAGGAAGAGACCTGGGTGTCAGCAGCTCACATGGGAATGAGGAAGGCATATTTGATCTCTCTGACTTTCTCCCACTTCTGCTTCACCCATTTCCTGACTCCTTGGTTTCAGACCAGCTCCATTAATGTCACCAAAGTCCTTTATCTCCTGAGTCAAGAACAGCTGAGGATGTGAGCTCTCAGCTTTCTCCCCTGCCACCATCCACCATGCTGCCGCTTGCTGCCATACAGCCCTGCTGTGACACGCTCTTATCCTTTCTGAACCAGAAGCCAAAACAAACCCTTTCTTCCATAGGCTGCTTTGGTCATAGGGCTTCACCACAGCAATGGAGAAGTGGCTCATATACCCCACCTGGCCTCTGTGTTGAGTTCCTCAAAGTTCAGTCCTATTGTCTTTGCTGTCTGTCATCTCTTGCAACTTCCAAACATCTACAGTTGGTGAGATTTGATTCCATTTATGCACAGACAACTCCAAACCCTGTTTCTAATGCACGTCCCCTGACCTCCACCGGCTGTCACAAAGGCATCCCACACTAAGTTCTTTCACCTCTAAAGGCATAGTTCTTCTCTGTGATTTCTGTTTGTGCTCTGTGTTGGTCTGTGCTGTGTGTTGGTCTGTGCTGTGTTGGTCTGTGCTGTGTGTTGGTCTGTGCTGTGTGTTGGTCTGTGCTGTGTGTTGGTCTGTGCTGTGTTGGTCTGTGCTGTGTGTTGGTCTGTGCTGTGTTGGTCTGTGCTGTGTGTTGGTCTGTGCTGTGTTGGTCTGTGCTGTGTGTTGGTCTGTGCTGTGTGTTGGTCTGTGCTGTGTGTTGGTCTGTGCTGTGTTGGTCTGTGCTGTGTTGGTCTGTGCTCTGTGTTGGTTTGTGCTGTGTTGGTCTGTGCTGTGTGTTGGTCTGTGCTGTGTTGGTCTGTGCTGTGTTGGTCTGTGCTATGTGTTGGTCTGTGCTGTGTTGGTCTGTGCTGTGTTGGTCCGTGCTGTGTTGGTCTGTGCTGTGTTGGTCTGTGTTCTGTGTTGGTCCGTGCTGTGTTGGTCTGTGCTGTGTTGGTCTGTGCTGTGTTGGTCTGTGCTGTGTGTTGGTCTGTGCTCTGTGTTGGTCTGTGCTGTGTGTTGGTCTGTGCTGTGTGTTGGTCTGTGCTGTGTTGGTCTGTGCTGTGTTAGTCCGTGCTGTGTTGGTCCGTGCTGTGTTGGTCTGTGCTGTGTTGGTCTGTGCTGTGTTGGTCTGTGCTGTGTTGGTCTGTGCTGTGTTGGTCTGTGCTGTGTTGGTCATTTTAACTCTCAACCTGACACAATCGAGAACTATCTCAGAAGAGAGTCTCAGGTAAAGTATTCAAATCAGGTTGGTGTAGTTGTTAGTTGTTGTGGAAGCTCAGCAAGAGAGACAAGGAGGCATTTTCATACATGGAAGCCCTGTCAGACCTCAGCAGAAAGAACCACTGCCATGACAAGCACCATCCTTGACAGTGGAACCCTGAGCGTCTCAGCTGAGGTGTTTTTTATCTATTCAGAACTTCTCAGGTGCAGATCATAAGCAAGCAACTTCCCCTACAGAAATCCAACACCTGCAAACAATATGGAACACCAAGACCTAGGCTACCCTCTCACCCAGCAATACATAAAACATTTTATACATAACTAAAAATGGTGGATTATCCTCTTTGTTAATTGACCCAGCCTACTGTGGGAGGCATCATTCCCTAGGCTGGGCTCAGAACTGTATAAGATAAAGAAGGCTAGTTGAGGAAGCAAGCAGATAGCATTGTCCATTAGTTCTGCTCCTGACTATGGTTGTGGTGAGACCAGGTGTCTCCAGCTCCTGCCTTGTGACTTCCCTGCAATAATGGATGAAATGAGGACACCACAGTAGCCCTGTCTGTCCAACTGCCCTTCTTAGGATACTTTTCTTTCCTTACATACTCTGTTAATTGTGTATACTGTGCTGGAGGCTTATCCCAGGAAGGCAGCATTGGCTTTTCTTGTGCATTAATACTATCACGTGGTAGATGTTTTTGGGGGGATGTGGTATCTAGCATAAGGTTTAAGTTTTTAGAGACGTGCCCTCAGAAGACTCTGGGTTGGTTCCTGTTGAAGCAAACTGTTAAGAATGAGTGTCCTGCATCGATCCAGCTTCCCCTCCCTCCATGTGATGGGTCTCTGTGCATGTGCTCTTGCATATTTTGATATATGTCATTTTCCTTAATATTTGATTTGTTTTCATTTACGTTTTTAATTTTTATTCATTATTACAGACCGGAGGAGTTGTGCATGCAGTAGCACAAGTGTGGCGGTCAGAGGACACCTCTGTAGAACTGGTTCTGTCCTCCACCTTCCACGGTCCCCAGGACTGAGTTCCGGGCTAGAACTGGTCCTCTCCTCCACCTTCCATGGTCCCCAGGACTGAGTTCAGGGCTAGAACTGGTCCTCTTCCGTCCATGGTCCCCAGGACTGAGTTCAGGGCTAGAACTGGTCCTCTTCCGTCCATGGTCCCCAGGACTGAGTTCAGGGCTAGAACTGGTTCTGTCCTCCACCTTCCACGGTCTCCAGGACTGAGTTCAGGGCTAGAACTGGTTCTGTCCTCCACCTTCCATGGTCCCCAGGACTGAGTTCAGGGCTAGAACTGGTTCTGTCCTCCACCTTCCATGGTCCCCAGAACTGAGTTCAGGGCTAGAACTGGTTCTGTCCTCCACCTTCCATGGTCCCCAGAACTGAGTTCAGGGCTAGAACTGGTTCTGTCCTCCACCTTCCATGGTCCCCAGAACTGAGTTCAGGGCTAGAACTGGTTCTGTCCTCCACCTTCCATGGTCCCCAGAACTGAGTTCAGGGCTAGAACTGGTTCTGTCCTCCACCTTCCACGGTCCCCAGGACTGAGTTCAGGGCTAGAACTGGTCCTCTTCCGTCCATGGTCCCCAGGACTGAGTTCAGGGCTAGAACTGGTTCTGTCCTCCACCTTCCATGGTCCCCAGGACTGAGTTCAGGGATTCAGGATTTCCAGCAAGTATTCTACCTGAAGTCACTTGTGCTTACATTTTGATTGACATCTGAATCAGATGTTTTAAAACTTTTGGAATGCATTCATTTTTAAGGGTGCTTATCATTCATACTTTTGATCTTCCTCTTGTTGATATACAATTGTTCTAATTTGATTCTTTAAAATTTAGACTTATTTTGTGACACGGGACATGATATTTATGTAAATTATGTTTATAACAATGAAAATAATGGTTCTGAAATTATTGAGTTTTCCTATAATGCCTGTGAAGCCTGGATTGTTAATTGTATGGCTCGAATATTCTTCTCTGTGATAAATATTTCCTGTCTGATTTATCAATCTCTAACCAAGTTATATGAATAGATTCAACCTATTAGTGGATTTGCCCATATCTTCATATAATTCTGTCACTTTTTTAAAATGTTCTTTGGCTATTTTATTACGTCCATAAATATTTAGACTTTTTATAACCTCCCAGGGAATTTAAACTTAAATCAAGACATAATGGCTCTCTTCATCTGTAACTGTGGTTCCGCCTTTCGGCTCTTTTCTCTGGTATTAATATTGCTATGCCCAGCATCCTGTGGTTGTTCTTCGCCTGGCATCCATCTTTCAATTAATTACCTGAGCATTTCTGCATACTTAGGCCTTAGGCAAGTTTCCTGCAAAGGACATATAATTTAATTTTTAAAATTCCCATCTGGAAATCTTCTTTTACCCGGTAAATTCATGCGCTGAGATTGCAATTACATTCTAATTCTACGTTCTTGTTTTGAACTCTTGTCTTTGTCATTCTGTTCTCTGTATCATGTTTAGTTGTCTCTAATTTGCTTGATATCTCCAATTAGGACAGTGGATCTCAAGTTCAACAGACACGCTGTCTTCTCATGCACAGGACGGACATGGAGCTGTCAGCTCACCGCCCCCCAGCAGGGCGACTGCTGTGGCGTGAGTCGTATCTCATATTGTTGGCTGTATATTAAGTTTGACATTTTGATTATCATTCTCTAGCCAGGACTGGCTTATACTACCCCACTTCCCGCTAGATCAGGGGGTCGCACCCCTCCTCCTGGGTGCTTTCCATTCACCCAAAATTTGACCCCCCTCAAGAGCCTTTAGAGAGGGTGCCTTCAGTTCTTGTTCTTCTGAAGCACACAGCCATTTCACTCATGATTGTGGGAGATCATTCACAGCGTACAACAGCTTTGCTCTCCCCTTTAATGGCAACATTCTACTTCCTTCCGTGGGTATCTTTGGTTTCATTTATTTTAATCAGTTCTGAAATCGTCTGCCCGTGTGCCTTCCTCTCCTCTCCCTCATCCTCTCTCCATTTCCTCGGCCATTCTTATTCTGCTCTTTATGGTGTCTGGAGTCTTTGGATGCAGAAATAAATCACTGTGGCTTCTGCTTCCCATTTACAGTGAGCGGCTGCTTTCCCTGGTGCATGGCAGTGGTGGGTGGGCTTGTGTGTGCGTGTGTGCACAAGCATACTGATATTTGGCAAATTTAGTAGGAACATGACTGAGACTAGTCAAGCAGAGGGAATTTATATAAAATGTACTAACTCCAGCCGCCAGGACACACACACACACACACACACACACACACACACACACACACACACCACACCAACCTTTCCAAGCCATATTCTTTGGAGATTGTCTTGACCAGAGTTGGAAAGAGGGCTGTGAGAGAGGTTTCCTCCCAGACTCATTGCATGCAGACAGCATCTCTCTTTCCAAAGCTGCCCCTCCGTCAGATGTCCTGGCTTTATCCAGAAAGTCTGGATTTGTCTGCAGATCTGTAAACTGACTCCCCCATGGCCACGTTATCCCCTCTCCAATGAGACTGTGAACTATTCGGGGTTCTCTAGAGGAACAGACTGGAAAGAATGGCGGTATATTACAACAGGTTTATTATATTGGCTTGCCCAATATGGGCTTGTTAGTTAGACAGTGCCCACCTGCATGGAGAGAGACTTGAGAATCTGGTAGCTGCTCCATTCCTGAGGCTGGATGCCAAGGCAATTCCAGTCTGACACTGGAGCCCCAAAAGATTCCTGGAAAGCTTCTGGTCTGCAATCCACATTGGAAGGCCTAAGAACCTGGTAGCGGTTGGATCTATGCGCTCACCAGCAAGGGCCAAAGGCAATAGTCTTTTCTGTAGGATATCCATGCATACAGACAGACAGACACACATGCATGTATGTATATATATATACATACGTATGCATTACTAAAGGAAGGAGCTGTGACTCTGGGCGAGGGTCAGCCTGCCGCAGCTGTCCCTGGAATTGCCTTCACAGACCTTCTTGCAGAAGTCTCTCTCTTAGTTGATCCCTTAGTCAAGCCGACAATCACGGCAAACCTTCCCAGGATGCCAGTGGGAGCGTTTGTCTCTATCCTTGGTGCCTGCCCAGATCTGAATTCTTTTTATCCATATTTTTTTTCAACTCCTAAAGGCTTCTTCATTGTGTGAGTGTATGTGTGTATGCATGTTTTGTGTGCACACGCATGTTTGTGTGAACATCTGTGTGTACATACATGCTCATGTGAGTACATATGTAGGTGTATATGCATGCCTCTGTGAGCACATGTGTGTAATGAATGATGATGTGTGTATTGACAAGCATGCTGTATATGTGTTGGTATATGTGTGTGTGCATGCATGCTTGTGTGAGCATCTAGGTATGTACATACATGCTTGTCTGAGCATATGTGTGCATGCCAAGTTGTATGCTTGTATGAGGGCATGTATGTATACATGCATGTTTGTGTTAGCACGTGTGTACATGCATGATCATGTGAGCATCTGTGTGTGTGTACATGCATGCTTGTATAAGAGTATGTGGTATATTTATTCATGCTTGAGTTTCCCCAGGGAGACCAAGGCAGAGCTGGTGCTGGGTGGACTGGGTTGCGTGAGCCTGCACTAGGATCATCTCTATGCTTCCCTTCCTTAGCCCTCCCTCCTGCTCCCCCCCACCCCCGCTCCCTTAGGGATGAGAGCTGGATGACTTGCAACTCTGGCTGCTGGTCTACCAAGAACCCTTCTCTTTATTTTGCTAGGTTATTTTCACTGACCCAAACTTTTCTGTACCAAAGCTCCGACTAAATGTGTTTGCTGAATGTCTCTGCTACAAGTGCGTCCTTGAAGAGTCAGGACGTGAGTCTGCAGACACCTGTGCCACTGTGTTCTGGACCCTAGTGTGCAGATACCCATGCCACGCGCAGTGTTCTGGATCCCGTCTTTCCCTCCCGTGCTGCCTGACTCATCTCCATGTTACTGCACCGCTGTCTTCTGTACACAAACAGCTGCACCGCCGTCTCCTGTGCACTGCACTGTTGTCTTCCGTGCACACGGCTGCACCCCCGTCTCCCGCGCACACGGCTGCACCGCCGTCTCCCGTGCCCACGGCTGCACCCCCGTCTTTGTCGTCTCCCGTGAACACAGCTGTGCATCATTACCATCTTCCGTGCACACACAGCAATTGCGGGCTTTCCCCACATTCTCCTCATCTGCTGTCCTCACAATGGACAGACACACATCTAAAAGCTTCCAAGTCTCTCTGATGGCGACCAATGCTGTGTGTAACCCCTAGAGACCATGAGTCTGTCTCATCCAGAGAGTGCACTGTGCTGGCCTTCAGTAAACAGCACAGGTGCTCCCCAAGGCGACTTCCCAATCCCTTCATTTCCAGGCAGGAAAAGCCCACTTTACATTTCATAACTAGCTGGAAAAGAATATTCTAAGGTTGGATCAAGTAGTTGCAGGAGGTGTGGTTGTAAAAAGTGTCATTGAAAGTGTTCTGTGGTAAAAATCAATGGAAGACATAAGAGAGAGAGGAGTGAAGGCAAGCCAAAACCAAAGGCCAGGAACCAGGAAGCCATCGACTGAGACAGGAGGGACTATGTGAAAACCAGTTCCAGAGAGAAAAGAATAAAGAGCCAGGGTGGGTTTGGCCTGGCAGGCCTGGGTGTCTAGTGAGAACCCTGTGTAAATACAGAGCTATCAAATGGACCTGTAATCTGCGTTTCCTGGGAGACGCTGTGTTAGAGGCAGAGATTCCGGGATTACCCACAAACAGATGGTTTTCAGACTATAGATGAAATTCCTTGGACAGTGTATGGAGAAGAGGGAGAAAAAGTCAAGAAATCTCCAGCCCTGTGTGTCTCAAATCAAGGTGCTTGCTGTCTAGGAAGGGACTAAGAAAAGAGTACACGTGTATCAACCAATGAGAAACGGATGTACATGACAGGCAGACCAGGGAGATAGAGAGAGAGAGGGTGTCCATGACAGAGAGACCAGGGGTGGAGGGACAGAGGGTGTCCATGACAAGCAGACCAGGGGTGGAGGGACAGAGGGTGTCCATGACAAGCAGACCAGGGGTGGAGGGACAGAGGGTGTCCATGACAGGCAGACCAAGGGTGGAGGGACAGAGGGTGTCCACGACAGGCAGACAGAAGTGGTGGCTTCATCTGGAAAGAGCAAAAGACATCTGTGCCAACCACACACAGAGGTCCAGAAGACAGGATAATTGGCAGCTAGGATTCAGGAGGGCTGCATACCAGGGGACACATACAGATGCTCAGCAGTCATCACTCAGTGAGTTGGGGAGGGAAGTGGCAAGTTCTGCCTTGTGCTAGGTCTGAGGACAAGTGGGTATCAGTACAGACAAGCTTTGTGGGAGTTTTCACCTGTGGCACAGAGCAGCCTATGGAGCAGCAGCAGGACAGACAGACAGAATGATCGAGGCAGAGTTTATCAGATAAGGAAAGAAAGTTTGTACTCATAACAAAGTGGTCCAGTACTGGAAAACGGATGCAGAGGAGAAAAAAGGATGGTTAAAGTCTGAAGTAGGCAGAGCCTCAGATCTGCTGTAGAAATGGAGCGTCTACTGGGCTGGAGTGGGAACTGCCCACCTGTGTCAACAGGTAAGAGGGCAGGAGCATATTCCCTTGCTAATGCAAGAATATGCAGTTATGGAAACAGGCACACAGTGATGCTGTCAGAGCTGGCAGTGAGGGGGACCTGCTGGGAACTCCAGGGGAGAAGAACGGGGGAAGCTAGTATCATATATATCCTTTGAATGATACCGAAAGTCCTCCGTGTATGTATGTGTATATATATACATGTATGTGTGTGTATATATATACTATATATAACGTGTGTGTGTGTGTGCATGCGAGAGTGAGCGCTCACACCCAATGCCAAGTAAACATATGCAGAATATCAATTCTATCCCTGTGTGTGTTTGTGTTCGTTATGTATTTACACATCGTAACGTTACACATAAACCTATTTTATACATATATATAAGTATATAAATACACACACACACACACACAGATACAGTTGCCTCTCTCAGGGAGAAGCTCATGCTGCTGTACATGACTGAAAAGGACTCAACCATCAGAATAATAATGCGTAATTATCTCTCCAAGAGTCTCACAAGCACGGTCACTTTAAATAGGAGAGGGCCAGCTCATGGGATAGAAACAACAAAAGCAAGCTGAGAGAGAGACAGACAGTGAGACGGAGAGACAGAGAGGGAGAGGGAGGTGTCCAAGCTGCAGTGTGAAGGGAGCACTTTGGGAGAGCCCAGGCGACCGCCCTGAACCGTGAGGTGAGTTTGCTCTCGGCCTCCCTGAGAGCATCCGACATGGCACCTGTACTGCTCACAGACTGGAGATGCTGCTGAGTGTTTCCATGGAGATGAGGAGAAATGGAAGCCCAGAGATGGTGAAGAACGGTTCCACGGACACTCTGGTTAGTGAGCGAAGATTCCAGAACGTGGACTTGAGTGTCTTCCTTTGCACGACCTAAAAAGCAAAGGGCTTTTAGAAATAGAACTTTCTGGAAATCCTGAAGCTATAAAATTGCCTTTTTCTCTTTGGACCAAGGAAGATATGTTGAGGAAATGTGAAATACCCTGGTTCCTCAGAGTGCTTTAAAGACCAGGTCTCAGTGGGCAATTTCAATCAGTCATCCCTGGAACTGAATAAACACAGCCATAGAGAGGCGTGGGAAGTAAAGGAAAGGTTGCCCTCCAGCTGGAGCTGACAACAGCTCAGTTTCAGCAGATGAATACATCACCCAGTGAAGCGTTCAACTTTTCCTGGTGTTTTATTTCTGATGCCTTTGTGAGTGGTGAGCTGAGCAAGCCTGGCCACCATCTAGCAGGGCAGGGAAGATGCCTGGCAGGCACCCAGGGTCTGCGTTGAACCCAGTAGCGTGCGGCTTTGTGCCCTGGGCATGGCGTCTCCTGTAGCCTTGGTCTGTGTCACTCAGATCAGAGGTAACGAGGCCTGTCCTGTCCCGGGTGTGTGACGAGAGGAAACACAAATGGAAGACTTAAGGCAGAATGGGTGACCTTTCTCCTCGACTGTGTTGTGAGGGTGAGGGGTCTACACCTGTATCCCCTATCCTCTGCTCCAGACCCACGGTGTCCTCACAGTGAGCAGCAAGTCCCGCTGCTGAGCCTACAGAGGGAGGGTAAGCGGGGGATGTTTGCGTGTCACCGTAGGATACAGTACAGCGTTCCTGATTTGACACAGGCCTGCTGTGTTTCATTATTCCCCTGAACAGCCAAATCTTGAGAATTTAAAGAAGAGAAGACTGAGAGTTGAAAAGACATTCCATAGCGTTAAGGACAGGTGATGGAGACAGAAAGCCGGGCTCTGCACTGTGGCCAACAGCAGAAGCCATCTCTTATCAATAACCTGGTGAGTGATCTCTGCATTGGATGCTGTGTGTAGCCGAGGTAGAGATGAGGAGCCTCCTGCCTTTTGTGATGCAGCCTGAGAGGGGAGGGAAATGCTATGGAGGGGTACTTTCAGCACATGAGCACGCGTTCAACCAAGTCCTCGGCAACAAGACAGAAAGCCACATTTCAAACTATAAACACCCTGTGTCTGTAACAACAGTTGTCTTCTTCTGACTTTTAATAAAACATATTGGTGAACCTTCTGGTGCCCTGAGTGTTGTTTTAAAGCTCATCAACCAAGTGGTAAGGGTCTGACACCTGGAGAACTAGTAGGGGAGGAAGATGTTAGCGCCGTCAGTCTCTGCTCGAGAGATGGTGAAGAGTGGGAAACTGCACACACGTGCGCACACTCATACACACGCATGTGACGTTGGCTCTTCTTAAAATCTTTCTGCTAAATTTTCTTAAATGCTTACCTTTAACAAAACGCCTTTTGACAGACCTTTTAAACATATCCACTGTATTTCTTCTTCCCTCCCCTCATCCCTTTCCACTCAGTGCAGAGTGAATCTCTTGGGCACCCACATCCAGGACCAGTACAGACAAGTCAAGACAGAGCTGCAGTGTGATCTCAGCCTGCGCGCTGATGACTAGCCATGGACTGGTCTCGCCATGCCCTGCTCCCATTGACAACGGTACAAGGACTTGGTTGTATAGAAACTGCAGCCTGGAGCACAGAACGCGGCTCGAGCGAGGGCGAGGCCTGCATTAGGAAACCACCCCACACGGCTCCATCTGGAAGCGGGGAGGCTAGCAGTCCCCACCAGAGCCTCAGCGGGCCACACTTCCAGCTTGAACACAGACCTCTCTCTTCCCACCAGGGTTGTGCAGTGCACAGCACATGACTCTGGGGTGAAAAAGATCTCTGGCATTGAATCACCTGGTTCTTTATCCTCTGTTCCAGAGTCAGCTTCTTCATGGAGGAAAATAAACCCAGCATGCTGACTACCTCAGCAGGAGTATCTTCTGGGTGCTGTGTGTGCGAGTGTTTGCCACAACACCACAACACCGTGAGGGAAGGTGTGGCGAGGACCTGCTTACCCTGTGCCGACAGGTTCAGCGCTGGCTTTCATGCTCCACTGTCTCTGTCCTCCCAGGCCCGGTCACCCCACTACATCCTGGCGGCCACCCTCTCATGGAAACCTCCATCCCTCCTCCTCCCGCATCCCTAAAACTCCAAGGTCCTGCGTCAGCTGCCAGGTGGTTAACAGGGTCCAGAAGGACCAAAGCAACCCCATGAGCCCCTTATGAACTGTCATGGTCCTCCTCAACCAACTCACAGCTCCACCCTTCAATCCCACAGATCTCCAACCCCAGTTACTGAGTGGTGATAAAGCCCTTGACCGTCCCTCCCCGGCCCGTCTCCCCACTCCTCCCTTCTTGGTGCCTGTTCTACGTTAAACCCATGGCCTTGCCCAGGCACCTGCCAGGATGTCACAGCCGCGGTGCAGCCCACCGGACCCCCAGTGCCTCCCCAAAGCTCAGTGTCAGCTTTCCAAATCGTACCAGAAGTGTCACTGTGCGGCATGGTGCCTGGCGACGGGCAGACATCCCTCCCGAGTGCAGGCTCTGCCCCTCAGTGTCTGTGTTACCTCTGCATTTTAAATGTGCCCTTCTTGCCTTTGCCTGTGTGCTCTGAGTAATGCCTTACTGAGAGCCTTCGTCCCGCTGGCCAGCCTCGCCCTTTGCATCTGCCCAGGTGTTTGTTTGCCATGTTTGCTTTTAGACATAGAGTTGTTCCCTTGGCGATTTACACGTCGATGCAAGCTGATGATTTTATCTTCTCATACAAACACTCTCCTTAATATTTATCCACCAAGTGGACAGCGCCGACACAGTCTCTTGGCCTGGATTCTTTTTCTTAGCTCTTGATGCTTCCCTTTCTTTCTAAATTTCTCTGTACTGACCACTGTTTTCTCTCAGGCTCCTTCCAGGCTATTTTGTGTTGTCACTGTTCCCTGGACACGTGGGGCTTAAGTATGTGAAGCATCTGCCACAATTTACAACACAGCAAACAATGAAGCAAAATTAGCGCTCCTAGTTTTCTGGGTTTCTGAAAGAGCCCTTATCCCTTGCTGGTTTTATTAGTGGTGTGTATTCACTGCCCACCGGTGCCCTGCGGACATTTGCATGTGAGCACACCACAGGATCTGACCAAGGATTCTTCCCTTTCTCCCACCTCACTCTCTTCCCATTTCCCAGGCAGTTTTGCTTCCAGTTTCATATATATGCACATATATATATGTGTGTGCATGTGTGTATACACATATCCACCTAGTATATGTGTTTGTACATGTGTATGCATATTCTGCACATTCACAGACTGCATGTATATAAAGTACAGGACATAGTCGAGACACATTGGTTCTTTATTTGCTTTCTCAAACTCATCACTACAGGCACCTTTTTTTCCCAGCAGGGTTTCTCTGTCGTAACTCTGGCTGTCCTGGAACTCACTCTGTACACCAGGCTGACCTCGAACTCACAGAGATCCGCCTGCCTCTGCCTCCCGAGTGCTGGGATTAAAGGTGTGAGCCACCGTAACCTGACTGATATGGGCACTTTTTAAGGATTTATTTATTTTTATTTATGGGTAAGTGTTTGTCTGTGGGGTGTGTGTGCATATCAGTGCAGTGACCCAGAGGCCAGAGGAAGGTGGTGGATGCCCTGGAACTCGACTTACCCTCTGGAGGAGTGGTGCATCCTCTTAACTGCTGAGACGTCTTTTTAGCCCCACTGTGGATATTTTTAAATACACACGTTCTATGCATATAAAACTCTAGGATCCTCAGATGAGAGAAAGCATGAGCCGTCTGGCTTTCTGAGTCCGGCTAAGATGAGGATCTGGAGATGTGTGGTACCACACAGATGAATAGTACCACACAGCCAGCATGCGTGTGCAGGTGTCTCCGTGATGTTAGACTCCACTTGTCAAGCTCACGGGCCTTTCACACAACGTGCAGCTTAGACTCTAAGGTAAGTCCATCTCTGTCTACAAGCCTTAACTATCCTGTTAGCTGCCGTGCGTCAGAAAGGTTGCCATGCCCCCTCAGCAGAGCCCTGCCGCACTGTTCGCTGCTGCCAAGACAGACTGGTCACTGGTACCATGGAGGGGATGCATGTGCATGTGGAGGTCAAAGGTCAACTTCAGGTGTTGCTCCTCAAGAGATTTTGTTTTGTTTTGTTTTTTGTTTTAAACAGGATCTCTTAACTGGGACCTGAGGCTCACTGACTCAGAGGACCTTATCGCTCCATCTCACTGATGGAGAGGACTCCCCATCTCCACCTCCATGGTGCTAGGATTGCAAGCAGGGCACGGCACTCAGCATTTTACAGATCTGAGGGTCTGAACTCAGACTCTGGAGCAGCAAGCACTTTACAGACAGAGCTGTCTCTCCAGCCCCAGTTCCTCGGATGTATCTGAGATCAGGCAATTCCCAAAGTCAGCTGCTCTCAGCCTGCAGCTGGAATCTCTCCAAGGACAAGCCCCCTTCTGCATGGTACAGCCTCAGCAGCGTGCCTGTGGGAACTGAACACAGGCTGGCTCTCCGAAGCAGACTTCACCCACAGCTGGAAATAGACCCGAGATCCGCCAACCTCAAACGACAGGCTTCCCTGCTCACTTCCTCTAATGCTCAGAGATTTTTATCGTGCATTTCCAACTCACCCTTTACCTTCAGATTCTGAGCTGGCAAACAACAAGAACGTGTGTGAGTGTGTGAGTGAGTGTGTGTGTCTGTGTGTGTGAGTATGTGTCTGTGCATGTGCATGTGTGTGTATGTGAGTGTGTGAGTGAGTGTGTGTGTCTGTGTGTGTGAGTATGTGTCTGTGCATGTGCACGTGTGTGTATGTGTGTGTGTGTGTCTGTGTACAGGTGCATGTGTGTGTGTGTGTGTGTGCAGGAGTGTGTGCATGTGCAGGTGTGTATGTGTGTGTGTGTGCATATGAGTCTCTGTGTGTGTGTGTGCAGGTGTGCTGCACTTTTGCTGTGAGGTCAAAACTAGACCGCAGTCCTGTGAGACAGGAAGTCTAGTTAGTAAGTTCTGTTTCTTGGTTTCTTCTGTCTAAACCTGACTTCTGTGTGTAGAACCAACAGAAATGTGTATATGAAACTGTGAAGTTCCCCAGTGACTGTCACAACTCCAATAGCCCCAAACCTGACAACTTGCTAAAGGCAGAACCAGGAAATGAGACTGAACACTGCTGTTCACGCTCTGTGGTATTATCAACCACTGTTACACCCTAATGGAACTCCTTCTGATACAGATGCTCCATGCAGTTCCCCATGCCCACGAACTCACAGCGGCTCACGCACAGAACCGACTTAGAGCGTTAGCAGCGCTGTATCTAATGGGCGTGGTCACGTCCTGAGCCCATGTATCTAGGAAACCCAGGCATCTTCTCCATCCCTTTCTTCCTTATCCACGATGAGATCGGAGGCAGGGGCTCGCTCCTTCCTGCTCTTTGTTGAGGTTCCCAGAGCAGCAAGGGACTGGGATTTACAGTTCTGGCCTCACCTATCATAAGCACACCCTCTTGGCGGCACAGACGGCCGAAGTACAATGAGCTACACTCCCAGACCAGCACTGAAGCAGGGAAAATCAGGAACACAGGTAGAGACACAGCCACATGCATGCCTACTCTTCCTGTGTTATTCAAATGTCTGTTATTATAACAAACAACTGAAAGAATCAACTTAAGAAGATGAAAGGTTTGTTTTGTTCAGCATTTTGGAAGCTCCAGTCCCTGATAGATTGACACTGTTGCTCTTGGGTCTGGCATAAATCAGCAGATTATGGTGGTCATGTGTTAGAACATGCCACTCACCTCATGTGTGGCCCACATGTCAGGACACGACACCCACCTCATGTGTGGCAACCACAAGGCACAGGGAGCAAAGGACGAGTCCCACAGTCATCCTCCAGGGCAGGGCCCTCAGTGGCCTAGAACCTCCCTCTGGGCCCAGACTCCTAAGGGCTCCACGGTCACCATAGCGCTGCCCTGGGAGCCCTGTGGACAGTCTAGAGCCAGGCTGTAGCAGCCGGCGCATAACTTTGCGTTTTACAGAAATCTTCGATCAGCAGCCTCCTGCTCTCGGCTTCTGTCCCCGGCCTCTGATAACCTGTGAGACTGGATGGTCTGATGGGATCTGGTTTCAGAGCAAAATCCCTGGGTCCGGCCCTGTGGCTTTGCTTAGTCACTAACCCAATTTGTTAAGGTTTCTATGAATCACATATCAGGGAGGCGCATGGGCTTGCACAGATACCTACAACGTAGCACTGGGCTTTAATTTCAGTTCTGGGGTACGTGTGTGTGCCCAGATATCAAGGAGAATTCTAGGCCTGCCCAGGGATCTACAGAATAGTAATAGGGTAAGGGTGGCTTCAGCAAGACCTTCCCGGGGCCAAAGGAGGGGGAGCACTTCCACACCCAAGCCCCGTCCCAAACAGATGGCATCTAAACTGTGAGATTTGCTAGTTAATCTACTAATGTGCAGCTCACTCCCAAAGTTACAAATGTAAGAAAATAGTGTGTCCTCAGAACCAGAAGGAGACTGAGAAGTGAGCTGGTTCGGGGGCCAGCGCTGAGCACCCGGACAAGAACTTTCCGGAGGCCTGTGGTCAGAACACAGGTTACCACTAACACTGACATAGACCACATGTCCAAAGGCTGTTTTAGAAAGTAGAGTTCATGCTTGTGGGACAGTTATTGAGAAGGGGGAGGGAGAGAGGGGAGGGAAGAGTAGAGGGAATGGAGAGGGGAAGGTCCATCTCCAGCTGCTACATTTCAGTGGTGAGAGCATCTGAGAGCCCCGCCCCCACCCCCTAAGCTTGCTTTCCAGGGAAGGATCTTCCTGGTGTAGTTCCCATTGCCTCTTTAAGGACAAACAGCAAATTTAACCAATAGACTCATTCATTCTTCAAGATCAAATCTCACTGAAAAAATCTTCCTAGACGGAGCAGACATGAGTTATTTTTATTTTTCCAAACAGGGTTTCTCTAAGTAGGGTTTCTCTTGCTGTCCTGGAACTCACTCTGTAGAGCAGGCTGGCCTCGAACTCTGAAATCCTCTTGCCTCTGCATCCTGAATCCTGGGATTAAAGGTGTGTGCCACTGTTGCTCAGTGAGTAATTTATTTTTCCTTCCTTCCTTCCTTCCTTCCTTCTTTCCTTCCTTCCTTCCTTCCTTCCCTCCTTCCCTGCTGCTGCTGCTGCTGCTGCTGGTAGTGAGAATGGCGGCAGCAGCAGGGGCTTGAACCCAGGGCTTCATGTTTGCTGGGGGACACCACTGCTATGGAGCTACATCCCAACGCAGGAGGAAAGCTGTACAGACCCCACTCGTGTTATAGCTGTGTTTCCTGCTTTGCTCTAGAGATCCAGCCTCTGCTCTCGTGTGGAGGGCAGCTGGCACACCCCAGGCAGTTTTGTCAAAGAACAGTTTCCCCAACACAGACCCAAGGTGAGTAAGATGTGGTCCTTGCACTGAGCTCTCGGTAGAGTCCGTTCAGTGGACGCTGCCAAGCCAGGGGTAAGACCCGGCTCATCGGTGTCCCTTCTTCCCAGCGTTCACCACAGCTTCACCTATCCGCCATGATGCCAGCCAGCTCTGCACGTCTGGCATGGAAGCAACACTTTTCATGTCAGTCCCTTGGCCTCTCGCCGGGTTCCTCTCGTCCCAGGCAGTCAGACTCCAGCATGCAAAAGGCATTACTTCGGTTTTTAGCTGGAAATTTTACTCTGGCCAAAGTACCAGCTCTTTCTCATGGCTTGTGACGAGTGTGGCGATGCTGCTTCCACCCCTGTCTTCTGCTGGGTACCACCTTGCACTGCCTCCCAACATGAGGACCACCAGTGGGTGCCAGAAGCCGGCTCTAGTCTCTCCACAAAAGGCAGCACACTCTTCTCTTCCTATCTCTAACTTCCTCTCTGAGATCCTGTGGGCTCTGAGATCTCCTTACTATAGTAAGTCTATCAAGCTCTAGCATAAATGGCTGTGTTCTTCTTTACCTGGCTGGTAGAGGCAGGGCCACATAGCACCCTCTGTTATGGCACCAGGGGTTGGTAGCTACTGGATCACGATGGCAGGAGAGAGAGGCGGGCTTCAGCACCACGCTGGGCCGGGCCTCAGCCCATAGTTCATGCATGTGTGGTCCTTTAAATGGCGGGTCCTTGGTACACTAGTTGAAAAGCCTGCCAGAATAGTACCCACTTCCTCTGTCTTTACGGAAACTTTTTTAACCAATATTAGCTAATGGACCTTTACTGACCTTTACCCATCCCTCTCTGATTAACCAGCTTTAGATAGACTGATTGAAGTATCTAGTAAGCATAGACCAATGCTATTGGAACTCCTCTTCTGCACCGCCCTGCTTTCTCCATAAAAAACAGCTTCCCTGCACAATAAATGGATTTGCACCATGGAATTGAACCAAGGAGGTGTTCCCCAGAGTCTGTTTCTTGGGTTTGTGACTCTGCACCGCTCACTCCCTTGGGAACTCTGCACCCACAAAATCCACAACCAGGGTCTACAGACATCCTCCGAGTGCTGTGGAAAGAACAGCCGAGGAAGACTGCAGCTGACAGATGTGGAGGCTCTCGCCTGTCTCCATCCTCCACACAGAAAAGGATCATGCTGAACAAACCAGAGAACACTGCTCAGAGATGGACAGGGGCCTGACTCAGGCAGTCAGTCCTAGACACCGAGGGGAGACAAAGCCTAAGGGTCAGAAAGAGCTTCACCAGGGTCAGCTGAGGCTCTGCTCCTTCTACTTGCTCACCAGCCCCAGCAGGAGACAAAGCTACTGCAGCTGGCAAGATCGGGTCCTTGAAAAGGGCTGCAGAAGTTACATGGGAAGCCAGGAGGATGGCTAGACGGGGGCAGGAAGGAAGCTGAACAGTCAGAAATGGAGAGCCGTGGTCTCTGGGGAGTGGACTGCTTACCACACCGCCGTGGGATTGATCTCCAGACCCACAAGAAGCCAGGTGGGCAGCAGGCACCTGCTACAGCAGCGCTGAGGAGGCGGGCTTAGGAGGTCCCTGGTCTGTCCAGCAGCCAGCCTAGACTGTCAGTGGAGTCCAGTTCAGTGAGAGACCCTGTGTCAAAAAGCATAGGGTGCAGAGCAATTGGGGAGAACACTTGATGTCAACCTCTAGCCTGCACATGATGTGCACACCTGTGCACACACCTGTACACCCCTGTGCACACCTGTGCACACCTGTGCACACACACACAACAATAAACAAGTAAATAAGTGAGTGTGGAGAGGGCAGCAGGGCACCTCCAAAGAAAAGCTTGTGGCAGCCTGGCGCAGGGGCGTAGAGCTGGGAGGTGCACAGGCTCAGGACAGCAGAGGCTGGCCCTATGGGGAGGAAATGAGCCATGGGGGAAGTGTCAAGTGTCTCACTAGGAGGAGAGTGACAGGAATGGCCGGCTGGGCCTGCAGAGAGCCAGGCTTGGATCCGAGCGTCCCAACAAGCTGAGAGTGGGTAACTGGATCAGAAACCCCGTTACCCACCTCAAGCCCTCCTGAAGAGTCTCTTCTTTAAAAGGCTGTCTTATGGTGCGTGTGTGTATGTGCATGTGTGTGTGTGAACAAGGGCTTTGCTAGCTCCTCCTGGGCTTTCCACCCTTCCACCCACACCCTCCAATGAACCTCCAACATAAAAGTTTCATTTACTGAAAAGTTTCAATAATCTCCAAACAAACCTTTCTGTAACTCCAGAACTAGCAGGGAACAAATGGAAAATGGAAAGGTTCCCTACAGTGATCCCTCTGAAGAAAAAAAATTATCTTTCTCCAAATTACATGCGTGGGACCTCAAGAGAATAAAATACAGAACACCCTGGGAACCCATTAGATAATTCCGCAAAAGTCTGTCTCAAGCATACGTATTGGCTTTTGAGATCAATCAGTCACTTGATATGAAATCTGCTTCCCAGGGTCATCCTAGACATCTGCCTCTGAAGTCACAAAATAACCTTGAAAGAGTAGTCTTGGGTATGCAATTTGCGGCCTTTGTCCAAAAGTTTAAAAGTCTCTGTAAGTTTCTTACAGTGGGTTGTCTTAAAGCATCAGCTGTTGACACTTTTTATTTCAAACCATCTTTGACCAGCTCCATCAACAGGGAGAGCTGCCTATTTCACCCCCTGCATCTTCCCCTCTGAAAAGCTCAGAAGCAGTGTGTGCCTGGGCTGTAACTGCAACAGCCCTCCACTTTGGGACCAGCCTTCCATTCCCTGGAAGTGTAAGCACAAAGGGAATGCCTCCCACTGGTTACCACGCACTCACTAAAGCTTCCCTTTTAGAGAGCTGTCCTCTGACCACCACGAGTGGGTTTTACAGCTGCAGGGCATCTGCCAGCAGCTCCCACAAGGCACTTTAGTGAGATCCGAGGGCCTCTGGTCCATGACAACTGGAGTCTCACCCCTGGGTACAGGAACCCCTGAGCAGGGTCTGTAGGCTGAGGCTCCTGACAGACACACTCCCACAGAGGCCGTGCTGTGTCTACCTGCCTCTACAGAGGGAACTGGCACAGCAGTTTGACTCTATTCTGCTTTTCCACTTCACAAACCCAAGATCCTCTCTCCCTCTTCCTCAATCGGATATGATGACCTTCAGGATTCTTCCCTGCCGCTGCTTTTAGTCTAAACCTTTTATTCCCCAGGCAGCAGCTGGCTCACCCACACCCATCCATGCTTCTATCTGGAATACTGATGTAGAGCAACATGCCAGGGATGTTCTTGGGGAACACCTACAGCCCAGGGAGCTTGAGAGAGGCGTTCTCCCGGTTTTCACGGTGGGCACTCCATCCTGCCTTTCTCAAAGGTGATGTTTTGAATCCCATCTGTGACTGAAAGCAGCGTGGGGGAGCACTTCTTTTCCCTCTCTCTCCAGATGAGAGAGCCCCTCCCCCACCAGCCAGCAGCACAGGTACCAACAATGGCTTCATCTTAATAAAGCCTCACCTATGGATTCTGCTTTTGGGAGGCCTACCCTGGCTCCCAGCCCTCTCCTGACCTACAGAAAGCACAGTTCTGATGGTACATCCACTGTCTGTGGAGCAAGAGCCTGTCCTTCTACAGAAGGTGCCAGGCAACTGTCCTCCCAAATAGTCGCTCGGGTTTCAGATCAGGAGAGACATGAAGCCCGCACCTGGTTTCTTTTGAATGCTTCCTGGGACCCACAACAGAAGAAATCCCAGGAGAACCACGAAGCTCCCTGATAGCAAGTTAGTAAGTTAGTACTTGCTCACGTTCTGGCTTGAGAGAAGGCCAATGGCTGCGGAAAGACTTTCTGATACAAATCTATGAGGCTATAACTTTTTCCTCTTTTGGATTTTAAAAGCACTAATCTGTTCAATAATTCATCTTTTTCTTCCTTCAACCTTACTAAATACTAAATAGATGAAAATTAAATATTTGAAAAGTGAACATGGATGGAGTCACCCAGAGAGGTGTGGCCCACCCAGTGCCTCCCAGACACAGGACAAGATGTGGTGATAGCAGAGCCAGGTGTGACTGCTCCCCTGGGACCAGCCCGTGGGTCAGGTGAGCCTCTGGCCCTGTGTCTTCACCTCTGAGCTGTTGACCATCGTGGACTGCTCAGCCTCACAGCCTGGAAAGCTGTCACCACCACCTCTGATGTGTGTTCTCAGCCCTCCTCAGGGAGAGGAACAGGATGCCAGTAACCTACAGCAGGGCAACTTCAGTCTTCCTGCCTGGTAAGTGATTGCTTTTCTCACCTTAGTTGGTCTGAGCTAGGAGACTTGGGTGTCTCTCTCATCCTGCTTCCTGCAGTGTGATTTTCCTCCAGTGGCTTCTGTGGTGGTCTGAGAGACGTTCTCCTACAGATCTTGGGCATTTCAGTCCTTAGTTTCCAGGTGGTAGAACTGTTTGAGAAGGGTGAGGAGTGTGGACTCTGGAGGAGGTTGAGGGCTGGCTTTGAGGTTTCAAAAGACTTATTCCCCGTACATTCTGCCTCCTGGTTACGATTCAATACGTGAGTTTTCAGCTATTCCTACAACTGTGGCTGCACTCCGCCAGCGTGGACTCGAACCGTCTGGAGCCAGAAGCCCAATTAAACACCTGCCTTTTGTAAATTGCCGTGGCGGCGGTGTCTTATAGACAATAGGAAAGTAAGGAATCCCATTTCCATGTAGTTGATCTGTCTGTGTGATGCTCCACAGTGCGGACCTGACAGGATCTAGAATCACCTGAGAGACAAGTCTCTGGGCAAGTCTGTGGGGAAATCTCCAGATTAGGTCAATTAAGATGGGGACCCACCCTAACTGCAGGCGGTGCCCACACATGCTGGGGTCTGGGCTGAACACAGCATGGCACTCATCGCTGCTGGCTGGCCGTGGGGGGAGCAGCCGCCTCAGGCTCCCACTGCTCTGACTTCCACTGTTAACTGTGAGCCGGCACAAACCCTCCCATCCTTAAGGTGCTCCTGTCAGGGATTCTGTCACAGTGAGTGACAGCCCCACCCTCCCGTTCGAGGCTCCACTAGGTCACAGATTCACAATTGTTGTTAAGCAGAAGAACTTCGTTTTCTTTAAATAAGAAGCTCACCTTGACTGGGAAGTGTGAGCGTCTTTAAACAAAGCATCTGAGGCTTTCAGTGTCCACACGAGTAGAGACAGGCTTCCAGAACCTGCTGCCACATCCAGGAACTCATGATCTTCCTCACAAGCAGACACCCAAGAACAAGCCTCTTGAATTCAAACCCCACCAGGGAGGCAGCTCTGAAGCCACCAAGCAATGAGTGTTGCGAACTTCGGACTGCGAGTGCTGGTGTTGCTGCCAAACACGCCCTGCTCGGCGAGGGTCCAGGAGCCAGCCACGCTGCCACTGACCCAGGGACTCTGCATCAGCAGGGAAGGGGCACCATTGGCTCCATCCAGCTGTGTTCCCCCTATGGCTTTCATGACTCCCATAGGACCTTCACTCTTTGCTATAGACCTGACGCCTCACATGCTGACCCAGCAAGCAGTGGGTTCTGGGGACAGTGACACCATTTTAATGGGGTAGAGTCAGCTATAAGCTTACTTTCCAGAGCCTGGTCTGGAAACACAAAGAAAATGCTAATTGGTGACACAGATTCCTCTTTCATGTTTTATTAATATCTGCACCATATTTGTAAAGTAATTTGCATAATACACTAATTCTCCCTAAGAAAGGGGGGGGGGAGCCCCATGTGAACAGAATCAGCACTTTGTGCCTATGTCTCAGCTACAGAAGACTTCAGACTCTTGGTTGATTTTGTTTTTTCAGAGCTGTCCCTCTTGAGGCTTGGGTTGTATTTAGAAATCTGTCAAGATTGCATTTTCAAATCTACTCTTCGGGATAGGCTCATTAGCAACATTCAAGGGGGTCCTCGAGGGTCACGACCTTGCCTTCCGGGATTTGGACATAGTCAACACCAATGGGTCATAGCAAGATGAGCTGGGAGAACTGGTGCAGCCAAGGAGCACAGACCCAGGGACCCTGCATTCAGCCAGCAGCAGTGGTGGGCACCAATGACTCCACCCAGCTGTGTTCCCACTGTGTCTTTCGTGCCGGAAGGCTTGCCAGACCTCATCTCCTGCTCCTGCACTTCACCGGACTGATGCCCTCTGTTCTTTGGCCGTTTCAAGTGTGCATATACCACACCCTGACTGCTCTACCGTACGTGCATATACCACACCCTGACTACTCTTACCCCAGCCTTCTCTTTTATTACCCCACTCCTGTCAATGCCACAGCTTGACAAGTCCCTTTCCCAGACTTACCTCCAGCAGGTTTTTAGTGAAGCATGGATCCCACCTACAAGCCTGTTTCTTCAGTACAGAAACACATCAAAACTCTTCTATAACTTTCCAGGGGTCTGTGACTGTGAAGGCAAAGATGACATCTTCCAGTTCCAAGGCACCCAGGAGAGATACCATTCAAGGTATCTCGGATGTTATGGCTGGGCACCGAGGCTGCAGTTTCTTTTAGAGATCCTCTGTCACACTGGCAGTGACTTCCCCACACTGCGCGGAAGGGACTGTCTTGTTGTTGACTGTTTCTCTATTTATTGCTTGTTTCATGAGACAGAGTCTCACTGTGAATCTTGGCCGTCCTGGAACTCGCTACATAAAGCAGACTGGGCTCAGACTCACAGAAATCCACCTACTTCTGTCTCCTGAGTACTGGGTTAAAGATGTGTGCCGTCATGCCTGTCTTACTAACAAGACCACCGAGGCAGATGTCAGAGATCTCCATATCACAGTCAAATGTTGTGTCTGTGGTCAAAGTGCCTCAATTTCAGCATAGGATGTGACTTCTGGTAAAGTCAGTGTCAGGATCCACGGTGCAGGTGTTTGTTGTTTTGTTTTTGTTGGAAGTTTTCATTCCAGAGGAACGCTACAGCCAGCCGTGCTGGAAGTAGGCACTCTATGGTCAAAATATTCCTCAGGACAGCAATTTATGCTAGCACTATGGAAATTGTGTCTTCCTCATGATACAAATAAGTTAGTGTCACAATATTTGATCCGTCTGAAATGTACTTTCGTGTAAAAGAACATTTCATCTTCGGATCCAGCTGCATGTCTGTTCTAGCAAAGGATCACATTCAGAGGCAGGTGTGATTTAGACGGAATGCAGAAAGCATGTCAGTCAGGCTGGTCCTGTCCTCGTTTTGTGCTAATGCTGAGTGAAAGCGATTTCTGTGGTTAAAGCAACGTAGTACACACCTTTAATCCCAATCCTCAGGATATAAAAGGAGGCTCTCAGTTTATGGCAGTTTAGCTCAGAGGGGAATTAGTTCAGAGAGAAGCAGAGTTCAGAGAGACAAGAAGGCAGAGCTCAGAGAGTAGAAGCAGAGTATGGAAGCGGAGTGGAAGCCAAGAAGAGCAGCGCCAATCCAGAATAAGCAGAGTCAGAGCAGACTGTTTACAATTTACAGTTCAGTGTTCACAGTACAGCTCAGAGTGCAAAGAGGTAGCTCAGAAGACAGCCGGTCAGAGTGAGCTCAGTCAGCAGTGAGTCTCAGAGGCTGAAGCATTCTCGGTTTGCAGATTAGATGTATGGAGGCTGAAACTCTCTTGGACCGGGGATTGAATTAGCAAAGATTAAACTGTCCTCTGCTATGAACCCACCAGAATAATAATTAATAAATCAACGCTTACAGCAACACCTGTACTTGTGAAGATTTAATCGAGTTTGTTACTTTTGTTTTAAAAAACTCATGAACTTGCATTCAATATCCATGAATTCCTGTTTGCAAAAGTATTATGCTTCAGGTTGTAACAACCAGACCCACAGACATGCAGCATTAAGACCAGTTTGACTGATTTGGTATCGCAGGCTCCTCCTGCATCCATCTGGTGTGACCACGATGAAGTCTGTACTGATCGAAAAACACCTTTGGAATGTGAAGAAATGAACAGAAATGGACACGTCACTGGCTGGAAAATGATGCTTCATTATGCAAGGGTCCTGTGTTTGTGCCTGCCGAGAAGATTTTGACAAGCTAATTAATTTGTCGTTTCCTTATCCCAAGTGTTTCTGCTGTGTCCCTCTAACTTTAAAGAGAAGTCTCTATTTGGGGTGCCACTATCAGTACAGCCCTAAACCCTACCATGACTAGCATCTTTCATGTCAAGGGTGTGACCAGGTGTGAGCACGGACTCCTGGGGGCCTTTGGTGCTATCATTTCAGGGAAGCCTGGACTGTGGTTACAATGGGGCAGCGCTGAACCCACGGTAACTGAGCAGAGGCTGGCAACTGATGACGTCAGGACAGGGGATGTTTTACAAGGGGTCCAGCTGCTCTTTCCTAAACACGGTTGTCTGCGACTAGAAGTCAGTGCAGTCTTAAGTAAATGAAGCAAGGAAGGGTGGAAAGGAGGGAGAAAAGAAGGGAGGGAGAGAGAAAGGGAGGGGAGTAAGGAGGAAGGGGGACGGAGGGAGGGAAGGAGGGAGGGAGAGGGAGGGGAGGAGGGAGAGAGGAGGGAGGGAAGGAGGGAGGGAGAGGGAGGGGAGGAAGGAGAGAGGAGGGAGGGAAGGAGGGAGAAAAGCAGGGAGGGAGGAGAAAGGGAGGGGAGTAAGGAGGAAGGGGGACGGAGGGAGGGAAGGAAGGAGGGAGGGAGGAGGGAGGAGGGAGGGAAGGAGGGAAGAAAGGAGGAAGGGGGGGGAGGGAGGGAGGGAGGGAGAGAGGAGGGAGAAAGAGGGAGGGCCATTCAAGAGGAAGGAGGCTGTGGCCATCTGAAGGCAGACAGCTGTTCCGACAGCTATGGAGGCATGGGGGAAGAGTTCTGGATTTGGTCTGAGTAGAAGGAAGAGGCATCAACGCCGGCCATAGCGTCTTTCCCCCAAGACTAGCTCAAGGGGCATTTTTCACAAGGAGAAGCACAGGCCCAAGCGGTACACAGCTCAGGCTGGCCTGTCATTGCAACATTCGTGTGGTGTCGTTGGGATGTTTGTTAGCTTCCATGTTTAGTTAACAATTTGAGGTTTTATTTCTGAAATCTCAGTGCGTCCTTTGTATCCCAAAATAGAGCTATCTGAAAAGGACCAGAAAACAGAACTATCCCTTAGCTATTTGAAAACCAGCTGAAAGAGGGGAATTTCCAAACTCTGCTGAAATGGGGAGACAGCACTCGAAGAGTAACCGTGCGCACAGCCAGTTACCCCAGGCTGGGGGCTCATTACGGGCTCCGAGGGCTCTGGGGGGGCTCCAATCTGACAGAGTCACTCCAGAGGGGAGGGTAGATACGGAGAACAGAGGGCTGGTAAGACCAAGGAAATAAATGAAGGTAAAATAGAAAAAATGAGGAGTTCGCAATCTCAATCGTCACCCTCCTAGAATAAAGCAAATGTAGACTCCTGTCCAGCTCCGGGAAGGCCGAGGGCTATGCTGTAGATTTTCCAGCCACGCAGACAAGAGCATTCGCCACAGGGGTGCGGTGGCGGCAGTAGCATATGTGTGGAGAGAGGATGGAAAGAGGCAGTCAGTACCCCCAATACCCACTTCTCTGCCACCAAGTTCACCGTGCCCATCGCCTTGGAAGAACCCACAGCTTGGTCTATCGACAATCCACGCCAAGACAGCGTTGATGATGGATCTCACCCAGAAAGGAAACCAATGGGGACATGTTGAACTTGACCTACATCTCAGGACTAGTGGACCTAACAAACACAGCTAGAACATTCTGCCCAACCACAGAAGGATAAGCGTTCTCCCAAGCCCACATACAACAGTCTCTCCGTCATAGATTATAAAGTCAACTGCAAAGCAGCTCAATAAACGCTAAACGTTTTGAATCATACAGTACCTTTCCCAACCATAATGCTATCAAAGATAATATGAATTTTAGGGTATTTGAAACTCACAGAAGCTACGTGCCATGCTCAATTAAGAGGTCACTGGATAAATTTAAAAGTCAGGAAATGTGTTGAAATAAACAAAACATATACAATATATAAAACTTCAAGGGTTTAGAAAAAAAAGAAGAAAAAAACACCTAAGAAAGAAATTGATGACAGTGAATACTTACATCAAAGAAAGTAATCTCCCGGATAAACAGCCTAAGGCTGCATCGCAAGGACTGAGAAAGAGGAGGAGCTAAGCCCACAGTTGATGGAGGGAAAGGAATACTTAGGACCAGGGTAGAGATAAACAAGACGGAGACTCGGGGAAGAGACAAGCAAAACGAGAGCTGGCTTTGTTGAAAAGATAGAATCTTTAACAGGGGACATAGAGGGCTCAGATCAGGTGGAAAAGGAAGACAGCTGCTCCACGCGGAAACACGGGTGGTCGTGGACCTCGGCAAATGCTCACAGGCACCTGACAGGAGTTGGTACCCTGTATGCAACAGAACAAAAGAAACAAAGTCGGCCAAACTGGCTAAAGGAAGTCATGGCAGCTACACGGCAGAAACCACACGGACAAGCCCACGGCTCTCATCATGCTAACCACAGACAGGCCTACCTTCTGCACTCCTATTCAGCACTGGCAGGCGCGAAAGAGACTGAATGGCATCCACACTGGAAATGAAGACATAAAACCCGTCCGCGTTAGCTTCGCGTTGCTGCAACAGGATACGAGAGAAAAGCAGCAGAAGGTTCTGGGCTCGCTTCAGCTCCATGGCAGAGAGAACAAGGCGGAACAGAGAGCAGTTCACATTGGGGAAGCCAGGAGGCAAATGACAGAGAGAGCTGGGGTGTGGGGTCAGGGCCAGGAGAGGGAGAAACAGGCAGACAGAAGACAGATGACTGGAGAGGCTCCTTTCCCACCCTTTGTCCACATAGGCCCCAGATGACAGAGCAGTGCCACCAGTATTCACGGAGGGTCTCCCGGCTTGGTTCCTTCCTCCGCTGGACTGGTCCTCGCGTACATCCCACAGCTGTGCCAACGTTAATGCCTGCTCCCCCTCACTCCGTCCAGCTAACAGCCCGGTTAGCCCCCATTTGTATAAGTTCGAGCAACCTGCAGTTCTGTGTGACTGCTACAGAAACAGGACCTGCCTACTTGGGAACTGTGGAGGTCGCGGGAAGCCCAAAGCTCCGCTGGGCCACACGAACAGGGCAGCCATTGAAGTGGCTCTTCCTTTTCATTCATTTAGTTTTGCTTGCTTGGCTTTGTTTTTTGTTTTTTGTTTTTGTTTTTTGTTTTTTTTTTTTTTTTGAGAATGGATAATTCTCTCGTGTAACACATTCCACCCATAGTTCCCCCTCCCTTCACTCCTCCCAGGCCCCCCACACCTCCCCGCTCCCCCAGATCCACTCCCCCTCCATTTTCTTCAGAAGGGGCAGGCCTCCAAGACAGCCACCAAGCAAGACACAGCACTTTACAGTAAGACGAGACACAGACCCTCACGTCGAGGCTGCAGGGCTCAACCCAGTAGGAGAAAAAGGGCCCCCCAAAACAGGCAAAAGAGTCAGAGACCCCCGACTCCCACAGAAACACCAAGCTATTAGCCCTCACATATACGCAGAGGACTGGTGACCCCACAAAATTTTTAAAAATTTTTAAACTGTGTAGGTCATTTTTAATTTTTAAATGTTGTATGCATGAGTTTGTCTGCATGTATATCTGTACACCACATGCTTGCCTGGTACCTGAGAAAGCCAGGAGAGGGTGTTGGTCTCTTGGGACTGAAGTTACAGGGGCCTGTGAGCTGTCACATGGGTGTCGGGACCCAGGTCCTCAGGAAGGGCAGCCAGTGCTCTGAACGGCCAAGGCTTCTCCTCACTCAGCAATTTACCCTCTTCAGAATTGCTAGGTAGATTTACAAAATAACACATCTGTGAGACATAATATATATGTATATGTATATATATATATATATATATGAGACACAATATATATGGCTTTCATTTGTTACAAATAAAGAAAAACTTTAAAGTGAACAAATATTTAATTCTACCTGCTTCCTCAAAGAAATACAGAAAAAATAATCTGGAGGGGCCCATTAAGACAGGACGTGCACGCATGAACACACTGACCGCTGGAGACTGGGGAGGGCCCGTCTGTGGGCCCCCAGTGCCTTCAGGGAGCGACTGTGTGGCAATTCATCTCGTATTTCCAGGGTTCATGTTGGGCCTGGAAAGCAATAAACATGAAAGGAAAAAAGAAAGAAAGAGAGAGAGAGAGAGAGGGAGAGGAAGAGACAGAGAAAGGGAGAGGGGGAGGGATGGAGGGAGGGGAAAAAGGAGGAAGAGAAGGGGGAGGAAGGGAGGGAGGAACAGAGGGAGGGATGGAGAGAGGGAGAGAAGGAGGAAGGGAGGGAGGAACAGAGGGAGGGATGGAGAGAGGGAGGGAGGGAGGGAAGGAGGTAAAACATTGGTCACCAACTGAACTCTTCATGTTAATACAGCGAGCCTTAAGGTGCTCTCCCATCCTGTCCCTAAAGTGGTAGAGCCCACTTCTCCTGCTACACCTACTGGGTACAGAGGCACACAGTAGGGCTCCTGCACAGGACCTGCATCTGCTTAGGTCAAAAATGACCAGCCTTGGAGGTGTTGATGAAGCCCATTTTAGCCTGGTCCTGAAAAAGACAGTTCAGAGTCATCTTCACAGACTAGGAGACAAATGGCCTGGCTCCTGCCCAGTATCACAAAGATGGACACTGTTAATCAGGCAAAGATGCCTGCCACAATTTCTCCAGTCTGCGTGATTCGTGTCCTATAACAGCACGGTCAGGCTGCTTCAGCGCCTGTTTGAGTCTCTTTCACAGTTCTTCTTCCTGTCTGTCTCATCACCCGGAGTCCTGTGGGAAGCTCAGGGCAGATTTCCCGCCTCCGCTCTACGGCCTACATCTATCCTTGAGGCACCATCTTGGCAGCCACTCAATAAGCACAAGGAAGAAAGGAAGACGGAAAGAGGCAGGTATTAGGTAGGGCTGGGAGGGAAGCTCAAATCTCAGACAGTTGTTACCAGGATCCCACGTGTCTGGTGGACACTTGGAAACATGGCAAATAACCCGCAGCCACCTTAGTTCTGCTCACAAGGTCTGTGCTGAGGGGACCCAGCACACACGCCCGTCACAGGGTAGACATGGACCCAGCACACACGCCCCTCATAGGGTAAACATGGCTGGGGCCATGAATGACTTCACCACTCTGCAGTCAAGGGCTAGGCTCTCCCCACAACAGCTCAAACGTGGAAAAGACATGTGGGTACAAGCAGGTGCCCCTCCCCCTCTTTGCCTCCTAGACTCGCCTTCCCTGTGTGCTCCCCAATATCTTAAGGGAAAAATTGTTTATGTAGCCGGTGTCTCCCTCTAATCTGCAATTAGCCTGAGCTGTGTTCCCAAACTGACACTCATGCCCCTTATCTCCTGCCGTGCAGCACTCCCCAAGCCTGATTTCCACGATGCTCTCACAGAGCACCTGAGAGAGGCTCCCATCCAGACGGCCCAGGGCCCATCTGCAGATCTAATCTCAGCTGACACAATGTGAACACATTAATGAAATCATACCAGGGTGTGGATCAGGTTTCCAAGGAAGAACGCTTCAAGCTATAAGCTAATGAACGATGCTCACAGGCTCTGCGGACCTGGTTCATTCTCAACCAAGTCAGAAATGTGACTCAGGAGGTCTCAGGGAAGTCCCGGGACCTTCCACCCATACGTGACACTCTGTAGAGCCTTGTAAATCCCCTACTCCACCACGGTTGCCACAACTTTAGCCTGCTGCTTAGTTCCTGCTTTTGGTGTCTTTAGCCGTTTCTGCCTTCCATTCACTGGGTTTTAATTTTTGTTTGTTTCTCTTGTATATAAGAGACCTTGTTGTCTTTGGAAAAGATCAAGAGCTATCTATCCATCTGCCCATCTATCTCTCCATCATCTGTCATCTACCCATGTGCCTCTATTGCAAAGTTATTGTAATAAATGAAAAATAAGTTAGGGCTACTAAATATATATTGCTGATATTACATAGCAGATATTTTAAATCTCTGCCATTGTTCCTAAGAACCCACAATCTCGGGCACAGAGGCGTGGGTGGCCAGCCATCCTGCACCCCGAGGGAAGCATTATCACAATGTGCTACCCCCCTATTGTCTCCTTTTTGTTCTGAATTCCCGGGGATCTGATGAAGGGACCTAGAGCCCCTTGTGCGGATTTAGTTTGTCTATGATGAGCTCAGTCTCTTCTCACACCCTCCCTAGGTGATGGGATGAGTCTTTCCTGCGGCTTTAGTTTGGCAGCCTTCAACCCAGATCTGTTCAGATTCCAGGGCCTGCCAGAACCAAGCTTCCTGCCGCCATGCTGAATCACGTAAGTAAACCTTGCGTGAATCGAGGCCACACATCACGTCAGACTCATGTCAGCAAGGAGATCTGAGAGGAAGTGGCTGTGACAGGAGCTGAGAAAGGAAAGTGCAGTCCGGAAACCAGCGTGGTCCAGAACCGCCTATGCTGGGCGTGGTTCCTTTGGTCATAGCCTCCCGACTAGTGGAAAATCCATTTCTTCCTCAAACCCCAGTGACCAGGTGGGGGTCTCCAGATATCAGAGATTACAGGCAGTGCCAACAATTCTGGGGCCACTTACTATCAGGTGACCTGTGGACATAGGTCCCACCATAAAATGAAAGAAAGTTTAGAGAGATGGCTCAGTGAGCAAAGAATAAGATTTGTAAGCATGATACTGAGTTGATCCTCCGAACCCACAGGGGAAAGAAAGCAAGGCATGGTGGTCCTCTCTTTTAAGCCCAGAGCTGAGGAGAACCCACCCCAGCCTGATTGGCAAGGTGAGGGCAGCGTGAGACTCCACCTCAAAGGTGGGTGACACCAAAGAAACGCCTGACGTTGACCTCTGTTCTCCGTGTGCATGCACACACATGCGCACGCACATGTGCGCACACACATGCGCACGCACAAAAGAAAGGAAGAAAAGAAAATTCTGCAGAAACAATATGATACTCTCATGCAGGTTTCTACTTCAGATCCATACAGTGAAAATCCAGGCTAAGCCATGTCTCAAACACAGAGTTTGGTGAGGTTCACACATGTGTGCGCCTGTGAAGTCATCACCACTGTCAGCAAAGCCAAGCTTACCATCCCCCCCCCCCCGCCATCCCCCCCCCCTCGTCTCCCAAGACCCTAGCCTTAACCGCCATTCTTTTTCAGGCAAATGCTGATCTGATTTTCTGGGATTTGGGGCAGGTGTTTTACATAATTCTGTCAGTCCCGCTGTCTTGCTTTCTCACGGGGCTCAGGTATTTGGGACTCTTCCCTGTGGCTGCCATGTCAGTGGTGCCCTAACCCTGCAGAGTGTCCCCACTGGCCAGGGGCCATACCCAGTACTGTATGTCCACTTATTTCACCCGTTTCTTGGTAGAATTCTGGGTTGCTCAAATTAACCAGCGCAGGACGTTCGTGTGCACGCCATTGCACGCACCCGTAGATACTTTACTTCATGTCCAAAAAATAAACCGTATCTTAGTAAGTGTTCTGTGCGTTTGAAGCATTGTGATGTTAAGCCAGGCTGGCTGTTGGTGCTGGGGTCTTCTAAATCCCCATCAAGCAGAAGCTTTACTTCTCCACTGTTGAGAGACAAGTATTAAAGTCTCTGAATCTGTGACTGTCTCTGATTCCTCTACTTCTTGTGTCACTACCAGTTCATGCGTCCGTAAGCTTTGGGTTACTCACCTTTTAGGCTATTGCTCTCTATTGACGGATCAACCCTGTTCTCATCATGACTTTTTAGCCAGTCGGGATTTTTCTGACTGGAGTGTTGAGGTTTCCTATTGTCTCATCAAGACATGTAGACAAAGGGAAGGCCCCAGACCGTGACTGCCAAGGGAGCACCTCTGCCTGGATCACTCACCTGCACAGAAAGCAAGTGTAGACACCCCTCCGTGTCTACAGACTCATGGCACACACACGGTGTTTAGGAAGCTAACTGGCCATGGAAGTTCTTTTTTCATGGTACTATCCCAGAAGAATGTTCTGGAGGGTTCCTTATTCACTTGAGGATGTCTCTGTTTACATATTCCAGCATCATCGTAGTATTACCATGGAATGATCTGGAAGATGCAAAATTCCTGGTGAGCAGCACACATTAAAATGAGTATGTACTGCTTCTCCTTGAGGGAAAGGTTCATCTCAGAGGTAAAGGTGGCAGTCCAGTTCAAGCTGCCCTTCCCTGCACACAGACCTGTCAGCCTCAAAGGATCTAAGCTTCATTTTACTAAGAATTTTCTTATTCTTGCATTCTGTCTTCAATTTTTGTCATTTCCTTGTGATGAGACACTCAAAATCTCTTCCAGCTTGTGGAGATGCTCAGTATGTATGCAAATGTCCACCTGGAGTCACGACCTCTCTCAGACATACGCTCAGACACACACACACAGAGTTGCACACACATACACACACACACACAGACACACACACACACTCACTCATACACAGACACACACACACACAGAGACACACACACACACACATTCACACATACACACACACACAGACACACACATGCACACACAGAGACACACAGACACACACACACACTCACTCATACATACACACACAGACACACACATGCACACACAGAGACACACACACAGACACACACATGCACACACAGAGACACACAGACACACACACACTCACTCATACACACACACAGACACACACATGCACACACAGAGACACACACACAGACACACACATGCACACACAGAGACACACAGACACACACACACATACTCACTCATACACACACACACAGACACACACATGCACGCACACATACACACACACACTAACTCATACACAAACACACGCACACACACACACAAACACATGCACACACACACACTCACTCATACACAAACACACACAGAGGTGCACATACACACACACACACACATGCACACACACACAGACACACACACAGAGGTGCACACACATACACAGCGGAAGCCACCACGTTCAACAGGCGCTCGCTTGGGTCCTTGCGGTCTCCCTCTTTCGGCACACACCCATCCACAGCGTCCCTCTGCCACCCGCGCTATCGTCCTTAGAAATTCTGAGACATGCTTTCCTGTACTTTATTCACTGAAGGAACATACTCAGACTTTCCCTTCAGACCCCTGGGAGTCTCCTGTCCTCTACAGCAGAAGCCAAGGCGGTTAGCCCAATTTAACCTGAAGACAGAGTATTTGCTCCCTGTCTGAACTCCAGGACCTTGGGCAGAGGCAATCCTGCAGCTGTGTGTGCTCCTGCTCGAACTCCTCTCCACCGAGTGTAAGACAGACAGATCTTGTTTGATTCACCATCCTTAAGCCTCCGCCCATGTCAACTGAAGAATGCAAGTTGGTAGTGGTCCTGTTCTTGTTGCTCTGCAGCCCACCCTTGCTGGTGCCCGGGTCTGGGGCTGCCATGCCCGGGTCTGGGGCTGCCGTGTCTGTGTTTCCCATGAGAGTTTCCTGTTATGTGCAAGCATAACCTTTGGCTGTGTGCACTGGGCTCAGAGTTATCTCTCCTTAACTCTGCTGGGAGGGGATACTTATCTTCCCTCTTTGGAATAGTATTATTTCTGGGAAAGGAGCTGGATTCTTGGCAGCCTATGACCCGGTGAACCGTTGCCCTATAAACGAAGCCTCTCTTCCCTGGCACACTGAAAATGAATGTCCAAAGGCTGTGTACCCTAGAGTTACAGCAGTATCCGACCCAGGGAACTGTCCCTCATGGGTCACTAGGACCTGGGTCTCATCCACCTCTGTAGAACCTTGTTATTCAATTCTGTGAAGCATGGTAACATACCCAACTGAAGACTGTAAGGAAATGAGAAACTAGTAAAAGATTTTGTTCAGAAACCAAAGTTAACAGAGATTCCAGGCATCCAAAGGTGTGCCTGTGTGTGTGTGTGTGTGAGAGAGAGAGAGAGAGAGAGAAAGAGAGAGAGATATGTGTGAGAGAGAGAGCAAGAGAGAGATGTGTGTCTGTGTGTCTAAGGTAAGATTTGTCTAAAGGCAGAGTGGATGTTTTTAGCTTGAATATGTCTTCTTGGTCACTTAGAAGTCACTGCCCACGGCATCTCCCAAACATGGCTTGCATGTCAGTAGACTCCGTGCCCCTCAGACCCCATCCATGTCTTCACATGAAAGAGAAACTCAAAGCAGCATGGAATGACTCCAAACAAATATATTTACTTCCTAAGTTGGCATGTAAACCCCAATCAGAGGCCAAACAGGGCCCAGTGGAGACATGACTGCTCTAAGATGTCGTTCTAATGAGTTACCTCAAAATACTGAGGTTTTGTTGTTGTTGTTTTAATTGTATGGTCCACGTTCTCATCTGGTTCAGTTACGTCTTTCAGCAAGCGAGCAAAGCAGCTCAGGAGACTCCTCCATTTATGTAATTTTCGTGAATCCCTAAAGATGCAGAAATCACAAGCAAGATCAGCACAGCATTGTTTATCTTAATTCTTACTTAGAGAAACTGAAATCTTATTTAGGGGTCTGTCACATTAAAGGTGGCTTTCTATGTATTCCCTTTTTGAATCTGAGAACTGGTGGAGCGGTTGACTCCGAAGCTCGAAACCGTGTGCAGAGGTTTCAATGTGCTGAACCACTCTTGCTATCTCCACCTTGGAACTCCTAGAAAGCCAAGAGCAAGGACGACCGAAACGGCCAGAGACCTAGCTGGGCTCCTTGCTGCCAGCATCAAGTTAACTTCTGTGTCTCCAGGGATCAGAAGCTGTTTCTGTCCTAACTCGGCAAGTTTATGGTTCACTTTCAGACTTTGTTCTCTCCACCCGCTTGCTTATTCAGAACAGAGTTCTGAGAGCCATGCACCCAGCAGGCTGGCTGTATCCAGGCCTGTCTCAGGACCCTCGGAGGACATTCCTGCTGGCTCAGAACCCACACTGCAATGAGAAGTGGGTACCAACACCTCTGTCTGCGACCACTTTCTCCCTTTCCCCAAGGGTGCAGCCCGATGCCAAGAAGTGACCAGGGACATTGTAGGACTAGAAAGGAGATACCACAGCCGCAGCCCTGAGGAAGTGGCCGCTGTTTCTGCCTCTTGGAGGACCATGAATGTGTCCATAGGTCAGGATGCTAGCCAGGACCCCTCAAGTTACAGCTCCCCACTTGGCACCCAGCCCACCCTCTGTGCTTACTGGCTCCCTGTCCAATCCTCTACACCCCCCTCCTCCGGGCTTAAGACAACAGCTTCCTGCACTCCAACTGTACAAAGACCTGGACATGGCAGAGGCCAGGCTGCCTGCCCTCACTGCTCCTCTCTGGACAACAGGAAGGGAGGCAAGTCTGAGGAGAACTTTCACGTGAGTGAGGAAAGAAAAAGGACCCAACCGCCTGCAGGTAACGTGTGTACCTGTGCACTGCTATCTGATGTGCCTGTGGCTCCTGTGGCCTTGAGTAAGCTGACTCAGTGGGGAGGGACTGCAGCCCTGCCCTGTGACCTTGCAGTCTACCCTGGGGCTGGAACCTGAGCTTTGGCCCATGTTAGGCAACAGAAAGAAAACTGAAAAACAAAATTGTGTGACTAATGCTCTGAGCTCTGGCTTCCCAGATAACCCAGTGACAGAACTGAAACACACGGTAAAGCCAGCAGCTCTCCCTGTCTTCCTCTACCCTACCCTCCCCACCCCTTCCCTGCCCTCCCTTCCCCAGGCTGGAAGGTTGTGTTGGGTGCTTCTGATGGACTCCACACTGGTCAGACTGCTAAGGGGAAGAACTGGAACTAAGTTTCTGGTACCTTGCCATTAGTTCCTAGCAAGACCGTAGTGAGCAATCCCCACTCTTCTGCAGGGAAGTCACCAGGCGCTATGTGCCGGTGATGTCTGTGAGCTTGCTCTGCTCCCCCCACTCTCCTTCCATGCTCTCCTCTGTCCCCTCTGCCCACCCCCCATACACACACTCATCTTTTCCCTGTCACTGCTTTCTGGTCTCTTCCCTTTCCCTTTCTCTGCCCCTGCTTTCTTGCTCCCTCCTGTGTTCTCTACACAAGCAAATTAAAGAAAAGTACATGAGCAAAGGTTGAGCCACGTTTCTCTCAACCAGAAACCATTTTAACCATCGCCATGGTTTTACGTAGCAAGGCATGAAGATCGAGACTCTGCTCCTTATGTAGCATCACTAACAGAATTGTATATAATTATGTATTAGATGTAATTATATATAATACTATATATAATTTTCTGCCAAAGATTTTCAGTGGAAAAAAAAAAAAGCTTACCCTGACATAAACATACACACATAGAGAAGAAAATGGGAACAAGAAAGGAGGGGGGAGGGGAGGGGAGGGGAGGGGGAGGGAGGGGAGGGCAGGGGGAGGGGGGGGGGAGGGGAGGGGGAGGGGGGGGGGGGGGGGGGGGGAGGGGGGGGGGGAGGGAGGGGAGGGGGAGGGGGGGGGGGGGGGAGGGGGGGGGGGGGGGGGGGGGGGGGGGGGGGGGGGGGGGGGGGGGGGGGGAGGGGGGGGGGGGGGGAGGGGGGGGGGGGGGGGGGAGGGGGGGGGGGGGGGGGGGGGGGGGGGGGGGGGGGGGGGGAGGGGGGGGGGGGGGGGGGGGGGGGGGGGGGGGGGGGGGGGGGGGGGGGGGGGGGGGGGGCAGAGGGGGGGGGGGGGGGGGGGGGGGGGGGGGGGGGGGGGGGGGGGGGGGGGGGGGAGGGGGGGGGGGGGGGGGGGGGGGGGGGGGGGGGGGGGGGGGGGGGGGGGGGGGGGGGGGGGGGGGGGGGGGGGGGGGGGGGGGGGGGGGGGGGGGGGGGGGGGGGGGGGAGGGGGGGGGGGGGGGGGGGGGGGGGGGGGGGGGGGGGGGGGGGGGGGGGGGGGGGGGGGGGGGGGGGGGGGGGGGGGGGGGGGGGGGGAGGGGGGGGGGGGAGGGGGGGGGGGGGGGGGGGGGGGGGGGGGGGGGAGGGGGGGGGGGGGGGGGGGGGGGGGGGGGGGGGGGGGAGGGGAGGGGGGGGGGGGGGGGGGGGGGGGGGGGGGGGGGGGGGGGGGGGGGGGGGGGGGGGGGGGGGGGGGGGGGGGGGGGGGGGGGGGGGGGGGGGGGGGGGGGGGGGGGGGGGGGGGGGGGAGGGGGGGGGGGGGGGGGGGGGGGGGGGGGGGAGGGGAGGGGAGGGGAGGGGAGGGGGAGGAGAAGGGCAGAAACTGCCATGGAACACAGCAGCTTGGATGCTCACTTCAAAGCAAGTGTTCTGCCACTGAGTCACAAGCCCAGCCCTTGATTTTTTTTTTTTTTCTTTTTGACAGTGTCTCACTACATAGCGCAAGCTGGCCTCAAACTCAAGATTCTCCTGCCTCAACCTGTCGAGTGCTGGATTACAGAGTCCATCAACATACCAGGCTAGGACTCAAAAATTCCACATAGAGGAGCTTGGGAGATGGCTCTGTGGAGAAGAGCTTTGGCTTTGCCGGCATGAGAGCCCTAGTTTGAGTCCCCAGCTCTAGTGTAAAAATCCAGACATGGCTGACTATGCCAGTAACCCCAGCTTTGGGTGGAGATGTAACCAGGTGGGTCCCGAGAGCTTGCAGGCCAGCAAACCTAGCCCGACCGTGCTTTGTGAAATGGGGAGTCTAACCCGCTACATCTGATAAAGACGTGAAATCAGAGAAAGCAATAGGAAGTATCCAGCATCGATTAGATCTGATTGCGTATGTTATATGAAGCAGGGAGCTGGCAGAACCTGCCTTGCCTGGTTGTATTTTTCATAAGCCCCTTATGCAGTGACTTCACAGGCTAGTGGTGAATAAACAGGTCTGTTTATGAAAGTCTGTTTCTGGTCCCATTCAGTGGCCTCTATGGTGTTTCTGCTATCCAATAATTTGTGTTACAGATACACAAATACAGAAAACAAGAGGCTGCCAGAGCTCGTGCGTAAGGGGAAATTAATGCAGACGAGTGGGTACTCAAGCCATGCTTTCGAGTAATCCTTTCAAATCTGTATTTCTTCCAGAAGGCTTTTTATTTCAAAACCCATTTTAAAAGTCAATGATCGTTAAGTATGCAGAGACGTGAGTGGGTTTCCGCTTTGTATTTCATTTGACATGCTTCCAAATTGGTATTTTTCTGGTCTGTTTGTTACTTCCACAGTTTGGGGGTGGGGGTGGTATTGAAATCTAAACTCACTGAACTCTGACCTTTTCCTGCACCTTAGAGACTCCTGAACACAGTGCAGATCTGTTCTCCTCAAACCCTGGAGAAGCAGACGGCAGAGCTCTACCATAGCATGAGGATTCTGCAAGGCTGGAATCCCCCTGCCCCAACACCCCTGCTAGAACTAGCTCCTAGACGCAAGGGTTTCACAGGCCCACAGCCCTACCTGGCTATCTAGGACCTCTAGGTATGGCCTTGTACGAATGTTCTTCTGTGACACCCAGCCCTCTGTCCCTTTCCTGGGGGAAATGCCCTGCTACTGTGTACTCTCGTGGCTGTGTCTGGATCGGCTCCCACCTGCCTGCCTCCCTGTCGTTCGTTCTCCTGATCCTCTAGGGTAAAGAGAACCAATTGGCAGCTTGGCAAGGTGACTCTTTTCTAAGGGCATGTCCTGAGGTAGCACACGGCCTCTTCCTGGCCAGGAAACGCTGGTACAGGATAGAACGCCTTGGTGCTTGGCCTCCAAAGTCACCATTCATTCCAGAGCCTTTATCTCTGTGCATATCCTGGAACAATACTCTTAAATAAATACTCTCGGGGGCATTTTTCTCAGTGGTTATTTACTTTGTGTTTCCATGATCTCAATGGGACAGAGAAATGGAGGAGACAGAAGGCTTAGCAAATAAGCATTTGCCGCCATCTACGCACAAGGGGACAACTGTAAGGGATAGTGTTTTGTTTTCCAAAGGAGGCACGTCATTGACCTGACACAGTCCATCTGCGTGAGCACAGAGTGACTTGGGAGTTTCCATTTGGCTCAGAATGCCAGATAAGCCTATATGGAGTGAGCAGAGGCAACAGGGGCTTAAGGACAGGAGGCCTGTGTCACTGCCCAGCCCCTGCCCCTCAGCCTGGAGACCTTGTGCGTGCCCTTGAACTTTCTAGACTCTCAACTGCACTGTACAATCAAGGAAGACTTCTAGCTTTACACCTGATGTTTTGAACGGTTCTGTGATTACAATGATGTTCTGTACCCTGAATGCAAAAGCCCGAAAAGATGGAAATTACAGAGAGCATCACTAAGCTGTCTATCTCGAAAATTATAGCTTTATCACCATGGGTCAATGGTTCAGCACACAGTCATGGCAGCGTTGGCGGGTTCTTTTATACCTGAGGATATCAAAGCTTAGTTGGAGAGATTATTGAGTCCATAAACAAAACTGCAGCAGCCAGGGACAGCCATCTACTGGAGATTACCCATGTTCATCAGTAAGAACTCACCTGTCCTTTTAAGCACCCCTCCCTCTGCTCATCTTTGTGAGTTAGAGAGAAGCACAAAGGTCCGCTCACAGCAAGCCAGATTCCCATGAGCACCTGCCAAGGGGAACCACGGATGAGGAAGAGGAAATCAAGCTGCCTGGGCCATTGTGTTTATTTGTACTGAAGCTAGACTGGCCCCATTCATACTGTAGGACAGAAGGCGTGTTCTTATAATGACACGCAGAGGGTAATGGGACCATTTTCCAAGAGACTGGGAGAGGGTGAACTGATTTCCTCATTTTGTTTATAAAAAGCAGGAAGCATCCAGGTCCTACATCAATGGTACATCTTTCTAGACTGACCTACGACAGAGGCAAGCCAGAGGAACCCCCAGGTGACCAGACATAACTGGTCTCCTGAAAACCTAACCTGGGACCCATGCCAGTCCTTCGAATATACAGGCACACACAAAGCTTTCAGGGCTGTGAAACACAGAATCATTGGCGCTTGGGACTGTTGCAGAGCAGCAATAAACCTGGCAGAACAAGGCTTTTCTGTAATTATCTTTGTCCCAAAGGGTCTCAGAAATCATCTCTGAAAAACTCACCATCTGTGCTAAGGCAGAGTGCAGTACACACACCTGTAATCCAGCAATAGGGAGGTGTGTGTGTGTGTGTGTGTGTGTGTGTGTGTGTGAGTGTGCATGTATGTATGTGTGGTGTGTGTATATGTGTGTGTGTGTGGTGTGTATGTGTGGTGTGTGGTGTGTATGTATGTGTATGTATATGTGTGTGTATGTGTGTGTGTGGTGTGTGTGTGTGTGCATGTGTACCTAGGTGTTCATGTTCCTCCACACAGACTTTCCTAAAATGGAGGGGAGTGCTAAGGCCCACATTCTTCTAGCAACAAGCCTAGCCTTCCCTGAGAACACACAAGGTTCATCATGTGGAGCAGACAGCCCGATGCCCAACATGTGGAGCACAGTCCTCTGCATGTATAAGTTTGTGTGTGTGTTCATGTGCTTGTGTGTGTGTGCCTTTGTGTGTCGGGGGGCGGGAGGTAGGGATGGTTCTGCCTCTCTAGAGAAGTCTTAACATGCAAGAAAAGGTAACCAGTCATCTTCTGTATCACTAACGGGAAGACCAAGCTCAAGCACTTTGGTGCTTATCTGAGTTAAAGCATTCTAGTAGGTACTGAGCACAGCACCAGGCATTAGGAATATCTAACAAGGGGCTCAGCCTCCACCTCTCCCCACCACAAGCTCCACTGCCACCTGCCTCCTGTCTTCTTGTCTTTAGCCCTGACCTATCATGTGCCAGAGGGTTTAATGGCAGAGCCGGACACAAGGACAAACATTCAGTCATCAAGAGGGCGGCAGCGGCCTCAGAGACTAAGTACTAAACATTGAGTACTGAGGGTACTGTCACAAACCCATCCTCACTATTTAAAATACTCCCACCAAGTCCAATTAGTAACAGCCAGAGGAGGAGCAGGCCGCGATAGGCTCATTTCTGTCTCCATGTGCTGGAGTGGTTTTGAAGCAGCTCGGGTGGGGTGGGCCTTCATGCTGCCCCATTTGAAGAACCCCATTCTCTCCCTAAGCATCTTCCCCAATAATCCCAGACTGGACGTCCCATCCTGACAGGGCCCTGTGGTCACCGAGCAGCCCCGGTGTCTTCTCAAATAAACACAGCCTCTTTGCAAATGAACAAGTGACTCTTCCGGTGTAAGCGTCTGCTCTTACTCAGGGATGGGACAGGCTCCTGTGTGGGACCCTCACAACAAGGACTGCACAGGACACAAGCTCGGGTGGCAGCAAAGCTGGAGTGGGGAAGGAGTGTGGCCGGTTGGACAATCGGTCGCTAGAGAGCAGACGTCTGTGACGTCTCTCCTTTAGTGAACACCCTGGCTCCCTGTAACCTGCCACTCTGCGTCTCACTTTCTCTCCAACACGGACACATCACAGACACACTACGCTTCACTCTATAACCAAGTCAAAGGGGCGAGAATGGATTTGCTGCCTGTCGGTTGGAATCAGAGTCACCATGAAAGCCCAAGCCTGCGAACACTGACTGCGACGTGCCCAAGGGACACCCATTCTGTACTTGTGCTGCACCTGGCTTCGAGGTGCTTCCTCTGACAGGTGCAGCCACGCCTAGCCGCGCCTGTCCCACGAATGCACCAGTCTGTGCCGTCACCTTTCCCGTGCCTGAAATGGGGAAACCTACTAATCTTGTTTAACGGGAATAGGATTTAACCACCGATGTGTGAAATATAAACGAAAGTGCGTGACGTCTCTGAGGCAGTGTTGGTCTTGGACGATCCTCGTCCCTCGGCAGGCCACGGGTGATCAGGTCTGGGAGCAGCGTTTTGCCATTCACAAGTCACCACAGTGTGTATTACTATAATGACCTACCTAGGAGGGGAAGGGGAGGGCCCTTCCAGTTCTGCTCAACACCTGGCTCCCCTTCAACAACAACAAACACCCAACCTTTATCTCTCTCTTCTCGGCGGCTGCCAGCGAAGGTGGTAGGTGTCCAGAACGTCAGCCGCCCATGTTCCTGTCCCTGCCCAGTCACAGTGTGAGCCTGTGCTGTTCACGCCGAGGCTGCTTCCTGGCCTGCCTCTCAAGTCCATCTCAGGAGGAGACTGGATGGAGCACGGCCTTCTGTAAATGTCAAGCGAGGGACTTTGGCTCTTCCCCACAGTGAAAGGGCTGGGAAGCGGTCAGTTAGAGTGGACAGGAATGCCACACTGAGATAACTTGCAGGGACACATTCGGAAGAATTCTGGAAGCAGAGGCACCATCCGTGCAGATGAGGGTCTGCGCCGCGGTGCAGCAGGGCATGGGGGTCGCCACTGGGACTCACAGCTCAAGCGCAGAGAGACCGTGCCGGGTTCAGTGGCTTAGAAGGAGTCAACAGACGTGGAGACAGGAGGAAAGTGACAGCTTCTGAAAGAGCAGAGGTGCTCCTGCTGCTTTCTGTGCTCTTAATGTGGTGTTTTTATTTATTACTTAGGGATCTCATACATATATATATTCAATGTGTCTTAGCCATACTGACTCCCATGCCCCCAACATCCTCCTTCCACAACGTCTTATCTCTTTTTTTTATAACCCACAGACTCCAATTAGTGCTGCCCATATGCGCAGCCTTCGGCTTTCTGCTGGAGGATGAGCACCCTACCAGAGCCACACCCCAAAGAACACTCTCCCTCCACAGCAGCCTTCAGCCATCAAAGCTCCTCAGCTACACGTGCAGCCTCGTGTGCCCCTCTGCCATCTGTGTTGCCCAGCTCCGTCTCGCACAGGCCCTAGGCAGGCAACAGCAGCTGCTGAGTTCAGCGTTCAGCGGGTCCGGAAGCCCATTCTGGCCCCTCTGTCCTGTCCCAGCCTCCGAGGGGAGGGAGGTGATGTGGGAGTTCCACGGAGAGCGCACTCGCCCCACAGTTCCTTATTCTCTGCACTTTGGCCCACAGTGAGCTCTTCAGAAGGACCGGCAGTGTACGGAGAGAACTGAGCGTTGGGGTTTCTTTCCACGTCTCTCCACCTGTCCTCTTCAGCTGACTCACGCAAGATCCAGTATCCGCTCGGGGCTCATGCAGCCCCTGAGGAGAACCTGAGCATACTAACAGATAAAAGCCAAGACAGCACAGTTCACACAGAGCTAAGCCAGCACCTTGTGCTGCCCGTTGATTTCTGGCTTGTTACTGTTACTATTATTACGTTGAGTTTTCTTTTGAGTTTTCCTGCCTGGTAAATCCAAGCCCGTGTTTCATTCAGGGTGATTTTCCTGACACAAGTGCAGGCCCAGGTATGTGGGTACAATCCCAAAAGGAATCTAAAAAAAACTTCTAACATCTCAAGCTTAACAACAACAAAAAAGGAGTAGTCATTACTCTCTTGATAGCCAAGAACGACTACCAGCCACTTGCAAGGCAGCGGCGTCTTTTATTTTATGGAAACTGTACGCATATGCCAGTCCACTAGGCTGCGCGTGTTTGTGCACGGAAGGATATCTTCCCCCAACACGGACCAGAAGTCTCTACAGACCAGGAGTCTCGAAGGTCACAGACACACTTGTGGTAAGAATGTCACCGTTTCTTTGCAGCACCCGGAGCAGCTACACTCTCCGTTTCTAAAGCTCGTGCCGTGTGCCCGCCCGGCACCCGTGGCTGCCGGCGGAAGATTACAAGCATGGGGGACCACCGCGATGCCGTGTTTTCTTGAATTAGAATACAATTAAAATTAAAATTTCATCCAAGGTGAGTCTTTAGACCGGAACTTGTGCTCTGCCTCGATTTCTTTTTCTATGAAACGAAGTTAGCAATCAGACTGCAGACTAACAGCTAGACCTTCAGAAGGCCTCAGAAGGCCAGGTGACTCAGGCCCAGTTCCTCCTAGAGACCCCTCCTCCCCAGGCTCAGGCGCATCAGGGCCACACTGTGAGCCAGGTTTAACTTGTCTTCTACAGCAGCGGTCCTCAACCTTCCTAGTGCTGTGACCCTTTAGCACGGTTCACCATGGCAACCCCCGTCACAACCCATGGGCTGGGAGCCACTGATGTACAGACTCATCTGGTTCTCTATTTCTGATTCTCCGCTGATTTTTAAAGATTCCTCCCATCATCTTTTAGGAAAGTAAGCCTTTAAGAGTAAAGTATGGTCCCAGTGTGGACGGTCAGGAGTCCTGGGTATTCCAAAGATTCTGTCCCCTGAGAGCTGCCTCCCTGACAGCCCCAGACCTCCTGAGTGTCCAGCAAAGCTCACAGGGCACTCTGCCTGGGAATATCTCCATCTTCTGAGAGCATCACCCCAGGCTTCCAGAAGGACGGCTGAGGAGGAAATGTCCCACCTAGGGTCCGCCGCACCTCTGGCTGCTCAGGGCTAGTGATAACACAACGAGCGTCCATCTGGTGCCTTCCGAAACGAAGACCGTTGTGATCTAATGAAACTTACTTGCAAACACTCAAGGAAGGATTTATGCTTCATGTGATAAAAAAAAAAATAGTAAAGTTCCTTTAATTTTTTAAAATTCTAAATTAAATTACTCTTAGTTTTCATATGGGACCTGCAGGGTAATTTCCAGATCTGCCTGCGTAGCCTCCACACACACACACACACACACACACACACACACTCATGTTTCCTACCCTCAGGAGAAGGGTCTAGAAAAAGGGATTTCCAATTAAAGTTTATGTGTGGGGAAAACGAATGGAAGTCATTGTTGTTATTATTTGGCAGTGCAGGGTTCTGACTCAGAGCCTCTCCCAGAATGCTCTGCCCCTGAGCTCAGGTTCTTAGGTGAGCAGGCTGACTTTGAACTCACTCTGCACCCTGGCTGAATGGGAACCCGTGATTCTCCCGCCTCGTGACCAACGACAACCTGGATGGGGAAGCAGGTGTGTGATGTCAGCTGGCAGGAAGGACGGGCCAAACGCTCCGCCGTGCTCCTGAGCATCATCACTATTAGATTCACCAGAAACGGGAGGGCTGAAGAAAGCTAAGCCTGACGGGGAGAAATCAGGTGAACTTCTTCATGAATTAATGGTGCCCCTACATTAAGTGACAATTCGATTTCCAAAGGAAATTTTGTAGTCTAAGGCAGGGGCAGCAAAGGTCCACCCTCAGGGAAATCTTGCAGGTGCAATGTCTGTGTGAATGAAGCCTGATTGGAGGGCAGTTTGCCTGCTCATTCGTATGTTGCTTCTGCTGCTTTCCCCTCAGTGAGGAGTTTCCACCCTAACCCAGGCCCAGGTGGAGGTGCTGACTCTCTGAACCTTTGAGGAGTTGGCATGTGTGGACCTCAGGTGCAGGGTGAAGTCCCACTGTGAGCGCAAAGGTGGAGAGACTGACAGCCTTCAACCGTGGTTTATCGCTGACACCTCTGAGGCAGGGGTTTCTCTCCAGCAGGTTCTAGAGTCATGCAGCAGCCCTCAGAGCAGGTGAGCACTGTGGGGACAAGTCACTGGATGTATGGTGGATGGCCTCCAAGGCCTGGGTTTGGTCTCCATGCTCCAGCAGGGCAGGCAGGAGGGAGATGGCAGCCCCAAGTCTGGTTCCACTGGAGGCGGCATATCGCGTGGACCCCAGGTGACACACCTGTGTCCTGCAGGACAACCATGATAGGAAACTTCCAGAGGAGAGCCTCATTTACATGCCAAGCCTGTGAATGTGAATCCTTGAACAAGAAGGAAAATATGAAAATTGGAGATTTAAGGATTTAAGCGACTGTTGTTCTGAACTATGAAGGAAGGCTGTGTTTCTGAGGACATGTGGTTGGCACTGTGTGCCTTCTGTCCCTTCAGCCCTTTCCCTCCTGGTCCCCAATGGTGGGAGCTGCGTGACTTTAATATTCTGGGCACACATGTTGTGTTATCTGGTTGCTGACACATGGCCTCATTAACAAGATGAGGAAGGAGTATTGGAGAAAGAATAGGAGAGACCCTGACTTCTTTTTAAATTCAATTTATTATTTGTCTCTCCCTGTGTTTGTATGTGGTGTGGTGTGTGTGTGTGTGGTTTGTGTGTATGTGTGTGTGTGTGTGGTGTGTAGTGTGTGTGTTTGTGTGTGTGTGGTGTGTGTGGTGTGTAGTGTGTGTGTGTGTGTGTGGTGTAGTGTATGTGTGTGTGTGTGGTGTGTAGTGTGTGTGTGTGTGGTGGTGTATGCCTGTGTGGTGTCTGTGTGTGTGTGGGTGCTGTGTGTGTGTGTGTGTGTGTGTGGTATGCAATGTGTGTGTGTGTCTCTGTGTGTGTGTGCAGTGTGTATGTGGGTGTGTGTGGTGTGTAGTGTGTGTGTGTGTATGTGTGGTGTGCAATGTGTGTGTGTCTCTGTGTGTGTGTGCGGTGTGTATGTGGGTGTGTGTGGTGTGTAGTGGGTGTGACTGTGGGTGTGGTGTGTAGTTAGTGTGTGTGTGTGTGTGTGTGTAGTGTGTGTGTGTGTGTGTGGTGTGCAATGTGTGTGTGTGTCTCTGTGTGTGTGTGCGGTGTGTATGTGGGTGTGTGTAGTGTGTAGTGGGTGTGGGTGTGGTGTGTAGTTAGTGTGTGTGTGTGTGTGTAGTGTGTGTGTGTGTGTGTGTGTGGTGTGCAATGTGTGTGTGTGTCTCTGTGTGTGTGTGCGGTGTGTATGTGGGTGGGTGTGGTGTGTAGTGGGTGTGGGTGTGGTGTGTAGTGAGTGTGTGTAGTGTGTGTGTGTGTGTGTGTGTGTGTGGTGTGTGGTGTGTAGTACCTGAAGAGTCCAGAAGAGGGCACCATGCCTCCTGGAGCTGGAGTTATAGGAGGTTGTAATCTGCCCTACATGGGTGCTGGGACCAATGCCCAGTCCTCTGTAAGAGCAGCGTATCCTCTGCCCACTGAACCATCTCTGTAGCCCAGTTCTGACTTCACCCTTCTAGTGACCAGGCCAAGGAGCCCTCTCCAGCATCTGCATGGCCCACAGCAGCTGAGCACACATCCTGACTGCTGACTCCTTCTCTCTTTTATATAACGTGCCTACATCCCTGAGGGCAGGCCTGCCTCTGACAGGCCCTCAGCTTCATTCCAAACAGAGCTCTGCAGGCTGCAAGGCTGGGACTCCTTCCACAGAGCCATGCTAATTCTGCCGGTGTCTTTGTTGACTTGGAACCCAGGAAGGAATCATTTCTCACATCACTTGCAAAGCAAATCCTCAATAGAATCTCTAAAATGCTGGAAAATATTTGAATAATCTTCCAGGTTGGCCACTGGGTGGTCACATGCACCTACCTACATTCCAGCAAGACGTGGGACTGAGTGTTTTGTTGGGTTTTCTCTGTAGTCACAGTTTTATTCTTAGGCTTCTCTGAAAACGCAGGAAGTGTTTTGTTTGTTTGTTTTCTTCCCAAAGCTTCATCGCCTTCCTGTCCCAGTGAGTGTCACAGCTAGCTGCTCTCTTTCTTAGAGCAAGAGAAACTCAAGATGGGAGGGGGCGTGCGGACGAGGCGTCCCAACACCACAGAGCCCCGCAGGAAGTGTCTGTTGAATGGGGACAGGAGCAGAGAGGTACGGAGGCTGAGCACACAGTTTAACTGTGGTACAAGCACGTCACCAGGTCCAAGACGTCAGCCTGGTTGACCTACTCCACTCCGTCAACATGGTCAGTGAAAACCCCTCAAACAAGTAAAAGTAAAAGTCCCTCGGACGCTGCCAAGCTGTCTGCTGTTGACAGTTTGAAGGATGTGGTTTCTTTCTGGGTCCTCTGTGTTCCACGAGGCTGTTTATCAGATGTAGGGGACATTTTTGTTTATGGTAGCTGATGGTTAACCATTCACCAAGGACACGAGTCCTTTGTACCTATTATTGTCAAGCGTCTGTTTGGACTGCCTCTGACCCTTGGTACCTGCGGGGCCTGAGCTGGAACCTTTGAAAACAGCTCACTGAGAGAAGGTAACCGGGCGCCCGCTGGAATCCTCTCTGTGCCTGGGACCTCTTGCTGCATGGGGGAGGGAGCGGCAAAGCTGAAGTCTCGGTCACAATAGCAAGCTGTCACTCAAGGTAAACAAAACCATCCTAGGCACTGGCATGAATTCCGGAGTGAAATTTTACATTTTTTTCTCAGGAGTGACGTGTCTCTGGGGACTGAAGAGTGACAGGAAGAGTGTGCAGACTGAACAGCCAGAGCTCACGGCACAGACACATTCCTCTTCACTTTGTGTGTGGCCATCAAAGTCCTTTCTCCCAGTGCAGTTCAGGGGAGGATGCCCACATGTCTGATTATTCGGTGACCACAGGGCCTCAGCTTCCGAAACACAGGCAGGTCCGAGGGAGAGAACTGGGAAGTTACCACGCCTGGTTTAATCATTCACCGCGGAGGCTCCCTTAGATGAGCGATTGACTGAGCTTTAATCTCTCCTCACTCCCTCTTTCAGTCAACAGACATTTATTACAAAGTCACCACGTGTGGAGTACCTTGTAACTATCAATCAGAGTACTTGCTGACCTCCCGGAACTCATAACCCAGCCCCTGGTGCACGCATGTGTGTGTGTGTGCGCGCGCGCACACACACACAGACACATACAAACACACCCACATTAGCTTCAAAACAAAGTTGTAAATGGGCTGGCCACATGTCCAAGACAGATGATAAATGTGAAGACAGGGTCATCATCGTGAAGGGTTCAGAAGCCCTGTCCTGGATTAGGTCATGTCACTATTAGAGTAAATGAATGTAGTAAGACTTTGAAGAGGTTAAAGCACCCAGAAGGAGAAGAGAAGCAGTAAAGACTCAGAAAGAGGGTTAGTTTAAGGAGTTCTTCCACACAGAAGCACTGAGAGCGGGGGCTTGGGGTGGAGAGCATAGGTGACGAAGTTTTCCTCATTTATTCCGAGTTGTGGCAAGGAGCCAAAAGATGGAGGACGATTCTGCTTGCCAACCAAATCCGGAGTACCTAGGCTCTGGGTTGAGCCTGTATTTCCTACTTGTAAGCCAATATGGGAGTAACCAGCTTTATGACATAGTCCTACTCGAATTTAAGAACAGTCCCATATTCTCGCTGTGTACTAATCTCTGAGTGTGCAAATCTGTGTAAGTACACCAGCCAAGCGGTTCTGAAAACTTCACACACCAGAAGCCTCTGCCCACTGGGATCCTCGAGCCTTGACTTTGCCAGACTTTGATGGGGACAGCCTTGTTTCGCAAGACATGTCCCTGGTCACTTCAGGGGAAGTCCCACCGGAACCTCACGGTCCTGCAACAGCAACAATCACGCACACACAAACCTCAAACCAAGTCAGTTTAATATGGAAAATGTGCTGATTTTTGCATTTTTAAAAAAGGGAGGGGGGCTTCCAGAAGTGAGAAGCGACCCAAGATATCAAGGAATTTCCATCCACGAAGTGTGTCATCATACTAGAAAACGCTCCAGCGGATTGCCTGTCCCTTGGCAGACAACACGCATCCACATAGGACCGTATCGGGAACTATTCACAGATGCGCATATGACATCATCTACTTCTATAGCGTTCTGGTCGCAGCGGATTTGTGGGACAAAAGCCAACAAAGATGGATGAAAAGTCCCCAATCGTCTCCGTGTTCCTTTATTGTGACAAAAGCATTTACAGTCACGTGATGCAACTTCCCACCCAGTTTTACTCTAAGATAATTACTTCTCAAGAAATACTGTTCTCTTTTTGTATTGTCTAAAAGTTCTCCTTCTTATTGATTACGAATGCAGGAAAGAGCCTTTTGGGATACAACAAACAAACAGCTCGAAATGTTTTTGGATATTTGGTTTTTTAAATGCTTTAAAATTTCAATACTCACAATGAGAGAGAAAGGAGCGGCTAGCTTCACAGACGGGGTGGGTCTCAATAAACTCCACTCTTCTGTATGCCGCATTTATTAATTCATACGCTTATTATTTTATGAATTCTTTGCAATGAATGCGATGTTCAGAAGAGGCTGTCCTTTGAAATTATACTCTCCCCATAGTATAGTGTCCTTTCGAAACACAACAGCTAAAATATAGTGGCGCTGTGAATCTCCCTTCAGCTCACGCGTACTCTAAAGGAACTCTCTCTCTCTAAAGAATTGCTCATCTGGTCTTGTAACCAAACCAGAGTCTCATATCGTGTGATGCTGCAGGCTTCTGTATTTATCCTCACCCAAAATGTGTTTAAATCAGACCATCTGTGACAGTATCGCACAAAAATCTCTCTTATCGTTCTGATTCACTCTCTGGATGATCTCCTTCAGATGTTTGGAAACACGAAATTCCAACGCGCGGAGGAACGACTTGGTACTGCTTTGTTCTCGTTTGTCTTCAGATTCGATCTCCATCTTGGCTGAAGGCCGAGTACCTCTTGCAGCAACCAAGGAAACCAAGCTCACTGGCCAACGCCAAGGGTTGAGCTGCCAGTGAAGTTGGGGGGTGAATGGGGGCAGAGATCTGGCGGGAGCCGGGAGGGGAACGAGAACGGATCTGATCACATGTTGCTGTGTACCTCTCTGAGAGTCTCTGAACGTAACAGAGATGGAAATGCCATTCACATAACCACAAACTTCACTTTTATACCGCATAATCCAGTCACTTACTTATTCTCTGAATTGTAAAACTGCTCTCTGCATCCTCTCAAAATAAAGCACACCGACAGTCACCACCATTTTCCTCTCGCGCCCCTCCAATCTCTTAGCAACCACTAGCCTACTTTCTCTCCACAGAGTTGTCTATTCTGGACATCTCAGCACAGACCGAATCGCACAATATGTGGCCGATTGCTGCTGCTTCTACTTGGTGCCATGTGTTCCAGGTTCATGCTGCAGCGTGCGTCGGGGTCTCATCTTTTTTGTATAAAATATCTGATAAGTGTTTTATGGCACAGACACCCCAAATTTTGTTTACTCAGCCATCTGTTGACGGATGCTTACTTCCAATTTGGCCCGTATGGATAACGCACATGAGAACATTTGCGCGCGGGTTTTCGTGTAGATGTAAGCCTTCAGCTGTGGCATGTGAGTCACGTGGCAACTCTGTGGTTAGCATTCTGAGGAACTGCCAAACTCTTTTCAAAGTCTCTGTGCCACTCTGCATTCCCAGGGAATGTGGGCGACGGTTCTGATCTCTCCACCAACACGTGCTTTGTGTCACTGCAGCCAAACGCTGTCTCTTTGTTTCTAATAATTTGTTTCCGAGAACACAGTGAGGACACGCCATTCCGACCTCTTCTATGGGAGGTAAGGAGTGGAATCTTCTCCAGCTGGCAGCCTCTCCGATCACTGAACACTCTGTGCACCAGGATTCTGGGAAGAGCATCTCTTGCAGCAGCCGTAGGCGCTCCTTGTGTCATGTCCTCTTAGATCTAGCTTCCTGGTAGACAAGGAACGTCACACAAGGACCTTCAGTGGCATCCCTCGTGGAGACAAAGCGTGCAGTGTTCAAGCTTCAGAAGTCAAGTCATGTGTGGTTACAGGGCTGGAAAGCTAAGAGCTTCTGACTAGGACTCATCTCATCCCACCTCGTAGAAGTTATTTATAACTCCCAGTTGTAATTTTTTATTTTCTTATGACTACCCTGTATCTTTTTTAAGGGCTATGTCCAGTCATCTGATGAAAATTTTTATAGTGTCCGCAGCCAAATGTTTCCCTTAGGCACATTTTCGGGGGAAGTTAGCATGCACAGCATGCTTCAAGAGACACAAGACAGCCAACTCAGTGAGCCTCGGGAATGAGATCTGGATGTCATGTTCAATGTGCCTCCCGCTTTAAACTGGAAAAGATTGCTCACATACCCCGCACCCAAATACCTAGAATTCTATCAGGGCACCGTGAGGGAAAATGTTCAGTGTAGAAGAGTCTGGCCTTCCCATCACAAGGCTCAAATAAGTGAATACAGGAATATAGGAACTACATGTTAGGCGTGTATACAGAAAAGAAGGCTGAGTCTTAGGAGACCATTTGAAGAGTCCTAAACAGATTACACAGAACATCACACATCACTAATTGAGACCGTTATGGTATCTGAGTGCATATTTGCACATGCTTGTACAGACACCATGCATTCACACACGCACACACTCTCTCACACACATACACACATATACATGCACACACGCACACACACATAGACACATATACACACATTCACACACACACACACACACATATATATCCATATAGACATTCTACTGAAATCCAACATCCATACATTCTTAACCTCAGTGCATTGTGAGCACAGGTCCTGCTATATTTCAGTCCTTAGAAATTAAGTTTGCTACATCATCTAAAGTATCTGTTAAAACGCTCTGCGTTCTGTAGGACACAATCGGATTTCTTTCATTTTGCTAATACCTTGTCTACTAATAGCTGTGGTTTGAATCTGAAGTCTCCTCTCTCAGGGCTCAAGCTTTGAATGCCTATTCTCCAAGTGACAGCTCTATTCTGGGGGCCGTGGAACCTTTGGGAGATGCGGCTCAGCTGGGGGAAGTAGGCCACATGAGGCAGGCCTTGGAAGGTTACAGGCTGGCACACATCCCCAACTCTCGTCTGCTTCCTGGACCCCCATGATAGGAAGCGCCTGCATCACTCTCCCACCGGTACAGACGGGCTCTGCCATACCTTGCTTGCTGTGATGGACTCCAGCGCCCTGGGAGCCAGCTCGGGGCCCTTAACTTGCTCTAGCCTGTACTTTGTCCCAGAATCACAAAAGGAGTTGTCATGCTCATGATTCTGTAGATTCAGTTAGTGTCAGCTTGTGGCTGATGGATTTTCTTGATGATCTGAGTAGGACTCAAGTAGGGGGTTGTGCTCTGCGGAAGTCACAAACACCTCATGCTCTTAACTGAGAGATGATGCCGCCGTTCCACGCCTCCTGGTCCCGCCTGGGATCTTGACACTAACTAGCGCAGCAACGCACTTGCTTATTCCCTGAGAGAACTCCAGTCAGTAGTTCTGTTGCTGAAAGAACATTGCTAGAATCTGGGGGCGGGGGTATCTTTACGTATTGTTCTCAACTTACCCAGGTTCCCTTCTCAAAACAAGGCTAGTGTCATCATTCCAGCTGGCCCTGAGGGTCAAGGATCTCATTCTTACTGTGCTTCACTCCACCTTCAGGGGCCCCGCCATGAGCTTCCACCTCTGCTGCGGGAGCTAGGTCGTATACATCTCTCTCTCTAGCCTGGTAGGTCAAGCTGTGGGACAGGAACCCAGTCTAGATCATTGTATCTCCAGCACTGGGTGTTTGATAAATGAGGAACCACGGAGTCACCTTCTAAGTCATTCTGCTCACAGTGTACGAGCCCATCAGCGATAACACTGTGCCCTCCACACCTCACACCACTGTTTACAGGGGAAGGATTGCTGGGGGAAGGGTGCATTTGTCTGTGTGTCTCTCTGTCTATGTATGTGTGTGCCCTGCCTAGCACTTAATAAATGCCAGACAAGTGCTAAGAATTACTTTTTACTTTAAGGAAATGATGTGTGTAGAATAAAGGTTTACCCACCAAACTTTAGTCCCATGAGTCTCTCTGATTCACGCATACACATACAAAGTGCTAAAACAAGGGTTCTCAATCTGTGGGTCTTGACCCCTTTGGAGGTCAAGCAACCCTTTTATATGGATCTCCTAAGACCATCTGATATCAAATATTTAAATTATGATTCAAAATAGTAGCAAAATTAGTTATGATGCAACTCTTAGGGAGGCTGAGGACCACTGAGCTAGCATCTCAAACATCCTGCACCTGAATTTGAATAACTCTTGTGTAAGCTAAGCACGCAGTTTTATTGAAATGAGTTGTTAATTTAGTTAAGAATCAAAGTTCAAACAAGCCCTCTGCCCCAATGTTTCCAGTGACTCGGTTGTCTTCCCTAATCATAGATATCAACACAAGGAACCAGGCCACGTTAATTAAGTGAATAATTGGCGGGGGTGGGGAAAGCTTTCATGCCTCTTTAATTAAACCCAAGCCTTCTCTGAGTTTTAGCTGAATCCTCTAACAACGTTCAATTTACAAAGGAAAAATAAAAACATAGACAGTGGTAAATTAATCTACATTTTAAATTCCAGTTTGACTTTAGTTCCAAGCATCAGCTTCTCAGGCTTCATTATGACGTACATACCCACCTTTCAGATGCCTTAGAAAACAACCTAAACCTGAGTGGCTCTCCAAAGTGGCTGTGTACTCAGTTACCTTACCCGTGTTTTCTGTTCTACCAAGTTCCAAGTTACCAACCAACCGGGGCAAAAGGTGCAGAGCTTGGCCAAGAGTCTCACTACGTCCAGACAGACCCTGCTTACCAGTGGTTGGGGGAGACCCAGGCCCATGCTCCCTCTCATTTGGCATGGGTGTTGGTAGCTTGGCCGTTCCCATCTGCAGAGGAGTGATGTTGGGTCTTAGCTCTAGGACAGCCCCACGGAGTGGCTGGGACAAAGCCTGAAGCAGCCACCCAGGCTGGAGTGCCACTGTGTGCTCTGGAGGAAACCGATTTTTCTGCCTTGTGGTTAGTATGATTTTATGGGCACAGACAGAGACCTCTGGTCACCTAAGATCAGATCTCTATGCGGATGAGCAGCCAGTCTCCCTGGCTGCACCCAGCAGTCCAGCGCGCTGGCCAGTTCTTGTGTGTGATAAGACTGATTTAACCTGGCATAATAAAAATCACTACAGTGTGGGAAACCTCAGAATCAGCATGTTTTGCCTATGTTCCTTTTGGGTGGAGGAGTATTTAGTGGACAAATGGTCCCTAGGCCCCGTCAGTGGGTAGAAGAATGTTTGGGAGAGCAAGCGACGAAGTAATTTTTATTCACAAGATTTGAGAGCAACCTGGACATGGAAATGTTTTCCACATTTTTCTCAGCCCAAAATAAGCTATTCTAATAAATAGTGCACGGGTGTGGATAAATGGCGTCCTCTTGGACAGAGCTTTCTGGAGAAAGAGCCCCATGGATCATCTTCCTTCTCGGCTCCTCTGGCGCCTGGCAGCCCTTCCCCTTCTCCGAACACTATTTATGTGTTTGCATTTGCATGTATCTACGTGATCGTTTTGCCTAGTTGATTTTTCAAGTTAATGATAGGGCACTTGGAGGAAGATTCATGTCAGGAATGTATAGGTTCAGCAAGCTGTGGACGAGTCTCGCTCTACAGTTAATCTCCCTTGCCCCATTCCGAAAGTGTGACGGGTGAGTGTGAGGAAGCCCGGCGGTGCCACATCACTGGTCAGTAAGAGCCGGGGGGTCGCCACCGACAGCCACGGGGAGATGACTCTCAGAAGGCTTTACCAGCCATCCCCTGTTCCCTAGAACACCCAACCGACTGTGTCTGCTCTGCCATTTCCCGTCTTCCTGTCATCATCAGGCAGGCCTCCTGGAAGTAGTCTGGCAACGAGCTCAGATGGCATCTCAACTGAGGCACGCCAAGCTCTGACCCCGTGGATGCACCCAGCACCGTCAAACTGTCCCTTTATTTTCTCTGTATCTCCACGGCACGCAGAAATCCTCTAACGTGTGTGCACACGCTGCATCCCGCTTCCCTCCGAGACAGTACTGTGGACGGACGAGGGGAGATTCTGGATAGTTGGGGGCCGGGGCGGTAGAGAATGAATGCACCTGGCTGGTTCCTTCCAACCTACCTGACTTAGTCATTCTCCAACCCTCTTAATTCAGTCCCAGTGGGAACTGACTTTAAGTAGGAATGTGGGGGAGAGGCTCAAACAACCTACCCACCAAGCTCCAGGCCTATTATGTTGAGTTTATGTTTGTGTTGAGTTACTATGTTGAGTTTCTCATGCGTCTCCCGTATGACCTCAGGGACAAATTCATCGTGTGTCCAGGGTCAGCCATGTATGGGCCTCTGCCTCTATAAAAGGGCACCCAGTCTCTTCAGGGTGCCTCCGGCCAGATGGCCAGACTCTGCCCAGGGGTACAATCACTGTGTGCTTAATGGAGGTCACTTGTGTTTATGTCCATGCCTTAGTTTAAATCACAGACACAGGCTGGGGGACCCTGAGAAGGTCTTTCTTTCTGTTCTTCTGCATTCACAAAAGCAAAAGAAGGGGAAGCCTCCAAAGTCTCTTTGTTAGGCCAAAGTGGGAGACTGGTGACTTTCACTTTCTCCTGACCTGTCTTGTGGCTCAGAGGTGATTGGTTCATTTCTACCTCAGAGTGAAGAGCAAGCATTCCTTAGGGTTCCTAATGCACCCCACTTAGAGGATAGACATATTGCTTTTGGATATTTGTTCTGGTTTTTAGGAAGTTCTGGATAAAAGACTGGAGACATGGCTCTGTGGCAAGATGTTTGCTGCACAAACACGCTTGAATTTGGAACCCCAGCACCCACATTAAAAAAAACCAGACATAGGGTATAAGCAAGCGTCAAAGAAATTGAGCAAACTGAGACTGAGTGGCTTGTAAGTTACTAGGTTCCAATAGCTCGTGGGAAAGCTCCAATTGCAAAACTACACTCCTTTGCTTCTGGCCTCTGATACCTGTCAGTATTCGGAATGCCAAGGGCATCTTTCCAAGCAATTCAAAGAAAGGAAGAGCCCTTCCATGAACCAGCATTCCAAGAAAGCCATGCTCAGCTCCAGCATATGCCCCAAGGAAGAGCCCAGGGAAGATGCCCAGCCACATCCATCTCAAACCAAGTCAAGACAGTCTCTCCGGCTGGCACGCTTAGGGTTAAACTCTGAGGCTGAAGCCAGGAGAGACTAGAGTCATAAACCAGGGCTCCCTAAACTTTTCCACTCATGTCTTCTTTTCACATGACAAATTTATGTTACTCAGGTATATAGAACAGATATGCAAGTCAAACATTTGCCAATTATAAATTACAAAGGGATATTTAGTAGTATGTTGCTGTGGTATCTTACCAAGAGGGACAAGGAGGCATTCTCATAGGTGCAAGCCCTGCCAGACCTCAGCAGAGGGATCCACCATCTTGGCCACCATCAGACTCGATTGACAGTAGAAGCCCAAGCATCTGAGCTCAGGTGTATTGATTCTTTCAGGACTCCTCAGGTGTTCTACTGATAGCACGTGCAGATCATTAGCAATCAAACATCCGCCACAGAAGCCCAACACCTGCAGCCAATACAGAACGCCCTAGACCTAGGATAGCCTCTCACCCAACAGTGCATAAAACAACTTAAACATAACTTAAGCAATCCTTTAGTGTGCATGTAGTGTTGCCCATTATTAAAGACAAAAGCAAAATTCTCATGCATTCAAATGAGATAGCTGGGCTTCTTTGCTTTTTGCATTTAGAGGGAAAACCGTGGCTGAATACCTGATACTGCAGGACAGTGTATCTTCAATGATTTTCAGAGTTGATGGGTATTTTGATTTTATAGCCGTCACCGCTGAGAACGCTGCATTGCAAAATACAAAGCACAAAACGGCAGATGTGTGGTTAGGATATTTTCAAAATTTGTTGGAAATTACCTCTCAATCCAAAGGAAAAATGTATTCAATGATGTGTGTGTGTGTGTGTGTGTGTGTGTCTGTGTGTGTCTGTGTGTTTTCATGAAGCTCACATCAGTGACTCAAACAGTAATTGTTAAAATCAAACAATTCATCCAATATGACAGAAGACAGACTGATCGCTGCTTGCTGAGGAGTGACAGCAGGGGCATAGGAATGGTATTTTTCAAACATTAACTCAGTAGCTCTCTATAAGAGCAGATAACTCCGTGTGTGCAGTCAGAACACTACAGCTGATAACACACAGTAGTCTCCAATCTGAGCTGAGGTTTTTCAGGTTGCCCTCACGGGCGTGACAAATGATAGCACACAATGCAAAATGCCCTTCTGCATATTCAGGACCCAGGCTGCGATGAAGTCACCGAAATACCTCAGAGTGTTTAACTCAGGTGTGCTTAACTTTGAATTAATTCTTGACCATTACATATTCAGAAACCTTTTACTGCTCCCAATTTTTATGGCCCCCTTATGTACCTACATGACCCGGTACAGGACTGTGACCCCAGTTTAAAAAGCTGGGTTGGCTGGTCCTCAATTCTGTCTGTGCCAAGCTATTTTCCTCTGTTTCTTAGAGACCAACTGTGAAGTCCAAGCTATGGCAGTCTTCAAGATCCTGGTCTCAAATGCCTTGTGCCCAGGACTGTGGAGTCAGGCGGAACCTCAGAACCAGGGCCTACGCAGAGAATCACAGCTGCAAAATGGCCGGACAGCACTGCTAGGAACCAAACGGAAGAGGTGTCTGTAGATCCGAAAGCTTTCTGGATCTACGGGCCACAGCCAGGACTGGCGATCAGCCGTGGAGCCTGAGTAAGTCCTGGCACACTCTGGTTTCCAGCCTGTCTCCATCACAAGGCAGATGGCAAACGGCCACCCTAAGGGACAGAGTACAAGTCACCCTCCAGCTTAACTTAAGACCGTGCTGCCTGCAAAGTTCAATGACAGGGCGCAGCCGCTGGTACGGAGCCCCTCAGACGGCCATGCCTCCAGCAAGGGCGAAAAGGGAGTGCCTCGCTCGGCTCTCTCATACCATACGTAAGCACCTTCTACTGAGTGCGTGTAACTGCTTTTCCTTTGTGCTTTATGTTTATAATTTAAAATGGCCCCCTAATGCATGGTACCTTAGGGCAACCCAGTTTCTCAAAGAGTAATACTGTGACACACCCTTCCAGAAAATGTGTGCATGTTAGAGAAGTGGGGGCTCTATCAACTACATAAAATAAGAGATCCTCAGAGGCATGTGCACCTCAGTCTTCTGAGCAGTCGTAGAGACGTGGCCAGAAGGTCAGAAGCATTTACTCCTCTGCTTTCCCTGGCAACAGTGGTTTAAGGGCCACAAAACCCACTGTTCAAGGCAACCCTGAAGAACGTAGCTACTGTGGCTAGTGAGTCAGCCAGCCGGAAGCAGTGGACTTTGGCCTGCAGAGAGTGCTATGGGATGAGTGCTCACACCTGGCAGTGAGTGCTCACACCTCAGACAGTGAGTGCTCACACCTCAGTGAGTGCTCACACCTGGACAGTGAGTGCTCACACCTCAGTGAGTGCTCACACCTCAGACAGTGAGTGCTCACACCTGGCAGTGAGTGCTCACACCTGGACAGTGAGTGCTCACACCTGGACAGTGAGTGCTCACACCTCAGTGAGTGCTCACACCTCAGACAGTGAGTGCTCACACCTGGACAGTGAGTGCTTACACCTGGACAGTGAGTCTCACACCTGGACAGTGAGTGCTCACACCTCAGACAGTGAGTGCTCACACCTCAGACAGTGAGTGCTCACACCTGGCAGTGAGTGCTCACACCTGGACAGTGAGTGCTCACACCTGGACAGTGAGTGCTCACACCTCAGTGAGTGCTCACACCTCAGACAGTGAGTGCTCACACCTGGACAGTGAGTGCTTACACCTGGACAGTGAGTCTCACACCTGGACAGTGAGTGCTCACACCTCAGACAGTGAGTGCTCACACCTCAGACAGTGAGTGCTCACACCTGGCAGTGAGTGCTCACACCTGGACAGTGAGTGCTCACACCTGGACAGTGAGTGCTCACACCTCAGTGAGTGCTCACACCTCAGACAGTGAGTGCTCACACCTGGACAGTGAGTGCTTACACCTGGACAGTGAGTCTCACACCTGGACAGTGAGTGCTCACACCTCAGACAGTGAGTGCTCACACCTCAGACAGTGAGTGCTCACACCTGGCAGTGAGTGCTCACACCTGGACAGTGAGTGCTCACACCTGGACAGTGAGTGCTCACACCTCAGTGAGTGCTCACACCTCAGACAGTGAGTGCTCACACCTGGACAGTGAGTGCTTACACCTGGACAGTGAGTCTCACACCTGGCAGTGAGTGCTCACACCTGGACAGTGAGTGCTCACACCTCAGACAGTGAGTGCTCACACCTGGCAGTGAGTGCTCACACCTGGACAGTGAGTGCTCACACCTGGACAGGGACAGTGAGTGCTCACACCTATGAGATGAGTGCTCACAGCTCAGACAGCACCAGTGAGGTGGCTTGGTGAGACAGGAAACCTGTAGAGGAAGTGTCTGCTTTGACTGCCTTCCCCACACACAGCTGGCTGAGCCTCCTAAGTTGGTTACAGACTGCCCCCCCTTCCCCTGATGCCCTCGCTTCTGCTGCACTGCCCCAGTGTTACAGAAAACACTTCACCGGAAGATCGGCAGGCTGAGTCACACGCACAGTGTAAACATGAGGTGGATCATAGTAATTAGTTTATCTTCCACACTGACAGGGAAGGGAAACCCAGCGGATGCATTATCCGCTTGCACCGACTTGCTACGCTGTGCTCCCTTGGAATGACTACTAGTTTTCTTTTTAAAAGTAAAGACTCCAGTAGCCTCCTGCTGAAGATCTATCTTTTCCCTTTTACTCCTGGTCAAAACACTGATGTCATGAGAAAATACTAGTCTCCGCCAGGCACAGTGTGCGGTTTCAAGAGCAAACGGAACCAATCAGTACTCCTTTTGATTCTGTTTTTGCAAGATGTACAAACCTACTACTAGCTTTGCAAAGCTATTCAAAGTATTCTTTCTTGAAGACAACTTGCATCTAGTATGCTGGATCAAAACAAACCAGGAAAGTTCCAGAATCTCTAACATGCTTCCTCACTCATTTATCAGCTATGATTAACAAAAGCCAGTCGTCCTGACTTTTTATAGAAGGACCACATGTCCTTGCTAATGCACGTGACAGCTTGCAGGGCTGTCAGAGCATCGTCAACATAGGAGAGAAGGAGCATCGCCAATGTAGCAGAGAACAAGCTTCGATCGTATTATGGGAGTGCACTAAAGTCACGGCATGCCAACGGTGGCTTCACTGGTCTGCTGGTTCTTGGAGAAGAGGGTCATGGAGGAGGATGCGTGGGACATAACCTCTTCGAACTGAAGAAAGTTGAGATAGTGCTCACTCTGTGACACACAGGCGTTGGACAGCTCAGCAGCCCTTTGTCCCCACGAGATGGCTCCGTCTCCACAGGGCCACCGCTCTCCTGCGTGCGCAAGGCTGACCTGGAACACCCAGTTTCACAACACTTCACTGTAGCTGCCTGGTTTGTGGTAAACAGGGCAAGTCTGACTTGTTTTCCAGAAGCTGATGCCCTTTATACACAGTCAGGAGCGCACGGTTTACATGAAGTGCAAAGTCCAGGCCGGAGAGCACACACAGCTGGGAATGTTCAAACCCAGTTTGCATATCTGCTTCTGACGTTTCCATTACAGACACAGGAAGGAGTGACAGGACCCTCCGGCGGGCCTGGGCCACAGATATGACGGCTGTCAGGAGTTCCACTACACGATCATGCTGCGTGCCGTCTGGAGCTCATCACGTGTTCCCATTCATGAACTGTACGTGCATTTGGTGACCTTCGTACAGATGAGATATATAAAATGATGTCACTTTGCAAGGAGTGATTTAAAGAGACTCAAACACCCTCCTTTACAGTTCTAGCTAGAAAGCCACTCTGGGATTTTGCTCTCCAGTCACTGGCCGGCCACCACTGCCAGGCAAGGGCAAAAGCAGTTCTTTCAGTGTTGCTAAGGTTTCTGCCGCCAAGGAACACCAGCTACACAGAGCACTCCGCCCTCCTCAGAGAAGGACAAGGTCTGTTCTCCTCAGAAGACTGAGGCTAGGAGACAGCAGAACACCTCCGAGTCCCAGACCTTTGAGCACAGAGCAGCCTCAGAGCTGGACAAAGACAACATCCAAAGTGATACATCTCTGCAGAATCCCTGTAGAGTGTGTTCCCTCTTCTCTCTCTCTCTGTCTCTCTCTCTCTCTCTTTCCAGCTTTGGGCATACAGAACAGTCTTCTAGCACTGCCCTGTCTGAACTGGACACTGAAAACCTCACTTACTAATGTGCTTCCTCCCACTCTGTGTTCAGAACTGTACACACCTCACAAAGGAAAAACAGCCTGGCAGAAATGGTGTTCAGAGTTCCTTCCCGGGATGCAGACAGCACCGATGTGTGTGCATCCTGCTGACTCTGTGCATTCGGGACGGGGGATATTCCATTACCCCTCCCCCACTTCTCTCTAACCCACAGTTTGTGAGTTACCACACTTAGGTGTGCTACCAAGCTCTGCAAAATGAAAAAACATGAAAAAAAATAAGTGTGGGCAAAATACGTCAGTGGTTAAGGGCTCCGTCGTTTAGGCTGACAGTCCCCAAATTACAGCTTCAATGAAGCAAGGGCTTGGGAGGCCCCAAAGGAAGGAAAGGATGAAGCTAGCTCTTCCATACCCAATTTCCAAGTGAAAAGAATCTGAGGTGATTGAAATGAACTACGGGAGCATGTTCCTGCCTGATGCTGTTGTAATCGGTGAGGGCTAGAGGTCAGAACTATCTGCACGCATCCCGAGTCTCTAATAAGCAGTGGAGGGAGGAGAGAGGGTGGCTAGAATGTGTTCACAGGGTGACTGAACCATCAGAGGTGTCTGGGGCTGGGGACAAATGATCGCTTGTCTGACAGAAATAGATTTACAGATGAAGGTGACGTGTAGAATGGAGATTCTAATACAGTCGATACAGTGGTGCACAAAACTCCACCAGTAAAATCCATGGATCCCTTAGGGCTACGCTGAGAACAAAGAGCTAGACAGGTGCAGTGCATAGGTAGAGGGTCCTGCCTCTGGTCTGTGCTCTGAACCCTGGTTTGTAGAATGCCAACAACCTTGAGTTTGGAGTTCAAGCACGGTTTAAAAGTTAACCAAAAGTTTGCCAGACCAGTTGCTGTAGCTGAATATCTGAGCTCCAGAGTCGCGGAGCAGGCTCTGGACCTGCCATCATTTCCAGCCTTGGTGATGGGTATACAGAATGGTGAGTTTTGAGTCGGGATGGTTGGATGGGAGGCTGGAGCCTGTCAAGAACATGGCCGCCAGGTAGACATAGTGAAGGGGGCCACATGGACCCATAGCAGATCTTCAAGGCTGAGGAGAAAGAAGTCCGCGCACAGTCCATGTGTGACCGACACGGCCAACCCTCAGTGCCACAGTGAGTGGGGGGGGGGGGGAGGACTCAGAACGGCCCACTCCACGGCCTGCTCAGGTAGAAGCCCAAACACAAAGATGGAAGACGGTTCCAACACCAGGAAGATCAGAGGCCAA